>CM059195.1:19996513-20403154 GCA_030323885.1 Branchipolynoe longqiensis
GCGTATGTTAGGGCTACGTTGGCATATGTTGGCAGATGTTAGCTGTACGTTCAGCCGGCACCCTTCACTTATCTCTGGCACATATAACATACTCCCAACGTTCCGTAAACGTATGCGAGCGTACCCCTAGCGCATTGCGAGTGTATTGCGAGTGTGTTTGCAGTCGACACCCAAATTTAGTTTGTTATAGGTAATTTGTTACAACATAATTAAACTCAGACACAAATCTCGTTTAAAATATTTATATAGTTACTGGGCTAAATTTATTTCCGCTCTCTTTTTAGAATAATTAAACTATGACACCATAATCTAGTTTAAAATACTAATATATGTACATACTAAGAACACAACACAGAGAGCGAGAGAGAGGGACAGAGAGGGGAAGAGAGAGGGGAAGTACTTGTGTCAGTAATATCGATTTGTTTTTATTTTCATGGGCTAAATTCTTATCTTTTGAAGTTTATTTATAACACAGCCCTATAACATTATTTAACTCGGACACCAAAAATATAGTTTAACAAAATTATTTATTACATACCAAGAACATCTTTATACATATATACAGAACACCAGAAGGACATAATAAGCACCTATTTATACATATTTACACATGACAGTCACAGTCACTTCTCATCGTTGGGCCCCGATGGTGACATCGAAGCTGAGGAAGGAAACAGGTCTAGAATGGACATGCCTAACACACCTGAGATCATCGACATCCGTGACAAGTTCAATAGTCCAATCGCAGATGTTTGGGTAGGTGACCCTGTTGTTGGAGATCCAGTTGCTGCTGCTGTTGGAATTGAACTGCCAGTTGCAACTGGAGTTGAAGCCCAGGGCACACTCACTCTCACAGTGCTGACAGCATGTTGACGATGAGAAGGTTGAGGAGGCATGGTGTGCACAGCCATAGCACGTGGCCGAGGTTGAGGCTAAGTATGAGGCTGAGGTGCAGGCATCACAGAGGGACGTGGCACCAGCTGAGGTCTAGGCGGCACAGGGTGATGGCGCATTGACAGAAGTTGCACAGGCTGAGGTTGAGGTTAAGGCTGCACAGGTTGATGCTGCACCACAGACTGCAGCGGCTGCAGCATATACTGTTGGATATAGTCCTGGGTTTGTGACACCCATTGCTATGCCGGTGGTGGCTGGTGGTTCCACTGCTTGGGCTGGGGCTGATACAGCACACTTTGGGAAGAGCAGGACACTGCAGGAACCGCAAGAATCACAGGAACCACAGGAACCACGGGTGCCTCAGGTTCACAATTGTCCTCCAATCCCTGTGAAAGAATGCGGTTGATCGCTGCCCGTGCACTCCTGAATCTTGGCCAGGGTATCGTCATCAGAGAGTCTCGCACGTAGTTGGAGAAGGCCGCGCGCTCGGTAAGGGCCGGTGCTGGAGGCGGCTGCAGGCCCTTCAGCAGCTCTCCAGACTAGTCGAACCGCTTCTGGATGGCTTCCAGCAGATTGACATCTGGGGCTGCGCTCTCCCCCTTTCCCCGGCCTTGGACCACAGCGGGAGGTGTTGCCGGAACCTCTTCCTCCAACCCAATTTGGAGATCAGCGCAGGCATTCTCAGCGGCGTCGAGATCCCCCTGCGCAGCGTCTATGGCAGCCATGACCTGCAAGACAAAATCATAAAATAACATAAGTGAAATGAATGCAAATAGATTTTTCCACAAATGAGGTCAACAACAAATATCAATAAAGAACAACAAATATATCAAGTAAAATGAATACATTAATTTCTCCAGATTAATAATGTCAATAAAATATATCCCTTTGTCGACTTGTCCAGAATAATATTGATTTGACCAGAATGCTAATGTCCAGAATGATAAAATATATTGTACTTTCGGTTCTGCAGGGCTCAGGCCGGTGCCTGATGACTGACCGCAGGAAACCAAACTTCTGCATAATCCAGAGCTCCGTCTCTCCGTTTGGGGGCCCCGTCACTGCTCTCTTTTGTGTGAAGCCTCATGTTTGTGTCCCTCAGTGACTTGAACCAGCCCTGCAGATGCACGGAAGACCTCCCCATCCGCTTGGCCTGGTCCTCCCACATCTTCCCCTTCTTATCAGACTGCCTGTAGTCTGTCATCTTCACGTTCCAGATGACAGGGTTCTCCTGGAGGAAATCTAACATCATATCCTTCTGGGACAGAGAACACCCTTTTCTTTTTCCCTCTTCTTGCCGGAGGTGCTAGTGGAGGCGACAGACGATGCTCGCAAACTCCCACGGGAAGCAGGAGATGGAGAGCTGGAGTGGGGCCACATCTGGCTCTGCGTTTGCGTCTCCAACTCAAACTTCATCTCCATCTCTTCAGGCTGGCTAGATGGAGAGTGGTGTGATGGAGAGTGGTGTGCTGAGGAGGCAGCTGATGACACCGGAGATGGTGATGGTGATGGTGATAGGGATGTAGCCAGAATCTGATTCTGCCTGCCTCTCCCACGCCCTAGGCTGGTGGTATGTTTAGCCTTCTTAGCAGGCATGGTGGCTTTGTGAGGAGAGAGCCAAAATGCCTGGCTATTTATACCCATCGGCAACTGATCACGTGACCAGGGCATGGCCTAAATGTGCTCGCATACGTCATGAATACGCTTTGCATACATTGGGCAAACGCTACGCATACGTCGACACTAGGCATACGTTGACCATACTTCGCTGTTCGTTATTCATACGCTGTAACTGTCGACTCCAACCATCACTACACGTTGTAAGTACGCCGCTTATACGTCACTATACGTTATGTATATGTCGATATACGCCAGCCATACGCTCTGCATACGTTTCATATGTTGCGCAGCCCTCCCGCAGCGCGAAAAGATTGGCGAATGCCGACCTATTTAAATTTGAATTTTATTTCAAAATGTTACGCACGTGCTAACACCATTCGTCGACAGCCCCTTTAGGCATTATTCACATGAGCGTGTGTACATACCTATCTTCACCCATCACTGGCGACCACCTACCAATGAGGTAGCTAGCTAGTGCTGTCATATACATTTATACAAATTACAATGTAAAGAGACCAGACGGGATGGCCGAATGAATTGAGCGTCCATCTCCCATTTTGGTAGAGTCAAACCAATGACTTAAGCATTTATACTTGTCGCTTCCTAGCCAGACACTCCACATTATTAGGATAGGGCAATGACTGGTTAGCTCAGTGTCAGGAAAATTTGACTGAGTGGGATATCAGGTCATGGTGCCAGCAGCCTGATTTGCCAGTGGGGCAGCACTATAAAGTCACCATGAGTGTGCACTGTCACAAGTCAGTATCCATCCTGATCTGACCTTAGATGTTGCCAGGACTTTAAACTCCAACAACCAAAAACCAAACAATGCGAAGATGCTTTCCAAGATGCCGACAGGCAGCTGCCCCCATGTTGTGGGGAGTGTCCAAGAAGCAGATTAATTGACTGGGGAAGTGTGCGTGTACGGGCAGCTGAGGAGCTGGATATAGATCCAAGCGCAAGAAAGGCCAACTTCTCTAATTGTCGTCTGCTCTGACACACACAAAAAATGTCGTCTGCGGTTGCGAAGGCCCACCATGCAGCTTTTGAACACTGCGAATTTCTGCCGTGTGGTGGCCATTCACTTATGGCTGCACACATGTTGAATTTATAGTAAATTTGACACCAATGTCTCTGATAGCAAGATTTTTGTTTGTTGTTGTTTTACATCCTAGCAACATCTAAGGTCATATCAGGACGGGTCTACAGTCATATCAGGACATATGAGTACAGGCTTGTGACAGTGTGCACTCATGGTGACTTTATAGTGCTGCCCCACTGGGAGAGCAGACCACAAGCACCATGAGCTGATATCCCACTCAATCACATTATCCTGACACTGAGCTAACCAGTCCTTGTCCTATCTTATTAATGCACTGTGCCAGGCTAGGTAGCGACAAGTATCAATTTTATAAGTCATTGGTTTGACTCGACTGGGAACCGAACTCCCGCAAAGCCCGCACTCTATGAATTTGGCCATCGCGTCCTGTGGCTGCCTAAGCGGAACTGGTTAATTGACCTAGATTGACTTCACACCTTACTAATTCGCACACAGAATGAGCACTGCTAGTCAATTTCCAATTTGATTAGCAGTTGTTGCTGTGTAGTGTGTGTGTGTGTTTATTATATATATATATATATATATCTATACATATATAAGATATATATCTATACATATATTATATATATATAATATATGTATACATATATAATATATATACATACAGATATCATGTGAATGGAACCGTGCATCTTTTGGCCGTTTTTATGATGGATTCGATAGCTTTGCGACTCTTCTGTGTGGTTGAAGCGACCTGGATGCCAGGTGATCTGTGGGGAAGTAGGTATAGTCCACTTCCGGTCTTGCAGGTAGTTGCTGCTCTTCCCACCAGCGGTCGGTCAGTGTGACCCAAATTTTAGTCAGAGCGAGGAACTCACTCCATACTTATGTATTGTACTTGTGTTATCGCTGTTCATTTAATGCCTGGTACACACCTACCATATAGGATTCGTGCACTAAAACTCGCGACTCGACCCGACCCGCTTCAAACTGAAAACGGGCCGATTCATTTTTCGAATCGCGAATCGCAATCGTAATCGGCCGGTTTTAGCCCTAAAACTGAGGTTTTATGCGCGAATCGCAATCTCTAGGTGTGCGCGGGGAGCGCACACCTAGAGATTTTTGTGTGCGAAACAGGCAGTTTTAGATCGTATACGGTAGGTGTGTGCGCACAAACGGTAGGTGTGTACCAGGCATAAAGTTGCATAGTCTGATGGTTTTGAGTTTCTGTCATTTTTTTTATAGATAAATATATCAGGTTGGTTGTTATAATCAACCCTACTTTAGTTTGAAATAACTTTCATTTTAAATGGCTAAATTTGGAGATATTTCAAGTGTTAACTTGTCAAATTAGTTTTGGCAAGTATGCCAAAACTCTTACACCGTAGGCTTCAGCAGTAGCACTAACAGCTTCTACTAAACTGTCTAAGTATTCCCTTCTAAATGGCAATTTACCGGCACGGTGGCTGAATCGGTAGAGCGCAGGCTTCCATGCGGGAGATTGGCAGTTTAATTCCCGGTCGAGACAAACCATTGACTTGTCGCTTCCTAGCTTGGTGTTCGGCACTAATCAGATAGGGCAAGGACTGGTTAGCTCAGTGTCAGGATAATGTGACTGAGTGGGATATTGTGTCATGGTGCTGTTAGCCTGATTTCCCAGTGGAGCAGCACTATAAATTCACCATGAGTGCACACTGTCACAAGTCGGTACCCGTCATGATATGACCTTAGATGTTGCCAGGGCATAAAACCTGAACAACCAACCCACTAAATAATGTATTAAGAGGATTACGTCAGAGGATTACTCTACATCAATACCAATGTTGACTTGATATTGCAGGTGTCCTGTCAATAGAGGGACACTTAGATGAGAGAGAAAAAGAAACAGTTTGTACTTTGACAGATTGTTTGCACATGGCAAGGGTTTCGCTGATTACAAAGGGTGCTTAAGTCAAGTACTAAAGGCCCTGTCACATTACGACACATCTCGCAAGCGTGTGGCCAACGCATAAAATCACTTTTTTACATCGAGATGTGTCTAACTTTTCGGTGCGAGGGGCAAAGTTGGACGTATACATACCGTATACATAGCTTATGGCTAATGTGCCTCCCGGCGGAAAACACTTGAATTACGCTCATGGTACTTCGCAGAAGGCCGGTCAATGTTATATACATTATTCAATCGCCAGAACTATGCCTCATATATTACATACGTCAAAACTTGGTGGAGAAAAGCGAAACCTACGTTCGACATACGCTATCCATACGTTTAATGTAGTGCAACATAGTGAACAACATATGTCTAACATACATCGACATACGCCTAATGTATACATAACATACAGCCGACGTAACACCCATAGGTTGTCATACGTCGAAACTTTTGTGCATGCACAAAACTTTCGATGAGCATCGACGTACATCGACGTAAACATAACGAATGCATTATGACATATCCCGACGTAGTGGCCAAAAATCACATACGTCGGCGTACATCTGCGCGATGCGTCATAATGTGACAGCCCCATAACTACTGTGCTTACAAAAATAAACCCAACAAATAATATCAATACAGTATTTTTGTTTGTTAAAAAAGGAATAACACAAAAGATACCTGGGTTATAACTTATAGTTATGGGATTGTGTGTATGTGCGTGCGTGTGTGTTTGTAGGTGAGAGTGGAAGATAAATATGCAGCGTTAGCAGTTTTTTACTGGAAGGTCGGAGGGGGGGAGTTGGAGGGTTGGGTCGGGAGGACTAGGTGTGAGTAGGGTGGTGGTATGTTTGGGGGGTGGGGGGGTGAGAAGGTTAAGAGGATGGGTGGATAATTAGGGAGGTGGTGCTGGCGGGGCAGGGGCTTGAGGGGGGGGGGGGTGAATTCCCGGGAACTACAGACGTCATGTGTTTGTCCTACTGACGATTGTGAGATTTGGGGAACACGCTATTAACAAATAGCCGACAATTAACTGTTGACACAAATATAAACCTTGTTTGTTTGTTGTTGTTTTATGTTCTAACAACATCTAAGGTCATATAAGGATGGGCACCAACTTGTGACAGTGTGCAATCATGGCAACTTTATAGTGCTGCCACACTAGGACTAGTAGGAGACCAGGCTGTCAGCACCATGCTCCAATATCCCACAGGCACATTATCCTGATACTGTGCTAACCAGTCCTTGCCCTAATGCCCCTATCCTAGTAATGCCAAGCGCCAGGCTAAGTAGCGACATGTATAGCATTTTTATAAGTCATTGATTTGACACAGCTGGGATTTGAACTCCCGACCTTCCACACGGGAAGCTTGCGCTCTACTGATTCTGCCATGAGAAAGCAACACACAAACAAAACAAACCAAGAAACACGTCCATTTTCACCTCACATGCTCAGAAATCCACGCCGCTTGAATCGGGAGCCACCTCGTGCGTTTGTTTTGTTTGTTTGTTGTTTTACGTCCTAGCAACATCTAAGGTCATATCAGGATGGGTACCGACTTGTGACAGTGCACACTCATGGTGACTTTATAGTGCTGCCCCACTGGAAGACCAGGCTGCCGGCACCATGACCTGATATCCCGCTCAGTCACATTATCCTGATCCTGAGCCAACCAGTCCTTGTCGTATCCTAATGATGCCGAGCGCCAGGCTAGGAAGTGACAAGTATAAATTTTTCAAGTCATTGGTTTGACTCAACCAGGGTTCGAATCCACAATCTCCCAATGCGGGAGACGGACACTCTAACTCATTCGGCCATCCCGTCTGGTACCAGTGAGTTTGTTGAGATTGTTGTGGGTTAGTGGTTAGTATGTTCCATACTTTCATAGTGGTTAGTATGTTCCATACTTCGATAGTGGAAGTATGGAAGCGCGGAGGAGACAATCAGTTCAACAGACTGCACCAACTAATCACCAATGCCTGGGAGGAGGGTTCTGTACCCCAAGCATGGAAGGATGCCAGCATTGTAACCATGTACAAGAAAGGTGATCGAACAGACTGTGGGAACTATAGAGGAATCTCTCTTCTTTCCATAGCAGGCAAGATCTTCACCAGGATCCTCCTCAACAGACTATCTATTCACATAACACCTGATGTAGTTCCGGAGTCACAGTGTGGCTTCAGAGGTAACCGGAGCACCATGGATATGATATTTTGTCTCCGACAGCTACAAGAAAAGTGCATTGAGCAGGACCGACCACTGTACATGGTATTTGTCGATTTCACTAAGGCGTTTGATCCAGTCTGGAGGACCGGGCTATGGCAGCTACTGAGGAAGTATGGATGCCCAGAGAAGTTCACAAATATGATCGAGGCTCTACATACAGGAATGACGGCGAACATTAGTGTTGGAGGGGAAGTCTCGGAATCGTTTGGGGTTACCAATGGGGTCAAGCAAGGTTGTGTACTGGCCCCCACACTCTTCTCCATCTTCCTATCAGCAATGCTCGACGAGGCTTTCCGAGACATGGGGGATGGCATCTATATACAGTCCAGACAGAGCGCTGACCTATTCAATGTCGCACACTTCAGACCGAAGACCAAGACTACCCGGATACTGGTGAGAGAGCTGCTATTCGCAGATGACAGTGCACTGGTTGCCCACTCTGCTGAAGAGATCCAGAAAATAGTGGGTGCTTTCTCTGATGCATCAAAGAAGTTCAGCCTGAAGATTAACATCAAGAATACGGAGGCGCTGTACCAACCCAACTCTACAAGAACCCGAGAGGAGGAAATCATGGTTGACGGAAACAAGCTGAACTCTGTTCCGGAATTCACCTACCTCGGAAGCACTATATCAAGTGATGGACGCATTGATGCTGAAATACAGGTGGTGGTTTTTTTGTTTGGTTTGTGGTTGTTTGGGGGGTTTTTGGTTTGGTGTGGTTTGTTGGTTGTTGTGGGTTTGGTGTGTTTTATAGTGGTTAGTATGTTCCATACTTCGATAGTGGAAGTATGGAAGCACGGAGGAGACAATCAGTTCAACTGACTGCACCAACTAATCACCAATGCCTGGGAGGAGGGTTCTGTACCCCAAGCATGGAAGGATGCCAGCATTGTAACCATCTACAAGAAAGGTGATCGAACAGACTGTGGGAACTATAGAGGAATCTCTCTTCTTTCCATAGCAGGCAAGATCTTCACCAGGATCCTCCTCAACAGACTATCTATTCACATAACACCTGATGTAGTTCCGGAGTCACAGTGTGGCTTCAGAGGTAACCAGAGCACCGTGGATATGATATTTTGTCTCCGACAGCTACAAGAAAAGTGCATTGAGCAGGACCGACCACTGTACATGGTATTTGTCGATTTCACTAAGGCGTTTGATCCAGTCTGGAGGACCGGGCTATGGCAGCTACTGAGGAAGTATGGATGCCCAGAGAAGTTCACAACTATGATCGAGGCTCTACATACAGGAATGACGGCAAACGTTAGTGTTGGAGGGGAAGTCTCGGAATCGTTTGGGGTTACCAATGGGGTCAAGCAAGGTTGTGTACTGGCCCCCACACTCTTCTCCATCTTCCTATCAGCAATGCTCGACGAGGCTTTCCGAGACATGGGGGATGGCATCTATATACAGTCCAGACAGAGCGCTGACCTATTCAATGTCGCACACTTCAGAGCGAAGACCAAGACTACCCGGATACTAGTGAGTGACCTGCTGCCCACTCTGCTGAAGAGATCCAGAAAATAGTGGGCGCTTTCTCCGATGCATCAAAGAAGTTCGGCCTGAAGATTAACATCAAGAAGACGGAGGTGCTGTACCAACCCAACTCTACAAGAACCCGAGAGGAGGAAATCATGGTTGACGGAAACAAGCTGAACTCTGTTCCGGAATTCACCTACCTCGGAAGCACTATATCAAGTGATGGACGCATTGATGCTGAAATACAGAGGAGGATGGCCAAGGCTAGCGCATCTTTCGGTCGACTACGCCAGAGACTCTGGAACAACCACCATGTGTCCATTCGGGTCAAAGGCAAGATCTACCGTGCAATCGTACTATCCACCATTCTATACGGAGCCGAGGCCTGGACAGTGTACAGACGACAGGTGAAAAAGCTGCATACCTTCATGATGTGACATCTGCGTTCAATCATGAGGCTAACCTGGAAGGACAAAGTGACAAATAAGGAAATACTCGAACGGACGGGGCTGCCCTCTATGGAGGATCTTCTGATCAAAAAGAATCTCCAGTGGACTGGACACCTCATGAGGATGTCATCAGACAGGCTACCAAAGCAGATCCTCTGTTCTCAACTGTCTTCTGGTTACAGAAAGAGAAGGCGCCCTCATCTCCGGTTCAAGGATACCATCAA
The DNA here is from genome assembly GCA_030323885.1 of Branchipolynoe longqiensis. Lineage (NCBI taxonomy): Eukaryota > Metazoa > Annelida > Polychaeta > Phyllodocida > Polynoidae > Branchipolynoe > Branchipolynoe longqiensis. Next base: position 20,006,403 of record CM059195.1, read on the forward strand.
CAGAAACCTGAAGCTGAGAGACATTAAGACCGACCCATCGACACAACTCGCACAGCAGAGAGCTAAATGGAGAACGGCAGTCAAGTAATGAAAGCAGTGTTTGTCGGATCGTGACCGACAGCATGATGATGAGTGGTTAGTTAGTTCTTGGCGGGGTCCGGGCAATGAGTTAGTAACACCGGAAGGGACCGGTGCTGCAGTTGTTGCCAGACTGACGCGGTCGTCTGCCCCACATTCACGGTGGCGCCCTAAAGCGAGCAGAAGGGGAACTAACCGGCGACTAATAAGGAAGGCTAGCCGGGGAGTGGGCGCGACTTCAAAGATGTGTGGGTGGGGGGGAGGGTGCTAGGGTTGGTGGATGGGAGGTTCTCCTAGGCGGGGGGAGTCGTGGGTGGAGGTTGATTGGATCTAGCGGCTGTGGGTGTGGCTAGGGTGGTTTGGCAGTTGCTGTGAGTGTGTGTGTGTGTGTGGAGGGGGAGTGTTTTGGGTAGCTGCTGTGAGTGTGTGGGGGGAGTGTTTTGGGTAGCTGCTGTGAGTGGGTTTGGGTGGATTGGTAGTTGCTGTGAGTGTGGGTGAGGGTGGTTTGGTAGTTGCTGTGAGTGTGTGTGGTGGGGACTGTTTTGGGTAGCTGCTGTGAGTGTGTGTGTGGGGGAGTGCTTTTGGTAGCTGCTGTGAGTGTGTGGGGGAGTGTTTGGTGTTCTGTGAGTGTGGGGAGGGTGGTTTGGTAGTTGCTGGTAGTGTGTGTGGGGGGAGTATTTTTGGTAGCTGCTGTGAGTGTGTGTGGGGGGAGTGTTTTGGGTAGTTGCTGTGAGTGTGTGTGGGGGAGTGTTTTGGTTAGTTGCTGTGAGTGTGGGTGAGGGTGATTTGGGTAGTTGCTGTGAGTATGTGTTTGTGGGGGGAGTGTTTTGGGTAGCTGCTGTGAGTGTGTGTGGGGGAGTGTTTTGGGTAGTTGCTGTGAGTGTGTGGGGGGAGTGTTTTGGGTAGCTGTTGTGAGTGTGTGTGTGGGGAGTGTTTTGGTTAGTTGCTGTGAGTGTGGGTGAGGGTGATTTGGGTAGTTGCTGTGAGTATGTGTGTGGGGGTGGTGTTTTGGGTAGCTGCTGTGAGTGTGTGGGGGTGTGTGAGTGTTTGGGTGGTTGCACGGGTTAGGAGTTGTACGGGAGTGAGTGGATTCGGCGATGGTTGTTGGAATTGAGGGTGTGTGGGATGGATGGTTGTTGAAATTGGTGATTGGTGGGGATTTGGTGGATGCTGCGATTGGAGATTGGATTGGTGGGTGGGGAGGATTGGGTGGGTGTTTAGGATGTATATATTTGGGTGCTTGTTGTAATTCGGGTGGGGGTCGCTCAGGGCGAGGGTGTATTCAAGGTGGGGTGGCTTAGGTTTCTATGGTCATATCAGGATGGGTACCAACTCATAGTGCTGCCCCACTGGGAAACCAGGCCGCTGACACCATGACCCGATATTCCACACGGTCACATTTTCCTGATACTTTGTTAACCAAATCTTGTCATATCCTATTATTAGTATTAATGGCGAGCGCCAGGCTAGGTAGCAGGACATATTAATTTTATAAGCCATTAGTTTAACTCGGCTAGGATTAGAACTCCCGACCTTCCACACGGGAATCCTGTGCTCTACCAGTGATTTGGCCTCCACGTAGTGTTCTCTGTGGTGGAGTGGTTAGAGTGTCTGACTTTTTTCTAGGTCGGACTTCTAATCTGAAGGTCGGTGGTTCGATTCCCCGTGCCCCCATCTCTGCCAATTTGGATTTCCACCGCTGTGTATAACTTACAGCGTCATCAAAGGCCAGTTGCTCTCATACCATGTCTATGTGGTGTGGGAGGTTAAAAATCCCTTAGGTCGGTAAAAGTGTAGGCTCGGGCTTTCTATCGACAAACTGTCTAATGGTGAAAACAAGCCTATTCAGGCTTATCCATGATAGGCAGTATAACTCGTCAACAACAACAACATCCGGTGGGGGTTGGATTAGGTGGCCGGTGGCTTTGTGGCTGGTGGTTTGTGGGTGGCAAGGCAGGAAGGACATCATTTGTCAGCATTGCGGAGTGAAGCTAAGTAACGTTTATTTGTTGGGGTTTTACATCCTGGCAACAACCAAGGTCATATCAGGATGGGTACCGACTTGTGACAGTGCACACTCATGGCGAATTTATAGTGCTGTTCTTACTGGGAGACCATGCTGCCGTCACCATGGCCCAATATCCCACTCAGTCACATTATTCTGATACTGAGCTAATCGGTCCTTTCCCTATCCTAAAAATTCCGAGTGCAATGGTAGGTGGTGACAAGTATAAATTTTGTAAGTTTGTAATTTCCTGCAAATTAACTGCGAGATATCAGCTTTTTGAATATCATAGCTGGTGAATAACTGATGTGAGTATAGGTCTCCCCACACACCACACAAGACCAGACATTAGGTCAGACATGTTATATAGCTAACTAATGAGTACTGACGGGGGGAGGGGGGGTGTTAGGTGGAAGGGCAGATTCAGCTTACATAAGGCAGGGTTTTAACATTTAATTTTATTTGTTGATTAAGCAGCGGTAAATTTCAATCACGGATAATTGGTCTTCCTCATTCCACTGCTCCTTGTCCTATTCTACTAATGCCGGGTGCCAGGTGATCTAGCGACAAATATAAACTTTTTACGTCATTGGTTTGACTCGGCCAGGGTTTTCAATCCGATGACCGGCCAAACAGGAAGCTGACGCTCAGCTGATTTGGCAACCCCTTACGGGTGAAATTAAAAAAGAAGATATCTACATGAGTGTAATGGCGCTGAGGCGTGGGCGAGCAGGTGGCGCCACGTGGGGAGGTCATGATGTACCAATAGATGACCTAATGAGTAGGTGTCCAGCAAGGAGGCTGAGGAGTAGATGGATTTTGTTTGTTGTTGGTGGCAAATATGTTTATTCTGCTGAATAAGTCTTTTGTCAGTGCTGAAGCACTGGTCTTCCAGCCATTTTTCAATTCAGGGTTATTTACACAAAAGGTATATAGAATAAGGTGTACAATACCTGTTGAATACACAATTTGCACCATGTAACACAATGAAATTCTGTAACCCAAAAGTTCCATAGCAATATGGTAACAGTAGTGTCATATAACTAGATCAATATTAGTCAGGTCAATGTGAGTATTTACATAGTATTTAGAATGTAAGCAGAAGTTATCTTCTGTATTCAGTTGGTAAAGTTGTAGTAAGTTTTAATGTTCAGTTGCAGTTAGGCAAGCGGTATATAAATGTTGTTTTGTTAGGAATATTCTAGTGTAACTCTAGTGTAGTTAGTTATGTGAGTTTATGAATTATGTTGGTGGGGTGGGGTTGTTAATGTTAATAATACACTGGACCAGCTGTGACCAGTGAAGCAGTGGGACCAATCCCAGTGCATTTAGGTCTTACATTTTTCTTTTTTACCTGGGCTGTCTTCTGGCTTATCATAGTCGTATAATGGCTTATACAGCACACACACGCACTTATATACACATATATATATATATATATATATATATATATATATATATATATGTGAGAGAGAGAGAGAAAGGGAGAGATGGAGAGAGAGAGAGGGAGGTGTGTTTTATTCATCTGCTCACATTACGGCTTCAGTGCTTGCAGCCTAAATGGGAGTGGTTTCAGGGACACAATTGTCGACTGTCAGATTGAGTGCGTAGAACTGTGCCCGGTGTCTTCAGCGCCACATATATATACACACACAGGGATAAGTGGGTGCATACCACTTGATTACCAATGGGCCATGCATAGACCATGTCACGCAGAGGCCATCTCAGGGCCGGCACTGGCTTGTGACAGTGCACACTCATGCTGCCCCACTGGGAGATCCCGGCACTAGCACAGCGTCCCAGTATCTCACTCAGTCACATTATCCTGATACTGAGCAAACCAGTTAGTCCTTGCCCTATGCTATTAATGCCGAATATGAGGCTAGGTAATGACACAAATCAATTTGTGAGTCATTAGTTTGACTTGGTCAGAGTCCAAGCGCCCAACTTTCCACAGCCAGTGCTCTTTCTGATTCGGCCATCTTGTCCAGTAAAAAGAGATTTAATATCAGCAGGGAGGGAACCAATAAAGCTGGAATACTATTCAACATGAAAATGAATGCCAGGAAGACCAAAACAATGGTTATAAGTAAAAAGACAGATAAACCAAATATCAATATAACCCTAGATGGCACAAACATAGAACAAGTAACCAAATTCATATATCTCGGACAAAAGATTACAAATGATGGGAGATGTGAGGAAGAAATTAAGAGAAGGATAACAATAGCCCGAACAACATTCTCCAAAATGTATAGAGTGTTAACATCAAGTAAGATATTAATACAAACAAGGAAGCGTATTCTTCAGTGTTATGTGTGGTCTACTCTAATGTATGGGGCTGAGACATGGACAATCTCTAAGAAAATGTACAAACGTTTAGCAGCATTTGAGATGTGGACTTATCGAAGGATGATGAAAATATCATGGACAAAGAAGATCACCAACAAAGAAGTTCTCAGAAAAATTAAAAATAAGAAAAGCTTGTTTGCCACTATACAGACAAAGAAACTTATTTATTTTGGCCACATCATTCGTTAGACTTAGAGTTCAATATACCGTACATTGTTGGAAGGGAAGGTGAATGGCAGCAGAGGGAGAGGGAGACCAAGAACATCATGGTTTACAAATATTTCACAGTGGACAGGCTTGAATTATGCACAGTCTATCAGAACAGCACACCATCGGGACAAGTGGAGAACCATTGCATCCAACCCTCGACTAGAGGACGGAACTATTGATTGATGATTGAGGGAGGGAACGGGGGGTGGTCAAAGGGTAAATATGGTGGTTGTGGTGCTGAAGGTCGTGATGGTGCATACAGGAGATTTTTCACAAAACAGGCATGGATCTAGGAGCTGTGAGGTACAAGGGTTTTAACAATTGATCAATGTACCGACGCGGTGGCCGAATCGGTAGAGCGCAGGCCTCCCGTAAGGAAGGTAGGGAGTTCAATTCCCAGTCGAGTCAAACTAATGACTTAGAACATTGATAGTTGTTGCTTCCTATCCAGGCACTCAGCATTATTAGCATAGGACAAGGACTGGTTGGCTTGGTGTCAGGATAATGTGACTGAGTGGGATATCAGGTCATGGGAAGTTGCATAGTCCCATCGTTTTTAAGCTATTGATATTGAGCTATGAATATAGTTATAATCTGCATTACCTTAGTTTCAACTAACTTTTATTTTAAGTGGCTAACTTTTGAGATATATTTGAAGTGCAAACATGGAGAATTAATTTTGGCATGCACGTTGAAATGCTGGCCTGGTCTTCCAGTGGAGCAGCACTATAAAGTCACCATGAGTGCCGCACTGTTACAAGTCGTACCCGTACTGATATAACCTTAGATGTTGCGAGGATGTAAAGCTCCAACAACCAGCCAACCAACTGATCAATGTAAGCATTAGTGCCATGTTATGCACGTCCCCTAGCAATGTTATTAGTTAGGGTTGTGCGTGTGTGAGGTGAGCGTGTGTGTGAGGTGAGCGTGTGTGTGAGGTGAGTGTGTGTGGGTATGTGTGTTCAGGTTTATGTGAGAGGAGGGGGGGGGCGGGGGAGGGGAGGCTCTCCCATGGTATATACAGTGCGGAAACTGGAGTGGCAACGCTATACATTATGGGGTCGGGCGTTTGAGAGCACCTGGGGCAGCACTTGAGAAACCCAGCCTCTATTGATTGCTGCTCTGTAATGTCCGGCCGACACTTGTCGTAGTTCACGACAGTTTAAAGTTGCATAGTCCGATGGCTTTCGAATTTTTGCATAATTTTTTAAATAAATATATCAAGTTGACTATTATAACCTACTATTCATTATTCCTGAATCATTTTGATGGAAAATGGCTAGTTTTTGGAGCAATTTGAGTTGAAAGAACCCAAAATCATTTCGGCAAGCTTGTCAAAAGTCTTGCTGTTGTGGCCCAGATTCACATCTTGCGATGGTCATGTGAGGAGGAATGACCTATTAATGTGTAGGTAGTGTGGAACCTGACTAATGCCATATATGGTACTGGGAATGAGGGTAGGACTGTTTGTTGTTGTTTGTTTGTTGTTGTTTTACATCCTAGCAACATCTAAGGTCATATCAGGATGGGGGGGTAGGACTAATAAGGTCACAAGATTGACATAACTGGTTAGTGGTCTCCCTGCCTAATGGCTGTCTCAAGTAGGTGTCCAAAGGGACAGGGGTAATAAATTCACTGATTATTCTGTATATGCTGCCCCAAAGCCTTAGTTAATGCACCAGCACCGAAGTTGGATATATAGAATCAAATGTAAGTATGTGTTTTGGTTTTGAAAAAAATATGTTTCATCGGACCATGCAACTTTAATGTCCAGGCCTCGACAAATACATCTGACATGTGCAACCAGATGGGATGGCCGAATGAGTTAGAGCGTCCGTCTCCCATGCTGGTAGATCGTGGGGTCGTGGGTTCGAGTCCCGGTCGAGTCAAACCAATGACTTTAAAATTGATACTTGTTGCTTCCTAGCCAGGCGCTCGGCATTATTAGGATAGGGCAAGGACTGGTGTGCTCAGTGTCAGGATAATGTGACTGAGTGGGATACCAGGTCATGGTGCCGGCGGCCTGGTTTCCCAGTGGGACAGCACTATAAAGTCGCCATGAGTGCGCACTGTCACAAGTCGGTACCCGTCCTGATATGACCTTAGATGTTGCTAGGACGTAAAACAACAACAAACAAACAAACTGACATGCGCACCCTCCGCATTCTTCCGTATTTGTTGTGGAATCGAAAACTGAATAGAGAAATATGGATTTGTTTGTTTTGTTATGGAATCATCAGTCTCAAATAACTTGCAGTGCAATAGGGCTTGGGTTCCGAAAGAGGCTTAGTTATTATCAAGTGCGGGAAAGTTTGCTTGTGGATTTTAATTATCATTTAATTATTTATCTTTCATGGTAAAAGTGTTACTGAAAATAGATTTGAGAATACTGAAAGCTACGAGATCGGGACATATATCTGCTAAGGGCATTTTTTTGTGGTCACAAGCAGTAGTGTGAGTGGTGTATACACAACCGCTAGTCAGACCCTTGGCCATGGTGATGTTCATCATCACCACCCACTCTCTCAATCTCTCTCTCTTTCTCTCTCTCTTTCTCTCTATGTCTCTGTCTCTCTCTGCCTCTCTCTCTCTCTCTCTCTCTCTATATATATATATATATATATATATATATATATATATCTAAGCATAATGTGACATTTTTGTGTTTGTCGCATCACACACATCATTGGACTTACACTGTCAAATTGAGGTCGCGGTATATTTTGGTTAATGTGTTGTGAAATATGGCTAACTTTGGACAAATTTGAACTGAAAGAACCAAGGATGAAAGATCTCCGCGATTCCGCGGATTTCCGGGATTTGTCAATCCCGCAGCACCATCAGCGTATACTAATATGTGGTGCAGACTCCGCAGCACTATCAGCGTATACCAATATGTATGAAACCCGACTTCCGGGAATTTTCCGCGAATCCCTGACAATGCTAAACATATGGGAGAATATCAGCATTTCCGCTTTTTTCCCCAGAGACCACTTTCATCCCTGAAGAACCCAACATAATTTTGACAAAGTTTGCCAAGACTCCTGTAACTATGACCCAGATTTCCATCTCGCAATGGCGGGGTGATGTAGGCTGACCTACTAATCTTGGAACCCAACTAGCTGCACATGGTACTTAGAATGAGGGCAAAGTTAATGAGGTCACAAGATTGACCTAATTGGTTAGTGGTGTCCCTGCTTAATGGCTTTCTCAAAGTAAGTGTCCACGGGGTCGGTATCATAAATTCATGGATTATTACGACCCATTCTATGTTGTAACAAATCATTAATTAATGCACCAGTACGTATATAAGTTGGAGATATAGGATCAATTGTAGGTAAGTGGTTTGATTTTGACCAAATTATTTTTCACCGGACCATGCAACGTTAACAAAATATTCATATTCTAAAATTATCAAATGTATTTTTTATTTTTTTTGGTACATTAGTTGTTTAAGCAGGGGAAATTTCAGTCGCAGACGACTGGTCTTCCTCATTCCACTGCTCCTTGCCCTATCCTGGTAATGCCGAGCACCTGGCTAGGAAGCGACAAGTATCAATTTTTAAATCATTGGTTTTACTCGACCAGGATTCGAACCCACAATCTACCAACACGGGAGACGGACGCTCTAACTCATTCTGCCATCCCGTCTGGTTTGCATTTGAGAGTAGTAAGAATAGTATGATGGACCGTGTCCTACTCAGCCTGAGGAATAAAGAAGTAAGACTGAGATAGCTTCAAACCCCAGGGTGCTCCCTGGTTTCTTCAACCACGGTCAGAATAGGAATGACCTGTCACTACCCAGCCGATTCGCGTGTAACCTCCCTCGGGGGGGGGGGGGGGGGGGGGGGGGTGGCCGCTAGCAATAGAGGGGGTGTAATGACGTCACGAGGCAACTTTCGGTGGCCATATTGGATTAGATACAGAAGGCTTGCACCTGTCTACACTATGCTTATTTACCTATTTGTTTGTTTATTTGTCACTGTTTTGAGTGGTTTGGCCTCAGACGTTGTTGTTTAAGTGCTGAAAGTAAACACATTGGATGTAAACTGCCCAGAACAGCTCAGAACACAAGGAAAATGATGTTACTGCATCAGCATACATTCACAACAGGGCTAGGCAAGTGTGCTCGTAATCCAAGATGGCTGATTGGTAACCTCTGACCACAGTGATGACGTCACATGCACTCCCTCTATAGGTAGAATAATATTCTTAGGATTCTTGTGACCCAAATCTTTACTATTTTACATTTAAATATAAACTCTTGTATTACTATATTACTATTTTAAATAATACATTAGTATATTAAATAATACAGTAACATAAGCTGCATAGTCTAAAGCCCTAGTCATACTCAGGTGTGGTGGTTTCAGCGTATTCCCGTGCTCAGATGTGTCCCTCGCTTCTGCGCATGCGTCAGAATCTAGTAAACATGGCCGTAATCGATTAACACGAACCGGGTGACTCGGGTCATCCGAATTTCAAATAGAACACGCGAGTGGAGTCGACAAATACACGTCCCGTGTGCAAAAAAAGAATAACTTAGATTAATGAAATGGAAATATAGGTAAACTGGGCCATGATACAATACTTTAAATCCTATTTTGCTGTACTTTTATCGGTTATTAAAAAAAAAAGAACAAACTGTCCACCCAAGCGTATTCGATTATTCAACCCGAGTTTGTAGGATGTGCGCATGCGCCAATAAGTGGCTGGGGTGACCCGAGTTGATGCGAAATCCGCGCATGCGCAGAAGCAACGGGACACGTCTGAGCACAGCATCACGCTGAAACCACCACACCGGCTTGCGACCACTTCAGACCACAGAATCCACCTTCCGACCGTCGCTCCTTACTGCCCAGTGTGTTATCTAGTTGTCCTGTACGTAGCCTGCTCTAGTCGAGTATGTAGAACACCTGCAGTGTGACATATGCTCATATAGGTCATTTGCATTGTGTCGTAATGTTCTATTCTATCAGCACCCTGACGCCATGTGTCTCAGTGTTGCCATAGCAACCCTACTGGGAGGTGGTGGTGACCCCCCCACAGGCCACTGCCCCCTGTATGTGTCTAATCTAATTATGAGTTAATTATGGTGATTAGCTTAAGAGATAGAAGTGGGTACAGTTGTTTACGTTAGAGTGGTATGGACGTACTTGCTCAAGGTCATATAGTACGGTTGTTGGTTATTGGAGTCTTATGTCCTGGCAACATCTACGGTCATATCAGGACGGGTGCCGACTTGTGACAGGGCGAGCTCATGGTGACTTTATAGTGTAGCTCCACTGGGAAATCAGGCCGCTTGCACCATGACCCAATATCCCACTCAGTCACATTATTCTGACACTGAGCTAACCAGTCCTTGCCCTATCCTATTAATGCCGAGCGTCAGGCTAGGAAGCGACAAGTACCAATTTTGTAAGTCATTGGTTTGACTCAACCAAGAAGCAAACTCCCGATCTCCACACGCGAGGCCCACGCTCTACCGATTCGGCCACCGCACCCGGTATATATAATACTTAATAGTATGGTCATATAGCATTAGCAAGTGCACGGTGCCACTTTAGGGTGCGGTCTACCTGGCTATTTGCACTTTATACCTGCACTTTAACCATATCCCCCAACCCCTAACCCCCAACCCCCAACCCTAACACCTGACCTTCAATTTGAGGAGGTTAATGATGTGGGTGTGCGTTGATGTAAACCACACGCTAGCGGTAGACCGCACGCTGAAGTAGCACCAAGTGTAGTTTGTCCTGACCAGGCTTCGTTATTTATAGTTGAATTAATGAGGGTAACCGAAGTGTGTTTGTTTGTTAAAGGCCCTGTCACATCACGATGCATCTCGCAAGCGCGCGACCAACACGTAAAATCACTTTTTTATGTCGAGAAGCGGCAAACTTTTCAGCCTTGGGGGCAAAGTTGGATGTATACATACCGTATACATAAGGTGTGACCAATGTATGGCTAACGTACCTCCCAGTGAAAAATGCTTGAATTATGCTCACGGTACGTTCACAGAATGCAGGTGACCGTTACATACTTCATTCGATCGCCAGAACTACGCCTCATACGTTACATATGTCAAGACACGCTGGAGAAATGCTAAACATATGTTAGACATATGTTAGACTTATGTTAGGCGTACATTATCCATATGTTGTCAGTACGTGGACTGTACGTTCCCACTGCCTTTAACGTAGGTCAACGTAGTGCAACATAGTGAACAATGTTTGTCTAATGTACGTCTAACGTACATCGATATACGCCTAACACATACATAACGTATGGCGGATGTAAAATCCACACATTGTTGAATGTTGTCGTACGTCGAAAGTTTTGTGCATGCACAAAACTTTACCGACCCCTTGACGTGCGACACCGTATTTCGACGAATGTTGACGTACAATGCCGTATACCAACGAGTGCCTAATGCATGTGTATCGCATAACGACGTATCCCGACGTAGCGGCCAAAAATCACATCCGTCTGTGTACATTGCCGCGATGCGTCATAATGTGACAGCCCCTTAAGGCTTTACGTTCTAGCAATATCTAAGGTCAAATCAGAACGAGTATTGATTCTTCACAGTGTGCACTCATAACAGCATGGCACAGTATCTTGATAACTCTAATAACGTGGAATATATTATTGTGAGACTGGACATGGTGGCCGAATCAGTAAAAGCACATGTTTCCCGTGTGGAAAGTTGCGCATTCCAAAACCTGGCCGAGTCAAACCAATGACATACACAATTTATACCTGTCGCTACCTAGCCTGACGCTTGACATTAATAGGATAGGGCAAGGACTGGTTAGCACAGTATCAGGATATCGGGTCATGGTGCCGGCGGCTTGATCTCCCAGTGTGGCAGAACCATAGTGTCGCAATTGAGTGTGCACCTTCACAAGTCGGTACCTGTCCTTCTATGACTATAGATGTTGCTAGGACATAAACCTTCAACAAACAAACTTACACACACATACAAACACATAAACACACACACATCTGACATTTTTTAGTTTTTTTGTGTTTGTTGATGCTGTGGAGAATAAGAACAATTTATTGGGGCAAAACACTAAGTGTACAGGAAATGCATGACAAAGCAAACCTAGATTACCTAATGGTTAGAAGAGATTCACATCTCCTATCACTTATGTACAGAAGAGCCAGAGATACCCAATATATAGAAAACACAAAAAGGAATACTAGACGGGCTGATTCCACTCTACTCAAAGTCCCCAAGCCTTCCACAAACAAACTAATTAAAGCACCAATTTACAAAGGCAGCATGATGTGGAACAACCTACCAACCAGAACCAGGGCAGCGTCCTCTTACCTAGAATTTAAAAACTCACTAAGAGTACATCGGATTGGGCAGGCCCTTATGCAGTTGCAGTAAAGTATGTTCCATGGCGTCACCATACCGTAAGTGGCAGACCACCAAACCCTCAGCCTCGGTTTCTCCCCCCCCCCCCCAGCCCCCACTTTTTAATTTGTTGCTGTTCCTCTGTTATCTCCAGTCAACCATATACGATGACAGAGACAGCCCAGGTAAAAATGTAAAATTTAAGACCTAAATGCACTGGGATTGGTCCCACTGCTTCACTGGTCACAGATGGTCCAGTGTATTATTAACAACCCCACCCCAACAACATAATTCATAAACTCACATAACTAGCTACATTAGAGTTACACTAGAATTTTCCAAACAAACCAACATTTATATACCGCTTGCCTAACTGCAACTGAACACTCAAACTTAGTACAAATTTACCAACTGAATACAGAAGATAACTTCTGCTTACATTCTAAATACTATGTAAATACTCACATTGATCTGACTAATATTGATCTGGTTATATGACACTACTGTACCATATTGTTATGGAACTTTTGGGTTTCAGAATTTCATTGTGTTACATGGTGCAAATTGTCTATTCAACAGGTATTGTACACCTTATTCTATATACCTTTTGTGTAAATAACCCTGAATTGAAAAATGGCTGGAAGACCAGTGCTTCGGCACTGACAAAAGACTTATTCAGTAGAATAAACATATTTACCCAAAAAAAACTACAAAAAACTTGCTGTGCAGGGCTTCTGCCAATCTACAACCTTGCTTTGAAGATAGACCGGCAAGCGATATTGTGGACCGGGGAAGGACCAGTGCAGTGTGGGAAGCAGGCTTGGTGATCGAGTTGGTGCTGTGTAGGGAATGGACATGAAGTCGGTGCAGTGTGCTACTTCCCACCATGACCAGGATTTAATATCTTTAGCACGACATGCCTGTCACCACCAGCGTTTGTATTTGTATATCCATATCTATATACTTCTATCTATTTAGATATATATATATATATTCATCTTCTATATATATAGAGTATACATCATCATCATCATGCTGTCGGTCGCGATGCGACAAAGACTGCTTTCATTACTTGACTGCCGCTCTCCATTTACATTTCATGAAAGCTGCCTGCAAAAGTGTTGAAGTGCTGCTGGCTTTTGCAAGTTACCAGCGGCACTCTCTCGGGGAGCAAATAGAGGTTTCACACCGGCAAGAACATGTCAAGACAGGCGCAAAACTATTTGTCCCTGCAGTGGCTGGTCGGGAGATGTTGGGAGTTCCATACATCAACCGCCCTTAATGCTGCCACAGTGACATGGTTTTCTGTTTAGGGTTTGCTCCCTTAGCCTTCGGTTCTGTCAAGAACCTGTACCACAAGGCAGTGGTTTACAACTCTGCAGGGCAGGGGCGTCAAACTCCCTGAGGTATTGCATACCTGCAATACCTGCATACCTGCATAGTATACAAGGTATATATATATATATATATTATATATATATATATATATATATTTTACCTCGGTATGCCGCCTCTGGCTAGCCGTAGGCTAGGGAGAAGGAAGCACATCCGGGTCCAGCAATTAGCATAAGTAACTCACAACGGGAGGACGTTTGTGAGTTGCTCCACAGGATTTATCTACTACTACTGCTTTTATCCAAAAGTAAGTACTGTTTTCTTCGATAACTTTGTTTATCATGCTCTATAGCATCTTTTTATGAAAGTTCAGAACTTTCTTCAGTCCTGTTTGGACTTTGTACGTTTTTTAACTTACGGATAGAACATTGCGTGCCGCTGGCACAAACGAAACCGATACTGAGTTCTATCGACACCTGTTTTTCAGACAGGGAGAAATGGCAACCCGAGTTGCTCATTTCCTAAGAAAAGTCTCCCGGATCCTAATAGAGGATGATGTTGGGATGCTTCTGGGTGTTTTTTATAAACACCCCTGACCGGTTTAAGGCGAACCTCCGAGTTTTGTAATATTTTCTCCAACTTGTTGGCGCTGTAGCCACAGGTGGGAGAAGTGTACGGAACAGAGAGAGGGGCCGATCTCACGATCGATGCCCTCCGTTTGGTTGGTTTCGTTACCACACACCTACGGCAAATTTAGCTTCACGCCTGTACTGACACGTTGCAAAACACGTTCTCTGTACCATGTTCCTCAACCCAGTTTACTGGCTTACACTTGTGTAGTTGAGATGATTCCGGGTTAGTAACGCTTTGGTTTCGTTACAGTTCCCGATGGCCACTCGCCGGAATAAGCCGCCCGCTGCAGCGGTGGGTGTCCCCCCTACGGATTACGATTCGTCTCCACCGGCTACGGCTCCGCCGTCCCCACATCCTGGGGCTCATGCCTCGGATCAAGACAGTGATCACGCCCCTCAACCAGTGGGGTGGGAGGCGAAAATGGCGGAGATGATGGAGGAGAAGATGCGCCTTTTCCAGGCGCAGACATTTCCAGATCCTTCCCAAATCCCTGATGAGGATTGGGAAGACTTTTCTGAGGACGAAGAGGACACGCTTTCGGCACCTGAGGTTCCGAAACCGAAAACGCGGGGCAAGAAACGCCGCCCAGTGAGCAGTTCTGGTGACGAGTTCACAAAGAAAGCGAACTCTAAGCGCTCCAAAAAGTCCAAAAAGAAGAAGAAGAAGAAGAAGGACTCCTCTTCAGACTCGTCGTCCGACTCTTCTTCCACCGAGTCGGATTCCGACACGGAACGAGCGGGTGTCTACGCCAAAATAGGCGTTAAAGCTGGCAAGAAAATTGTCAAAAAGAAAGCTCAGAAAGTGCGCACCACTACCATGATGCGCAAAACGGTGAATAGCCATTTCACTACGTTTAAACCGATCGAAGTCATCAACAAGTTGACTGAGCAGATTTCAGGAGTTAAGGGCATTCCTGCTTCGGTTTTCAAAGAGATGGATTCCGGCATTCATCTTTCCGACGAACGCCGTCGTTATGAAACTTCCCTCTGCCTTATCCATAAGGCAGTTTTGGGTGCCTTGACGTCTGTTATCCCTGTGGCTAACAGGATGCAGACAGAGAACAAGTTCTCGTCTTTGGCGCGGGTTATGGACCGGGGCATAGCTTTGTTAGCAGCCGCTAGTAACTACATGACCCATCGGAGATTTGAAAACGTTTTCAAATCGGTCACCACAGATGCCGGAAAAGAGGTTGCCCGCTCTAACAAGGTAACGGACCATGATGGTAAGGAATACACCGTGTATTCCGGACCTACCCCTATCAAGAGCAAACCGCTTGATAAATCCAAGATGTTTGGGGGTCAGCTAGCTTACCTGTACAAACAGGTAGAGGTCGACTACAAGAGTGCTAAAAACACTGAAGCAAAGAGTCGTCGCTTCCAAAACCCAGCAGGGTTCAGAAAGTCTAGGACGGATTTTCGATTCCGCAGAGGAGGAAGGCCGTTCAGGGGCGGACCGTCCTTCCAGTTCAACCAGCGAGGAAGGGGCCGAGGCGACAGGCCGGCCTCAAACTGGAACGACAACCGCGGCTACAAGAGGGATTTCGTTCCCAAGCCCCAGTTCCCGAAACAAGGGAACAAGTAGAGATTTCCACACAAACAGTGCAGCCTCCTGACCCTACAATGGTCACGGAGGAAACTCAAACTGAAGTAAGCCTTTTTCAAGCAGGGAATGTTTCTAATTGTTTACATCAATGGCAACAGTTAACCACTAATCCAGAGGTCCTGAATATTGTTAAAGGCATTCACATCCCTTTCACACAATTGCCTATACAAAAGAGAGCGCCTTTTCCGTATCAGTTTAATTCACTAGAAAAATCTCAGCTAGATCACCAGGTTCTACTGTTTGAGTCTAAGGGCATTGTCAACAGAGTTGAACATACTGAAGGGGAATATATTTCCAATATCTTCTCTACTCCTAAACCTGATGGTTCAATCCGAATGATTTTAGATTTAACTCAGTTGAATGAAATCATTGAATACAAACATTTCAAAATGTTTTCTTTAGAAACAGCTCGTGATTTAATTACCCCAGGGTGTTGGCTAGCGAGTGTTGATTTAAGGGATGCGTACTACACCGTTCCTATTCACCAGACAGATCGGAAATACCTACGTTTTCTCTGGAATGGCCAACTTTTTGAATTTACATGTTTACCTAATGGTTTGGCCTGCGCACCGCGTCTGTTTACTAAGTTGTTGAAACCAATTTTTGCACACATGGCAAAATTGGGGCATTGTATGTTTCCATACATAGATGATTCTTTTATTATGGGCCAATCTTTCACGCAATGTGAACTCGCTGTTAAAGATTTATGCAAAATTTTCACCAAATTGGGTTTCTTCATACATAACAAGAAATCAGTTTTTTCTCCTACTCAGGAGCTTAAGTGTCTCGGGTTCATTCTGAACACCACGGCTATGACCGTTTCGCTTACACGCCAAAAGAAAGATAAGCTTTACCGCACAGCGATACAGCTGTTAGACACTTCTAGGCCAAAGATTAGACAGGTCGCGGTCCTTATCGGGGTCATGGTTTCGTATAGTCCAGCTATTCTATACGGAGCGGCACACATAAAATCCCTCGAAATTGATAAAAATTTGGCGCTGGCCCGCGCAAAGGGAAACTTTGAAAAGACCATGTTTATTTCGGAGAACGGCCTAGCCGACATTGATTGGTGGCTAAACCACTTTGACCATTCCCCCAATCCCATTAGAATGGGAGAGCCTGACACTACCGTTACCACTGACGCGTCTCTCCAAGGGTGGGGAGCACATCAAAATGATGTAGCAACGGGAGGAAGATGGCTAGAATCGGAACTCCCCGATCATATTAACGTTCTAGAACTAAGGGCCATTTACTTGGGATTAACCAGTCTAGTAAAAATACCCAAAAATAATGTACGTATCCTCACGGATAACACCACAGCTATGGCTTATGTCAGAAATATGGGAGGTACAAAATCGATTAAATGTAATGCAATGGCACTTCTCATTTGGAACTGGGCTCAAACCTTTGATGTCTGGTTAACTGTTAATCACATTCCAGGCACACAAAATTGTCTAGCTGACAAGATGAGTCGCCAGTTCCATGATCACTTAGAGTGGTCACTTAATCCATCCATTTTCAAACACATTTGTCACACATGGGGTTCACCTCAGATCGATTTGTTCGCTTCGCGTAATAACTTTAAAATTCCAAAATATGTTTCGTGGCACCCGGAACCCAATGCTTGGCACATTGATGCCTTCTCCCTAAAGTGGCGACATCATTTCTTTTACATTTTCCCCCCCTTTACTATCATTAGCAAAGTCGCCAGAAAGATTCAAATGGAGGGGACACACGCCATACTCATCGTCCCCGAGTGGCACACGCAACCGTGGCTACCGACGTTACTAGCCACAGCCAAAAGCAGCCTTCGCTTCCCAAGATTCCGAGGAAACCTCAAACATCAGGGACCACTAGAACGCCACGGAAACGTGTCGACAACTCCGTTAGTGGCATTCCTTTTTTAAATAAATATTTAGAACAGTTTGGCTTAGACAAAATTACACAACAGCGTTTGGTTGATGATGCGTGGAGAAAAGGAACGGTGAAAATGTATACTACGTATTTAAAGAAATGGGGTATTTATTGCCTGCTTAAGAAAGTCAAGCCAATGACTCCCACAGTATCCCAGGTAGGACTCTTCCTACGTTACCTAGAGGACGAAGGCCTAGGATATGGCGCTATTAACGCTGCCAGATGTGCTCTGTCGATAATCCTACCGCGGGTTAATGGACAAACAATGGGTAAACACCATGTTATTTGTTGGATCATACGATCAATTTATCAGAGGAATCCGCCTAAACCCAAATATAATAGGTTTTGGGATGTTTCTCTAGTGTTCAACCTCTTCAAGAAATGGCCAGAAAATAAGTTTCTGGACGTTAAACTTTTAGGTTTCAAAGTCGCAGTTTTGCTTCTCCTGGTCACTGGACACAGAGGCCAAACTATAGTTGCCCTGTCGCTGAATGGTCTAGAAATTGACAGTAAAGAGGCCACGTTTGATTTATCAACTTTATTAAAATCAAACCGATTAGGTGACCCCCTTTCTACGATAGGGGTGTCCAGTTTCACTCAGGATCGCAAGTTATGTGTCGTATCTGCGATACGAAATTATATATCCAAGACAAGATTAATAAGAAACTCAAGACAGCTATTGGTCAGCTTTATTAAGCCACACAAGGCCATTTCCAGGGATACCCTCGCCCGATGGACAATGAATGTGTTAAAACTGGCGGGAGTAAATACAGACAGGTACTCATCGCACTCTACACGTGGTGCAATGGTGTCCAAGGCAAGATTGCTAGGCATCTCCGTTAAACGGATCCTAGCTCACGCGGGATGGAAAACCGCTACTTCGTTTGCTAGACATTACCACAAACGACTAGAGAAGCCTCAGCCGATAGCGCACAGGCTACTCACCAACTGAAAGAGAGAGGTAAGAAAAACATTGGTTTTTCCTCTTTTTTGCCATACAAATCGCTTTTCCATTGTTGCATACATAAGACATAATCACTAAAGAATAATAACAAAACAAGAATATCAGGATAAAAATTATTTTACGTAAAGGTCTCCCTAGCCTACGGCTAGCCAGAGGCGGCATACCGAGGTAAAATAGATTAGTTAGACGAATCTTACCTGGGTATAGATGATGGATAACTATTGTTTTACCGAGGTAGAAGCCTCGGTTAGACGTGGGCGAGGGCCCACCCACCACGCCCTGCCACGTCTAGTCAATCACTCAATTTAGCATGAGGTCACTTGACCTTAGGTTGTTTTTTAGAATCATTTTTATCCTGAATTAGTAGGTAAAGATTGCTGGACCCGGATGTGCTTCCTTCTCCCTCGCCCACGTCTAACCGAGGCTTCTACCTCGGTAAAACAATAGTTATCCATCATCTATACCCAGGTAAGATTCGTCTAACTAATCTATATATATATATGATATCTATATCTATGTAGATATACGTAACTAGATATCTGTATATATTTATATATATTATAGATATATATCCATATAGATTATAGATATATATGTCTCTATCTTTCTTTATTTGCTAGGTTATATATTTGACAGGTGCATACCTTTCAAGTTTCATACGCCCAAACCGTCCACGCCCTCCTGTGAATACACTTCAGCTGCCATAGTCGGCCTGCTGTACAGATTCGGCTGCCTGATTTCATTCAGCACATGTTCCTAAAATGAATATTCATCATATCTTAATGAAATATTCATATTCTAAAAATAATAGCACATCTATTACACTCGGCATCGCATTCATAACCACCCAACAACTGTTGAGATGGTCTTTTTCTTTTCCTGCATATTGTGTATGAAATCCCGGCTCTTGAATGTAAGCTTAAAAAAGCCCCTGTCACACTTCGCGGGATTGAGCAACGGACATCATTTTCTAGTCTGGTGGTGTTTAGGCGTGATAAGTATCAAAATGTATTAAAATGTGTCAAAATGTTGCGATATCGGGTCAAAGGACGCTGGACGAATGGACATGAAACAGACATGAAACGTACATGAACGGATAGCCAACGGACGATAAGCGGACTAAAAGAACTCAAACCAGACAAGAACCGTAGATGTCAATCCGGCGGCATCCGTTCCAAGTTTTGTGCATGCTCAAAACTTGTAATGGATCGGGCCGAATATCAATGGATATCAACGGATATGCAATGGATATGCAACAGACACAAACCAGACTTTGCCGGATATCAACAGACTTTGTTCGGTTTCTTTCCGTTTCCTCAATCCGGCGAGGTGTCACATGGGGCTTTAGCATTACACAGAATTTACTGTGCCGCATATATGTCTAAGGCTCTGCTGTGAACTGCTTGCTGGTTGCAGACCCGATGCGGTAGCAGAATCAGAAGAGCACAGACTTCCTGTCCGGAAGGTCAGGAGTTCAAGTTCCAGCCGAGTCAAACCAATTACTTACCAAATTGATACTTGTCGCTACCTAGCCTGGCACCAACTATTCGTATTACTAGGTTGGATCAAGAACTGGTTAGCTCAATATGAGGATAATGTTACTTGACTGGGAAATTGGGTCATGGTGCCAGCGGCCTGGTCTCCCAGTGGGGCAGCACTGTAAAGTCGCCATGAGTGCGCACTGTCAGAAGCCCGCACCAACCCTGATATGACCTTTGATGTTACCAGAATGTAAAACCCCAACAAACAATCAATCTAGTTGCTGAGTAGGCGGTGAGGCCTTGGGCAAGTCCACTGACTAGCCACCCTGATTACCTGCTACTCAAAGCAAAGCAGGTCATAGTACCTAGTGGGTCCCGACTGACCACAAATACCGGGCCTACTACCTCAGGTAATTACTCTCATCTATGTGAACCATTGGCTGCCTTGGCTATTAGAATCTGCATCAGTCATTTTTATTATTGTAGTAGTCCATGTAGTAGTCCATACATGAGCTCCACTACCATGTGGTGGCTGCAGGGACCACACCGTCTACTGTTGCAGTTCTTCTGGGTTAGGTGGTGGCATGCTAGCTGGTGGGCGGGTCCCAATGTGGACTACCTGTACTGCGCTTGGCTAGTGGCTCCTCTTACCGTGAGAGGTTACATGCGACCTGGCTTGTCAGGGGGCAGGGCACTTGGTCTTGTGACGCCGCTGTGGGTGATGGAGAAGAATAAACGGTGGAAGTGTATGTTCCTGTCTTTGTTATTATGTCAACACAATTCAACTAGACAGACATGGGAGGAACCGCCCATACACGGCCTATTACATTATTATTATTATTATTATTAATATTATTATTATTATCATTATCCTTGACCAGAAAGAGAATGCTTGGCACTGGCGCCGTGACCAGCATTTGAACCTTATTAACACGGCCAGCTCATTGGGTCGTAATAATGGCCATGCAATAGAGGATTTCCACCTCCACCATCACACCCTCTGATAGCAATTAGAGGAACTAAGGTGTAGTGGACAAACTGAAAAATTTGGTATCTCTAGAGTGAGTGTTGTCTGTCCAGCAAGTGCAAGGAGTTCAATGGTGACTGGGCTCACACAGCCAGCCAATCAGACACATCTGCAGCCCGGGAGGGGGCACCTGTCACCCAACCCCAGGGCAACCCCATAATGTATGCAGAATGGCTGGGTGTGCTTACCCATCGGTCCCATGGTAACAAGTAGTCGTCATACAGTTACATTAAACAATAATACATGTCCCGATCCATTTGCACTCTTCCAGGTGCATGGAGGGAACATTCATATAATTACCGCATCTTAATATCCAGACATCATACCGCAATCCTGGTCACTGTGCATAATAACATTTACACATAGTTATTTCCATGTCACACAGCAAGTGGGCACACATTGCATCACTATTACATAACAATTGTCCCCAACTCTGTCACCTGAGATATTGATATGATTCCAAGCTCAGCTATCACGACCGAAAGACCGTATATTTTTACTAAATGGCTCAGTGTGCAGCATGCTCTTTGAAAAGGGTCTTATAGAGGATTTCCACCACCAACCTCTGTGGCGGAGTGGTTAGTGTAAAGATGTATCGACACACTGGATTCTGTAAGGTAACTGACTTTATTGGTTCTCGACTTCGATCACGTCACGTCCTGTTATTGGGGGGGCGTTCGGATACTTACATATCTTACATCTTCCCCTTTTACCACCAAGCAATATTTGGTCATGTAATATTCCAGCCTTTACACCATATCGTCACAACAATTAAATTAAACATGTGATATGTCTCACGTGCAATGTTATACTATAAAATGTGATATTTAATATGATGTCTGTCTAACAGTATTGCTTACTTATTCTCTAGAACTTACTTAATACGATGTGTTATGCTAGATTACACGTCCGTTCCGATGAACATCCGTGCGTGAGTTCTGCTCAAGACCGTCTATTCTTAACCGTATCCTAGTGTCTACGTTCTTTGTCTGACCTATCGGCGCCGTGTGACGTCATCCTATGCCTGTCTGCGTCGTTGCCTTTTCTTATACATTTACTAACGCGACCCTTCCTTGTTCGACCCACTCTACGTAGTCCTACGTTGTATTCATGTTAAAACGTGTCGGAGGCTTACTAATGCTACCGTATCGTGTAGTGTAAGGTGAGTTATTTGTGGGTGTCAGAATCCTCTTTGTTATTTTCTCATTTACAATTGTTTGTGGACACTTGAAAATAAATTTCCTGTTTCTCCTTAACAGATTACCTTTGTTATTACGAATTGTATAATCCCTCTTTCTAATGCCACTCGTCTCTGCGATGTGACCCAGCTCCCACTCATTATTATAATTTCTGTATCTAATTCGGTCTCCCACTTGTAAAAATGACTGTTCCTTGCCTGCGTGTCTGTCAAAATTTCTTTTTTGGATAAGTTGCCTACGCTGTAATTGTCTTGACATTGATGGTTCTATTGTAGCTTTTAGGCGATTATTCAATATTGGTAACCTAGATCTTAAACGTCTTGACATCAGCATCTGAGCTGGCGATGCGTTTATACCTTCTAATGAGGTGTTTCTGTAGTTGAGCATGGCTATGTTAACATCAGTTTCATCCTTATGACATTTCCTTATCATGTTCTTGAAGGTCTGGACAGAACGTTCAGCCTGTCCATTACTTTGCGGGTGCATGGGATTAGTAAAGATTGGCTCAAACCCATAATACACAGCAAAGTCATGAAATTCCCTGCTAGAAAATTGGGGACCATTGTCCGATACTACATATCGTGGAACGCCATGTCTACTAAATATTTGCTTCATAACATTAATAACAGCCTTACAGGTAGTTTCTAACAATTCGACAACTTCGGGGAACTTTGAGTAATAATCGACAATTACTATGTAATCCTTATCCCCAACATGAAACAAGTCAACTCCAACTTTATTATATGGTACATCGGTTATCACATGGTTGATTAATGGTTCTTTCGCTGGCATTTTTCGACACTCTTGGCAAATAGTACATCGGGATACCGTCTCTTCTAACGTTCCCATCATCCCTGGCCAGAACACAGTGTCCCTCACCAATTGTTTGCTTTTTATAATACCTAAATGAGCTTCATGCAATTTTTTTAACATGTCTGTCCGCATCGATCTAGGGATAATAATTTGTGAACCCCTTAACAGTATCCCTTCAGACATGGTAATTTCGTCCTTAAATCTAAAAAACATCTGAACATCTGAGTCGAGGGCTTTTCCCTCTCTAGGCCAACCATGTACCGACAAGTCAATAATTTTTATCAGTGTCAGATCCAACATTGTTTCCCGATTAACGGCTTGGACCACGTCAGGATCAATCCCAATTGAAGCTACTGATATGTCCCGATCGTATAGGTCGTCAGGGGTCACACTTGATGTATGGGCTCTTGACAGGGTATCTGCAAAGAATAATTCAGTACCCTTCAAATATTGTACTTCAATATTATAATTCTGCAGCCTCATACGCATTCTTTGCATTCTTGCCGATAGAGAATGCACCGGTTTCAACATTATTGCTACCAAGGGTTTATGATCTGTAATGACTGTGATTACGTTCCCATAAATATAATCGTGAAATTTATTGCATCCGAAACAAATGGCTAATAAATCCTTTTCTATTACCGCATAACTGATTTGGGTGTTATTTAGTGCTTTGGATGCCATAGCCACTGGTAATTTATCCTGGAACAAGGTGGCACCCAATCCAAATTTGGATGCGTCTACTTGCAGAACAATGTGTTCTCTGCTATTGAAGAATCTCAACACTGGTGCGGTAGTCAATAAATACTTCAAATTTTGGAAAGCTAAGGCTTGGTCCGCTTCCCAGTGCCAAGCTATATCCTTTTTTAATACTTGTCTTAACGGCTTTGTTATATGCGCCATGTTGGGGATAAATTTGTGTACATAACCCATCATTCCTAAGAACCGTTGCAATGCGGGTTTGTCTGACGGGCTGGGCATGTCGACAATTGCTTGTATTCTGTCAGCATTGGGTTGGATACCTTCGGATGTTATAACATGTCCTACATAATTGACATTTGTCCTACATATCTTCGACTTTTTCGGGTTCAGTTTCAGGTTTACTTGAATAGCTCGCTTCAGAACAGCTTCTAATCTTGAGTTATGCTCATCAATTGTTGACCCATGTACCAAGATCTCATCTGTGATAACATGTACCCCTGGCAGATCCATTAGAATCAGATTCATTTCCTGTATGAATATATCCCCGGCTGTTTTGATGCCGAACGGAAGTCTAGTAAACCTGAACCTGCCCCACGGGGTGTTGAATGTGCATAATCTCGAACTTTCATTGTCGAGTTCGATTTGCCAGTATCCGCTGTTTGCGTCAAGCACTGAAAAATATTTGGCACCGTGCAACGTCGCTACCACCTCTTTGACAGTTTTAACGGGGTAGGGACCTCATAGGATAGCAGTATTTAACCGTGTAGGATCTAGGCATATTCGTAATTTCCACGGTTTCCTGACTATTGTTACAGAACTCACCCAAGGGGTAGGCTCGTCTTGTTTTATGATAACCCCTAGGTCTAACATCCTTTTTAGTTCCATTTTGACATCGTCCACAATTGCTAATGGCACTCGATGTGGAGGGTCGATTACAGGGCATATGTTCTTATCAATGTAAATCTTAGCATTAACTTTGATGAGGCCTAAACCCTGAAAAACCTTTGAGTATTGCCGTACCAGTTGATTTGCGATCTCATCACCCTCTACGGCGCCCAAGACATCTAACCGCGCCAACAAGCCTAATTGGACACACGATTGTTTTCCTAGAATCGCGCACCCGGCGTCCGTAACTTGAAATTTGACGCAGTGACCCTCGACATTAAGGGACACCTCCCCATGCGGGCGAATGTTTGTTTGTTGTTGTTTTACGTCCTAGCAACATCTAAGGTCATATCAGGACGGGTACCGACTTGTGACAGTGCGCACTCATGGCGACTTTATAGTGCTGTCCCACTGAGAAACCAGGCCGCCGGCACCATGACCTGGTATCCCACTCAGTCACATTATCCTGACACTGAGCACACCAGTCCTTGCCCTATCCTAATAATGCCGAGCGCCTGGCTAGGAAGCGACAAGTATCAATTTTAAAGTCATTGGTTGGACTCGACCGGGACTCGAACCCACGACCCCACGATCTACCAGCACGGGAGACGGACGCTCTAACTCATTCGGCCATCCCGTCTGGTCCCATGCGGGCGAATCCTATGCCCACCATATGTCACTAAATGACACAATGATGGAACCATACATGCTTTACTTATTTTATTGTACATTCTTAGCGGTAAAATATTGGCCTCTGATCTGGTATCCAATTTAAAGCGGATATCTAGGCCACCGACACAAAATACAGTGTACCACAAATCATTGTCCTCCTTGTCACTAGTACACAAGGTGCCTACAAACAAGTCCCCATTCACATCATCATTGTGACTGTCTCTTTCCTGATGAGCGATGATGTCCTCTGTCACATCAATTTCGTATACGGCTGCATTCCTACCTGTGTCTTGCTGCAACTGGCACATCTTCACGAAATGTCCAATTTTTCGACATCCTAGACATTCTTTGCCTCTAGCTGGGCACGTCCCTGTTGCATGTGTATATCCGCATTGATTACACTTGTTACCCGCTCGTCGACTCGCTTGTTGTTGTTGATATCGACCAGCTGATCGCCGTAACCAAGGAGACGTCCCTGCTGCAGGCCGTTGTCTGTTCGTATATCCCGTATGTACCGCATCGACTTGGTGTATGTCCCTCTGTTTTACTTGGGCGGATTTGATTTCGCTTAATCGACATAGTTGTATACATTCTTCTAGCTTAAGATCGGGCAACTGTAACAGCTTGTTCCTTAATATATCATCCGTTACACCGCACACAATTCTGTCACATAGCAACGAAGATTCCAATTGTTCATAACAGCAATATTGCACTCGGTGTTTAAGCTCTCTTATAAACGAATCCATACTTTGTTCTGCCTGATTAAAAGAGTTGAACTCGTAACGAATGACTGTCAAATTTGTTTTACCTTCACAATATCTTGCAAACGCGTCTACCAATGGCCCTATCTTGTCTTTGTCCGTGCCTTCCAGCGTGAACGTCCTATGAACTTTCTGGGCTTCCACCCCCGCGATGTGCAAAAATACGCAGCATTGAATCCGTTCTGTCTTCGTCGATACACCAGCTGCTACAGCATATATTTCGTACGCCTGTAGCCAGCATCGCCAATTGACCGCCATCTTTTCGTCCAGGTTCAGATATCCTGGTGGTTTCAACCCGTGAAGCGCCATAATTCGACCTTAACATCTGACACCATGTAAGGATGTATCGACACACTGGATTCTGTAAGGTAACTGACCTTATTGGTTCTCGACTTCGATCACGTCACGTCCTGTTATTGGGGGGGGGGGGGGGGGCGTTCCGGATACTTACATATCTTACAGTTAGAGTGTTCTCTGTGGCAGAGTGGTTAGAGTGTCTGACTTTTTTCTAGGTCAGGCTCCTAATTTGAAGGTTGGTGGTTCGATTCCCTTTGCCCCCCACCTCTGCCAATTTGGATTTCCACCACTGTGTATAACTTACAGTGTCATCAAAGGCCAGTTGCTCTCATACCATGTCTATGTGGTGTGGGAGTTTAAAAATCCCTTGGGTCGGTAAAAGTGTAGGCTCGGGCTTTCTATCGATAAACTGTCTAATGGTGAAAACAAGTCTATTCAGACTTATCCATAATAGGCAGTATAAATCTTCAAGAAAACACCCCCACTCCCCCACCCCAAAAAACCTGCCCTCTCATGACAACCCTTCATATACATACACACAAATGTACTTGATGTATAACACATTATACACGTATAAATGCTAGGGGAACATACACTTTGCTACTATTCCTCCATCGGCGCATTGGTGGAGTGAGCTGTCAGGGTACTTGTGCTTGTGGTGTTTAGCCTACCGTACTGTAGTGATGCTACCAGGCACACCCACTAAGCTCTCACGATAATGTGTACACTAAACACAGGGGCTTGGCTTCCCTCTCTAATTAAGGTCAGGCTTGCTGAGTGCTGGTGCACAGGGCAGTTAATTTGATTCATATAAATCGCCTTGCCTAGTTCGGCTCACATTTGGTGTGTGAACGCGCGGCTGAGGCAGTTTAGGGCTGAATCGACTCATATAATTCGGATTTTATAAACCACCTCTGCAGGTGGTTTATATGAACCAAATTTTATGATTCGACTTATATCGCCCGTGTGAACGCAACCGACTTACTTGAGGCGGATTAAGGACGTCACACTATATAATATAATTTGATCTATGAACTGGCTAGAGGTGTACAGATATTTTTTTCATGATTTATTTTTAGGTTTTCACTGGCCAACAGAAGTTTTGATCGTTCCAAAACAATACAATATAGTTCATACATATCTAGGTCGAACCTACACTCTCTCGTGGTGATGTCGACTAACCGAAACTGGCGCTGGTTAGTATGGACTTGCTCATGCGCAGATATCTATTTCCGCCTTAAACCGCCCCAAGTACTCGTTGCGTGTGCACGCGCCACTAGTTCGATTCATATAATTCACCTTGTCTAAATCGGTTTAAACTTTTCCCATGTGAACACGGCTATAGCTTGCCTATTCAAGCTTCAACGGCAGGGAATGTCATGATAAGAAATAGCATACTCTTGGAAGGCTTTTTTTAAATCCATTTTTTGTTGGCACTAATACCAAGCATAACATTCATCCCTTTGAAAACAGTATTTGTGTAATCGTCGATCCCCTGATATCAGCTTTAAAAAAAGCGTATTAAAAATCGACTTTTACGCAATGAGATATAGTAAATCAAATTATATAGAATGTACATGATTATATATTTATAATAAACATGTGCTCACGTAGGCTGCTTCAACTCATATGAACCGACTTTATAGTTGTGTAATCCAATGGTTGTGAGTTTATGCCATAGTTTAAAAAGAAGATAAATCTTGTAAGTTGATCATTATAATCTAGTTGACCTTAGTTAGAAATAACTTATTTTATAGGAATTATTTGAACTGCAAACCTGGACAATTAATTTTGTCATGCACACCAAAATGCTGAACGTAGGCTTTCTTTACCTGTTTTTGAGCATAGCACCAAAGTGCACACATGGATGGTTGGGGATTACCATGGTTACTAATTAGGACAGGGTGTTGACGACCACGGTCAACATTCCGTAGCTGGGGTGTCAGACTGACATACAGGAAGTAGTATTTTATCTAATGGAAACTATTTGCCATAGTAATTTCACCACAATCTACATTAGAAATAAATTTTACTGCAAGAAGCCTACCAAGTTTGGTCACCCTGAAGCATGTAACTGCCCAACATTCAGTGGTCAGCCATTTTGGATTACACTTGACACTACCTATGGTGCCCCCTGTCATATACCAAGAACACTACTGACACCACTGTGCCTACCCGGTCAGCAGCCACTGAAGTACGGTGGCACCACCTAGCGGGTACTGCCCAAACCTTTCTAATTCTTTGACAGCGCATCCAATGTGTCAACATACAGTACTTTAGCAACGATGCGAGTGACATGTGAGGCTACATGATTAAAAAAAGACTTCCCCTCCATTAAAAAAACCTTTTCTGAGGCCAAACTGCTCAAAGCAGTGACAAATAAACCAACAAATCGGTAATTAAGCACAATGTAGACAGTTGCAAGCCTTTAGTATGTAATCCAATATGGCCACCGGAAGTTGTCTCATGACGTCATTGCACCCCCTCTATAGCCGATGTCTACTTTTTGTGCTGGGTGGTGGTTAAACAAATAAACACACAGGAAGTGTGTAGGGTTCAAACTGACTTTACAGTATAAGGCCTATAGTGAAGGATAAAAATGTGACAAATAAGAATGTGACAAAAAATCGAAACGCCTTGAAGCCTATGGGCTACATTCCTTACATGCGGTATGCGGCATGCGTCAAATTGATCGGTCCCTGTAGCGATCGGTGCGGCATGTGGTATGCGGCATACGGCGTGCAAATAGAAACATCAGTCGCACTTGTCCATTAGTTTTAGACGAGGAGAGGTGACTGAGCATTACAGAACGGTCACACACAACGGTGTCTGTTGTGCCTGGGTGGTCGGGCAGTAGGGGTGGTACTTATTATAGCTAATATGTAGGTGGTGGGGGTTTGGGTTGGTAAAAATGCTACCAGAGCCACAAAAATATGAATACTTATCTATAATTTGGTATTTATAAAGGTAGGAACCCCCATGTGACGTACTAAGAGATACATAGATATAAATGCAATATTAGGTCATATACAGTGCAGTATTGAGTATACTTGTTTATTTTTATTTTTTAAATATAGCCAGTCGTGTGCCGCATGCCGCGTGTAAGGAATCATGCCATTCGCATACCGCATGCCGCATACCGCATACCGCGTGTAAGGAATCCGCCCTTAATGCTGTTAGGGGCACCAATCCCAACTTCCGGTATAAACATGTCGGGTCACAGCTTTAGTCATTTCTCAGGAACCAGCAGGCAGTAACCAGGAACACACCTATTGAAACACTTGTGCAAGTTTGTATGTAAATAGGTACTCCAAAGTGATTTTTTATTTTAATGTTTCACTGTTTAAAATTATATAGGTGTATATATCTTTTAAATCCGATTCCAGTGATATAAAATGTATATAGATCTCTTGAAAAGTTGTTAAATTATGAGGTTTTAAAGATTCATTTGTCTGGCCTTATTTGTGCACATTTCCAAATTAGGGAAATCTAGGTTTTTAAGGTCAAAACACAAAAGCTATGTTGCGTATAATTTGTCCAATTTTAAAGGATTTCACTCTCTATAGCACAATAACAGGGTCCATTTTTTCTCAGACCATTAGCTTTGTTATTCTGTCAGATATTTCATGCTAAACTTGCTAAATTCCTTAATTTCTACTGAATATCATCAGGGTTAATGATAAATTCTTTGAAACATCTTAACTTCTGTTCTACTTACACTATCACTCTATTTTTTATTCCAAAATAATCAGAATCAAAAGCTGCATATGATCATATAGGTTTTGAATTAATATGAGGCAAAAACTGAAAGTTCACTTTTATAGGCGGTTAGCTGACTACAAGTCTAGGTTGCAAAGACATAAACTTTATTGAGATGATTAAAGAGATTCCCTGGGGCGACAATAGGCTTCAGAAATGTTTTCAATGTCTGGCACCTTCCATACTCTAAAGTCATCATTGATGGGTGGCACATCAAGCTTTTTCTGCTGAAACAGAAGCTTCAATCAACACCATGTTCATTGCTCCAGTGTATGAGACAGGAAGACATGGTCATTTCTCAGACCAACCTTGTCGAGTATGATATAAATCTCAATCAAATATTATTCTGGTTAGGTACAGGAAGACTTGAGCTTTCTGATGATATAATTTTCAGGACGATCCTGATTAATTTTCAAGGAGAATGAGCATCTGAATGTTTTCACTCCTTCTATTCAATCAAATTTTCTGCTCTAAGACAGCCATGCTTGAGATGCTAATGAACCCGGTTTCTTCTCCATCTTTCATTGGTGGTTCTTTTTAGCTCAGGTGATCATACTCAGCAAGGTAGCAATGTTAGGGAAGGGACTGGCCAAAGCTGAGATTCCTTCTACGCTGTATGCGGTATGCAGTATGCGGCATGCGGTATGCGGTGTGCGAATGGGAGGATTCCTTCTACGCGGTAAGCGGCAAGCGTTTCCCCACCACCACCACTACCAGATGTTTCCACTTAGCACCCCTCTGTGTGACCGTTCCGTAATAGTCAGTCCCCTCTCCTAGTCTAAAGCTAATGGACAAGTGCGACTCACGTTTCTATTCGCATACCGAGTGCCGCATGCCGCACCGATCGCTACAGGGACCGATCGAGTTGTCGCATTCGCATTCGCATTCACATTCGCATACCGTGTGTAAGGGTTGTAGCCCATTGACTTCAAGGCGTTTCGATTTTTTGCCGCATTCGCATACCGCATGCCGCATACCGCATGTAAGGAATCTTAGCTTTAGACTGGGTGCAAACAGACTATGACAAACATGTACAGAGCTGCTGATGGTACATCCAAACAAGTGTCCATTGACTCTAATTTATTTCATCATGTTAATTAAAGATCAAACACCCTAAAAGGCAAAAGAACAGCCATTTAGTATGATTTACTTCATATCATTTTTATTTCAAACAAAGCAGAATTAGTGGAGATTGGAGTGGTTTAAGAATGGCTAAATTATGTCAGATTTTGCGATGCGGACAGCGTATCCACACACTTTGTAGTACCTAATGTAAGTACCAGATGTTTAAAGCTGCATACTTCGATGAAGCATCAACTGTTTAAACCCAAAACAACTATGTGAACCGACATTACCTTCAGTACTGGTTCAGAAATTGTTCACATTTTCCCACACCCAAATGAATCTCGTTTTGCGTTTGTTTGCGTAATTAAGGTCTATTGATCTTTATAATAACCATTAATATCCCCTGAGAAATTGCTGTTTACACGCTAGGAAATTGCAACACAGCAAAGGGTGTGTGTGTGGGGGGGGGGGTATTTGTGTGTGTGTGGGGGTGGGGGGGGGGGGCTAATGGAAAATCCGGAACGGGGTGAGCTCTGATTTAATTATGTTGCCTTGTTGTGACACCAATCCTGATATTCCAGTCTAATATTGTCAGATAAGGCGTTGTATAATTCTTACCTCAGCTAGTGAACACTTCAAAATATATTATATAAATATATTTATAATATAATCGAGGGTTGGCTATGCATATATATATATATATATAGATATATATATATATATATATTATTTGTGTGCACATACATATATATATAGATGTGTATATATAATTTACCCGTCCTGATATGACCTTAGATGTTGCTAGGACGTAAAACAACAACAAACAAACAAACAAACTATATCATTTATAATATATATTATGTATATCATATATTATATATATTATATTTTAAATATTTAATGCATATAAATATATAATATGTATGTATGTCTATAGTCAACCCTCATTAATCTACACTACTTTGTTTCCAGCACTCAATACCGAATTATCACATTGTTGGATAAACATGTTTGATTTTCCCAACTCAGGACGGACACGTCGGTCGGATGCCTGCGTCAAGTTTAGATCGTTGGCCCAATCCATAACCTAGTCTAAAAACATACAAAATTGACATTTTCCACCATCTTTCCTGGCGCCTGGCAAGGACTGGTTTAGCTCGCTGTCAGGATAAACTGACTCGAATGGGATCTTACGGCATGGTGCTAGCAGCACGGTATCCTAGTGGGGCAGCACTATAGAGCTGCCATGAGCTGTCATGACTAGAACAGGGCAAGGACTGGTATAGCTTGGTGACAGGATAAACTGACTCGAATGAGATCTCACGTCATGGTGCTAGCAGCACGGTATCCCAGTGGGGCAGCACTATAGAGCTGCCATGAGCTGTCATGACTAGAACAGGGCAAGGACTGGTATAGCTTGGTGACAGGATAAACTGACTCGAATGAGATCTCACGGCATGGTGCTAGCAGCACGGTATCCCAGTGGGGCAGCACTATAGAGCTGCCATGAGCTGTCATGACTAGAACAGGGCAAGGACTGGTATAGCTTGGTGACAGGATAAACTCACTCGAATGGGATCTCACGATATGGTGCTAGCAGCACGGTATCCCAGTGGGGCAGCACTGTAGAGCTGCCATGAGCTGTCATGACTAGAACAGGGCAAGGACTGGTATAGCTTGGTGACAGGATAAACTGACTCAAATGAAATCTCACGGTATGGTGCTAGCAGCACGCTATCCCAGAGTGGAAGGACTATAGAGCTACAATGAACTGTCACAAGTGAGTGCTCTCCGATGTTGCTAGGGAATAAAACCCCAATCACTCAGTCATTCCGAAATGGGACTATGCTATTGCTTGAATGGATACTGCGCTTAATTTAGGCCAATTCGCTTAACAGCGGCTTTCATCCTCAGACGCAAGCAATGAATATTCGGTGCAGAGAAGCGCCACTGAAGCTTACTTTGCCCTGTCAGCATGACATGGATCCATAATGAAGCGGTACCTTATATCATATACCAAACAATCCTCGTGAATGGTTGAGAACAAGTGCTGACATAGGAGGAAGTGGAGTTATTTGAGCACTTGAACAGAGGGTGGTTTCTGCACTATTTCCACCACCAACACACTAACAGGAAATCCCCAGTCACACTGCACTTTGCGACCACTTTGGACCAAATAAACCACAGTCACCGGAGACCTTGCGACCAAAGAAATGGTGGCCGAACTCCATGCGACCATTTTGGTCATAAGCAGGTTTTAGTGCAGTAGCTGCAACCTGCTTGCGACCAAAATGGTCGCAAGGAGTTTGGCGACCACTGAAGACCACCTTTGACTCTATTTCGACCACTTGTGGCCTCTTTGTGACCAACCCTTTTTTGTTGTCACAAAGTGGTCACAATCAGTCGCAAGTAGTAGTGTGACTTGAGTATAACAATCAGACATATTCTGTTCGAATGTGTAGATTTCATGGTCTCACGTCAACATTGTTTTAAAGTAAATAACACGTGAGACCTCTTTAACAATGTAAAGCACAAACAAATCATAGAGTTCCTAAAAAAACACCTGGGATATATATATAATATATATATATATATATATATATATATATATATACATATATATATACAGATATATATACATAGACAGACAGATAGATAGATAGATAGATAGACAGATAGATAGATAGATAGATAGATAGATAGATAGCCTCCTGTACTTTTGGCTATGTTTTGTCAGTTAGATTTCGCTGTCAGTTAATATAAGTCTAACTGCTGCAAAATTCTATTAGAAATGATTTTTGCTATCACTATCAGTTGACATGCATATGACCATTTTGGAATTTCAATGTAGATATATATACAGATGAACCTCGATCCAACGGACACTGATGCAACGGATTCCGGATCCAACGGACACAATCCGCTAGAGTGAATATCTGGTCCGAACGTATAAAACTCCCGAGTGATATCCATAAGACTAAGGACAAGCTTAGAAAATATGCTGTAAAGTTTAATGTTGACTCTAGTAAGCTTGAGGAAGCTGTGTTCAAGTGGTACATGCAACAGCTGTTCAAGTGATACGTGCAACAGCGATCGGTAAAGGTGAATGTGCATGGGGTAGAGCCCCCGGAAAATTTCGTCGCTGCAACAGACAAACGGCTTTAACGGACAACTGCTCCCCCCTATTAGTCCGTTGGATTGAGGTTCATCTGTACATGTATGTGAATGTGACTGACAAGACGGAGAGAATAGACACCACTAGCTTTCTGCTATGAATCTGGTGTTAAACCATCAGTCATCAATCAATCAAGCGATATGATGGCAGTGGGGGGGTTACTGTTCATCATTGTGCAACATGTTCTGTGGAAAAGGTTTTATAGAGAGGATTTCCACCACCAACCCCGCCTCCTGGTGGCAGTGGCAGAACTGGTGTTGCGGGTCTCAGCTGCCTGTGCTGCATGCTCTGTGGAAAAGGTCTTATAGAGAGGATTTCCACCACCAACCCACCTTCTGATGGCAGTGGCAGAACTGGTGTTGCGGGTCTCAGCTGCCTGTGCTGCATGCTCTCTGGAAAAGGTCTTATAGAGAGGATTTCCACCACCAATGCACCTTCTGATGGCAGTGGCAAAACTGGTGTTGCGGGTCTCAGCTGACTGTGCTGCATGCTCTGTGGAAAAGGTCTTATAGAGAGGATTTCCACCACCAATGCACCTTCTGATGGCAGT
This sequence comes from Branchipolynoe longqiensis, assembly GCA_030323885.1. Lineage (NCBI taxonomy): Eukaryota > Metazoa > Annelida > Polychaeta > Phyllodocida > Polynoidae > Branchipolynoe > Branchipolynoe longqiensis. The sequence goes on from CM059195.1 coordinate 20,041,251, forward strand.
GGCAAAACTGGTATTGCGGGTCTCAGCTGACTGTGCTGCATGCTCTGTGGAAAAGGTCTCATAGAGAGGATTTCCACCACCAATGCACCTTCTGATGGCAGTGGCAAAACTGGTATTGCGGGTCTCAGCTGACTGTGCTGCATGCTCTGTGGAAAAGGTTTTATAGAGAGGATTTCCACCACCAACCCCGCCTCCTGGTGGCAGTGGCAGAACTGGTGTTGTGGATATCAGCTGACTGTGCTGCATGCTCTGTGGAAAAGGTTTTATAGAGAGGATTTCCACCACCAACCCCGCCTCCTGGTGGCAGTGGCAGAACTGGTGTTGTGGATAGCAGCTGACTGTGGTTGCTATGTAGAAACGGTTTATTATTCACTAGGTTAAACTTAAACTATAAGATAGCTAGGTCACATGGATACGATTTCATGGATTTTCCGTTTCAGTGCTGGTATTCGGCAGGATTGATTATTCTATCGATGTTTGCGCGCATAATTTTATGTAATTATTCTAGCAGATCGCCGGCAGTAAAAAAAAAAAAAAGGTGACGTGATGAATTGCATTTCAATATTGGCATCCGTGGTATTAAGCATTGATATTTGTGTCAGAACTCCTTCCCTGGTAAACACCCTTCATGGATGGCTCAGTTTGTGTCAATTCTTTTTTTTTTTTAGAAGAAGAAGAATTCCAGAAAAGTGTCCTGTAATAAAGGAACAACTAGCTCGTTTAATGGTAGTTAAGTAAGTCAGTGATTGATGTTTTCAGTCCTAGCACCAGTTGAGGTAACATCAGACCATAGGTTACCGACTCATGGTGAGTTTAGTGCTGCCCCATTGGGGATGCGGTGGTGCCCGACACCATAACACAATAATTATCCTGACACTGAGCCAACCGGTCATTGCCTTATCGTAGCAAATACTGAGCACCAGGCGAGGTAGTAACAAGTGCCAATTTTGTAAGTTTTTAAATTGACTCAGCCATGATTTAGTTTGTAGAGGATGGAGAGTCGAGGGTTGTGATGTGAGTTTAGTTGAGTTGAGGTTTATTTAACCACAAACATACAGGAATGCTACTGTATGGCTTCCACAAGGGGTGATCTTCCAGCCGAGCAACCAATGTTAAATTAAATTAAAGTTATGTTCATACTTATGCAAATTGCATTGTTACAACAAATCTGAAATTGAAATCTTAAAGGCCCTGTCACACATCACCGGATTTGGGAAACGGAAAGAAACCGAACAAAGTCCGTTGATATCCGGCAAAGTCCGGTTTGTGTCCATACAAGTTTTGAACATGCACAAAACTTGGAACGGATGCTGCCAGATTGACGTCTATGTTTCTTGTCCGGTTTGAGTCCGTTTAGTCTGCTTACCGTCCATTGGCTGTCAGTTCATGCCTGTTTCATGTCCGTTTTATGTCCGTTCATCCAGTGGCCTAGTAACGGTGTCTGTTGAAAATGTACACAATGGTGTTAGTCACATAGAGGTGTTTGTGTTGTTCATAATGTAACGCCTGCGTAGTCTTGGTTTCCCTGATATTTGATTAAAGTTGCAGAATCTGATTATTTTAAGTTTCTGCAACCTTTCTTTAGGTGGATAAGTATTATCATGGGGGTTATGAAAATGGGAAATATTGCGCCTAGAGCAGAATTAAAACCCGCACTTCTTGCCATTGCGGGGCCAGCATGCTGAGCATTACACTACCTAGGCTCCCTGATGCAATCACACTATCCATACTTATCTTTCTATGTGGCTCCTTGCCTGAGATGTCAGTGCAGACTACTATAGTATATTAGGTTGGTCATTATAATCTACTTTGCTTTATTTTGAAGTAACCTTTATTTGATTTAAATGGCTAACTTTGGAGATATTTGAAGTGAAATCATGTCAATTTAATTTCGGCATACATGTCAAAATTCCGCACACTATATTATATAGGCTTCAACAGTGACAGATTCTATTGTTCTACCTCGAGTTAGTATTTTTCCCATGCAGCAATAAATGCTTAATGACTGCACCAGTAGCTAAGTTGAATATGTGAGCCTGTCTCAGAAGGGTGATAACTCTTTTTTTTTTGTCCATCGTAACGATTGACACAAAACAGCACAGAAACGGTTACACTGAAAACACAAGGACATTTGCTTCAAATCAATATGTATTCTATTGGGATTATGAAACACCATGTAAAAAACTAATCAGTTTATCCTGAGCAAATGCATAAACAGATAGTATGTTGATCATTACAATGGACAAAGTTTTGTCCCATATTGCTTAGCACCTTTTGAGACAGTCTCATGTGCGAACAAATCTACGGAAGTGTTTCAGTTTAGAAAATTTAAAATTTTCATCGGACTATGGCAACTTTAATTTTGCAACCCTTCTCCCTTCCCAAATCCCCCCATATAAAAAGAACAACAATGTGCGTAGATGGATGAAGTATCAAATTTTCAAGACCAAGGTAATTATCGAGAATTGATTCTGTATATAAAACTTAGATACTGATGTACTTAGTAAGCATTTGTTGCCATTTAGAAGGGACTACTGAGATAGTTGAATAGAAACTGCTACTATTGAAGCCTATGGTTACAGAGTTTTGGCATGCTTGCCAAAACTAATTGTACATGTTTATGCTTCAAATATCTCAAAACTTAGCCATTTAAGATAAAAGTTACAAGGTAGATTATAACAATCAATTTAATATATTTGTCATGGGGGTGATGAAAATGGGAAATATTGCGCCTAGAGCGGGACTAGAACCCACATCTCTTTGCATTCCAGGCCAGTGGGCTAACCATTACACCACCTAGGCTTCCTGATATCAACACACTACCCATGCCTACCTGTCTATGTGCTTACTTTCCTGAGAGGTCAGTGCAGCCTACTACGCTCGTTCCCCTGAAATTGTAAGTCTTTTAAATGGTCATTTAATGCTTACAATTACATACATATAGGCAATGAATGCACTTACACATACATACACAGGGTAGGTTCAACAACCATACAGCGCGTAGCTTGTACAGGATCATGGTCACGGCAACCAGTGTCATGGGGGTGATGAAAATGGGAAATATTGTGCCTAGAGCGGGACTTGAACCCACATCTCTTTGCATTCCGGGCCAGTGTGCTAACCATTACACCACCTAGGCTCCCTGATATCAACACACTACCCATGCCTACCTGTCTATGTGGTTACTTGCCTGAGAGGGCAGTGCAGCCTACTACATATTTATATCAGACAAATGACACAAACTCAAAACCATTAGGCTAATGTGTAAATGTGATTCTAGTGCATTTTTCTCTGTGTCTTCCAGGTCGCCATGCTCACTTGATGTCGCCAGAGCCCCTGTTTAGCTGGAGGTGCCACTAGGAGGCAGCACACCACCACTAGGGGGGCAGCACACCACTAGGGGGCAGCACTGACGGTCGCCGCCATGTTGATAAAGGAGTACCGCATCGCGCTGCCAATGAGTGTGGAGGAGTACCGGATAGCCCAGCTCTACATGATACAGGTACCGACCCGGGGATGGGCGAACGGGGGCGGGCAGGGGGGCAGGAGGCCAGCGGGGGAAGGTAGGGGGTGCGTCGGGGAGTGGGGTTACTTGTGTGTGTGTCTGTTGAGGGAGGGCTACTTGAGTGTGTGTTGGAGGCGGGCTACTTGAATGTCTGTTGGGGGAGGGCTATTTGAATGTGTGTGTTGGGGAAGGCTACTTGAATGTCTGTTTGGGGAGGGCTACTTGAGTGTGTATTAGAGGAGGGCTATTTGAGTGTGTGTGTTGGTGGAGGGATATTTGAGTGTATCTGTTGGGCAGGGCTACTTGAATGTCTGTTTGGGGAGGGCTACTTGAATGTGTGTGTTGAGGGAGGGATATTTGAGTGTATATTGGGGGAGGGATACTTGAGTGTTTATTGGGGGAGGGCCATTTTAGTGTGTTTGTTGGTGGAGGGATATTTGAGTGTATGTTGGAGGAGGGCTACTTGAGTGTGTTTATTGGTGGAGGGATATTTTAGTGTGTGTTGGGGGAGGGCTACTTCAGTGTCTGTTGGGGGTGGGCTATTTTAATGTGTGTGTTGAGGGAGGGATATTTGAGTATGTGTTGGGGGAGAGCTCCTTGAATGTGTGTTGGGGGAGGCTTATTTGAGTGTGTGTTGGTGGAGGGATATTTGAGTGTGTCTGTTGGAGGAACGCTATTTGAATGTGTGTGTTGAAGGAGGGATATTTGATTGTGTGTTGGGGGAGGGCTACTTGAGGGTGTTGGGGGAAGGCTATTTGAGTGTATGTGTTGGTGGAGGGATATTTGAGTGTGTCTGTTGGAGGAACGCTATTTGTATGTGTGTGTTGAAGGAGGGATATTTGATTGTGTGTTGGGGGAGGGCTACTTGAGGGTATTGGGGGCAGGCTATTTGAGTGTATGTGTTGGTGGAGGGATATTTGAGTGTGTTTTCGGGGAGGTTTATTTGAATGTGAGTGTTTGGGGTGCAATTAAGTGTGGCTTGGGGGAGGTCTACTTGAATATGTGTGTTGGGGAGGGTTATTTGAGTGTATGTGTTGGGGGAGGGATATTTGTATGTGTGTGTTGGGGAGGGCTACTTGAGTGTGTATTGGGGAGGGCTATTTGAGTGTATGTGTTGGTGGAGGGATATTTGAGAGTCTCTGTTGGAGGAGGGCTATTTGTATGTGTGTGTTGGGGGAGTGCTATTTGAGTGTATGTGTTGGGAGTGCAATTGAGTGCGTATTGGTGGAGGGCTATTTGAGTGTGTTTTGGGGGAGGGCTATTTGAATATGTGTGTTGGAGAAGGGCTATTTGAGTGTATCTGTTGGGGGAGGGCTATTTGTATGTGTGTTGGGGAGTGTTACTTGAATCTGTGTGTTGGACGAGGTCTATTTGAGTGTATGTGTTGGGGAGGGCTATTTGAGTGTGTGTTGAATGGGGCTATTTGAGTGTATGTGTTGGGGAGGGTTACTTGAATGTGTGTGTTGGAGGAGGGCTAGTTGAGTGTATGTGTTAGGGAGGGTTATTTGAGTATATGTGTTGGGGAAGGCTATTTGAGTGTATGTGTTGGGGAGTGCTATTTCAGTGTATGTGTTGGGGAGGGCTATTTGTATGTGTGTTGAGGAGGGTTACTTGAATGTGTGTGTTGGAGGAGGGCTATTTGAGTGTATGTGTTGGGGAGGGCTATTTGTATGTGTGTTGGGGAGGGTTACTCGAATGTGTGTGTTGGAGGAGGGCTATTTGAGTGTATGTGTTGGGGAGGACTATTTGAGTGTATGTGTTGGGGAAGGCTATTTGAGTGTATGTGTTGGGAGGGCTATTTGAGTGTATGTGTTGGGGATGGCTATTTCAGTGTATTTGTTAGGGAGGGCTATTTGTATGTGTGTTGGGGAGGGTTACTTGAATGTGTGTGTTGGAGGAGGGCTATTTGAGTGTATGTGTTGGGGAGGGCTATTTGAGTGTATGTGTTGGGGAGGGCTATTTGAGTGTATGTGTTGGGGAGGGCTATTTGAGTGTATGTATTGGGGAGGGCTATTTGAGTGTATGTGATGGGCAGGGCTATTTGAGTGTATGTGTTGGAGCGGCTATTTGAGTGTATGTGTTGGGGAGGGCTATTTGAGTGTATGTGTTGGGGAGGGCTATTTGAGTGTATGTTTTGGGGAGGGCTATTTGAGTGTATGGGTTGGGGAGTGCTAATTAAGTGTGTGCCTGTCACACCCACCCAACTGGTTTTTTTCTACTTCTTCACATACATGTACAACAAATGTGGTTCATTGTTGGATTCATGTATAGTCGATATTCAGATTCTAATCAGTAGCGAAAGAACGAGGCAGTTACGACGAAGGACGTGGTCAGACAGACCAGTATTTCAGGAGACATTTAGTGACATGATTAACTGAAATGAGAGGTGATGGAATTTCTAAATGTACCTGAGGTAGTGACGAGTGTGATCTATTTCACGGTTATATTTACGTAACATCAACAGGTACTCGCATTAAATGATCATAACCGTATATTATATATCCACCCAAGGCTAGGTAACCATAATTATTTATGACCCATATTCCATCAACTTTAATTAATTCACCATCTTTTAATTAATAGCTATTGGTAAGTACTTTGAGGTATATTTACATTTGTGTAAGGGGCGGTAACCATGGAAATTAGGTTAACTAGATTAAATCCCCATCGCTGGGTTTAATGTTATTCCCCTGCTATTTTTGTAACATGCAATCTGATTGGTTTATGCATATTTGGTTAGGGAAACAATGATTTCAGAGCAGATGTGTTACTCTCACTAACCGTGACTTTCACAGAGAGTGATTAAAAGGATAATCATATGGCGCCATCTATAAATAGATGCAAGGTCATGTCTTTACACTGTGGGCTTTGTATAGGACTTGATCGCCGCAATCGGTGCTTGGCCTGTGACCAATCGCAGTCCTTAGACATGGTCAGGTGACTGTCTAGTGGTGGAACCCAGACTGGCTTAAAGCCAATTGGACCAATTTCTCCCATTTGGGCCTTGCGTCTCCTAAGGGGGCCCCGTGCTAGGGTAATCTACTCAAGTCTTGTGAATCATTTCACTAAAAACAGGTTGGTTGGTTGTTGGAGTTTTACATCCTGGCAACATCTAAGGTCATATCAGGACAGGTACCAACTTATGAAAGTGTGTACTCATGTGGACTTTATAGTGCTGCCCCATTGGGAGACCAGCCCACCAGCACCATGACCTGATATCCCACTCAGTCACATTATCCTGACACTGATCAGTCCTTGCCCTATCTTAATAATGCCGAGCGCCTGGCTAGGAAGCGACAAGTATACATTTTTCAGTCATTGCTTTAATTCGACCAGTGTTAGAACCCATGGTTTCGAATCCCACGATTTACCAAAATGGGAGACGGACGCTCAACTCATTCGGCCACCCCGTCTGGTGGCCACTAAAAATAGATCGTGGCTGTGAACCTGCGGACCCCGCCAACATGTCCAAATTGGGCCCCCTCCGTTACTAGAGTGGGCCCTGGTGGAGCGATTTGATTCGCTAGGCTCAGTCAGTGTTAGCACCATATGGTTCTTCGTCTTACACAGACTCCGTAGAACACTCGCTTCCCATGTGGAAGAACGCGCGATAAATCCCCGGCTGAGTCAATCCGAAGCCTTAAACAAATTGGTACTTTTCGCCACCTCGCCTGGTGCTCGGCATTACGAATGGAAACACCTTGACTGACTGGTTGGCTAAGTGTCGGGATAATATGACTGGGATGATGTAACATCAGGTCAATCAATGCACCAGCAGCATGGTGTCCCACTGGGGCAGTACTATAAAGTCGGAATTACCGCGCACTGTCACAAGTCGGTACCTGTCCTGATGCAACCTTAGATGTTGATAGGGTGCAAAACCCCAACAAACAACGCTGTCTTATTAACATTACATGCGTCTTCGACAGCCTGACAAACTGCCTCATCTTCGCACCGTTGTCGTTATATGCGAATGGCAGGTGATTTATTTTAAAACAAAACTTAACCCTTTCAGGACCATAATGCTTGCCGGAAGTGGAGGCGTGTGGGGTGCGGGGGGGGGGGGGTGGGAGCGCACCCTGTGTTCCACATGATACCTGCAGTATTGCCACCAAAATATCGTGCTCTGCATGTAAGTAGACATTTTAGTGGTCAATTCCAATTTCTCTGAGTACAAAATAATTTTCAATGAGCAATAAAATTATTATCAGACGTGATTTAGTTTTTTTGGTAAGCACAAAATTGAACAGTTTTTCACTTCATCACGTTATGTTGGATGCAGGCAACAATTATTCCAATCAGACTACAAAAAAACAACCTGGCATTGGATGGGTTAATTCCAATTTCTTTGAGTAAAATATAATAATTTTCAATGAGAAATTAAATAATTATCAGGCAAGAATTTTGAACTGTGTTCCAGTGGGTTTTATTGCATGCAGACGACAATTATTCCAAGCAGATGACAAAAATCAACCCGGCGTTGGATGGGCTGATACGAATGAAGCATCCGGCGCATGTACTTCTCAGGGCGCCAACGATTGCCCATCGACTGTTTTCTTTAATCGTCGCCAAAATTTGTGCTGGGCGAAGCAGTTTTCTTATGTCGTAATCAACGCGCTGTGATTACGTTGTGATTGGGGCGATAAGCCACTGGGAGTGGACTACGTAGAGTTTACTGCTTTTGTGTGTGAAAACTTCATGATAGCTACAGGATAAGCCATGGCTATTTTTCTTCACGACTTATTCAGTTATTGTCTCTATGTTGCGTTCTCATAGCATTACACTACTGGATATATATATGCATATATATAATACATATATATATATATATATACATACAATATATATATATATGTGTGTATTAAATATGTTTGTGTTTGTAATGTAATCTATTATGTGAGTGTAAATAAAATAAGATACTCAAGCTTAGTCAGAAAATTAGTGTTGAGTCTATTGAGGCTTTTAGCCTAAATATTTTCTAAACTGTGGCTGTTAAAGCTTACTCAGCCAATTACCATCGAGTCTATTGAGGCTTTAATGAAGCTTTTAACCTAAATATTCTCTAAAATGTAACCATTAAAGCATAATCAGCTTATCAGTATCGAGACTTTTGAGTCTTTTAACCTAAATATTCTCTAAACTGTAACCATTAAAGCTCAATCAGCCAATTAGTATCGAATCTAATGAGGCTTTTAACCTAAATATTCTCTAAACTGTAATCATTAAAGCTTAATGAGCCAATTAGTATCGAGTCTAGTGAGGTTTTCAGCTCTTTGACTGATTTCCGTTCTTGTCGGCTCTCGGTACTGTGGTTCGAGCCGGGTGTGCCTTTTTTTGTTTTTGTTTGTTTTGTCCATTAGTTGTTTAAGCAGGGGAAATTTCACTCATAGACGACTGGTCTTCCTCATTCCACTGCTGGTCGATAGAAAGCCCGAGCCTACACTTTTACCGACCCAATGGATTTTTAACCTCCCACACCACATAGACATGGTATGAGAGCAACCGGCCTTTGATGACGCTGTAAGTTATACACAGCGGTGGAAATCCAAATTGGCAGGGGCACGGGGAATCGAACCGCCGACCCTCAGATTAGGAGTCTGACCTAGAAAAAAGTCAGATACTCTAACCACTCTGCCACAGAGAACGCCTTGTTGATGGAAAAGGCCATTGCATTTAGGTTTCCAACTGATTTCTTCACAGGGAGTCACAATGTGTCTATTTACGGTTAGAATCTATGCCACACTATTTCTGAGTATGATGCAGAATGCATGTAACAAGCAGATTTTTGTGTCCTCAAGTAGCATGCTCACGTTCATTGCTTTAAGGCCCTGTCACACATCACCGTATTGGGGGAAATGGAATGAAACTGAACAAAGTCCATTGATATCCGGCAAAGTCTGGTTTGTGTCCATTGCATATCCGTTGATATCCGGCCTGATCCATTAGAAGTTTTGAACATGCACAAAACTTGGAATGGATGCCGCCAGATTGACATTTATGTTTCTTGTATGGTTTGAGTCCGTTTAGGCCACTTACCGTCCATTGGCTATCCATTCATGTCCGTTTGTCCAGCAGCCTTTGACCCGATATCGCAACATTTTGACACATTTTAATACATCTTGATACTTATCACGCCCGAATACCACCGACTAGACAATTCTGTCTGTTGCTCAATCCGGCATAGTGTGACAGGCACTTTAGAAACAAAAATGTAAACATCATTTCTTTTTAATTAAAAGGTTAATGGGAATATCAGTAAAGCCAGAGGCAGATTATTATATAGATATATTCACTCAGTTGGGATAAATATATACACTCACTCATTCCCCACGCACTCACCCACCCACACACCTATTAACTCACCCACTCACGCACCCACCTCCTCACTCACGCACCCATTCACTCACCCACCCACGCACAACCCGCCAACCCATCCACTCACTCACAAACTACTCACTCAGTCACTCGCTTACTCACCCACCCACTCATTCACCCAATCACTCACCCTCTCACTCACCCATCCACTCACTCACTCACCAGCTAATTCCCCCTCACTCACCCACTTGTTCACTCACCCACTCATTGACCTACCTACCCCATTCACACACTGACTCACCTACTCACTCATTCCACACCCACCGACCCATTCATTCACTCACCCACCAAAACAATCACTCACTCATTCACTCACTCAACCGACTTACTTATCCACACACTCACCTATTCACTCACTTACTCACCAACCAATCCATCCCCCACTCTCTCACCCACTCTTTCAGTTACTCAACTGTTTACTCACCCACTCACTCACCCATTCACTGACCCTCTCACTCATCCACTCACTCACTTACTCACCAACCAGTCCACCCCCACTCACTCACCCATTCACTCACCCATTCACTCACCCACCTACTCACTCACCCATTCACTCACCCTCTCACATCAAGCACTCACTCACCAACCAATTCATCCCCCACTCACTCACCCACACTCACTCACCTACTCACTCACGCACGCACTCACTCACCCACTCAGTGACCCACTCACTCACCCCCACTTCGGCGGCTATTGCTTCTTCTTCTTCTTTTCGTTCGCCTTCAATTACACTTGGAGCCCAGTTCTCATAATAAAATTGACAGTCCTCTGTAGCACATCTGCAGCCCCGTACAGCTTCTCCTGCAAGTCAGTGGGAGCTGGCCATATCTCTTCCCTCAGTGAGTGATGGTTCAAGCAGCTCTGTAGGATATGCTCAGCAGTCTGATCTTCCTCTCCACAGGGGCAGAGGGCAGATGGTACTACACGGAAGTATCTGTGCAGGTGATTGTTAAGCCTGTTATGCCCAGTCCTAAGGCGGAAGATGATCACTTGATGTTGTCTTGACAGTTGATGGTAGCTGTCTCGTGATTCTGGTGGGCGGCTATTGCTGACTTGGTTCTATTTTACAACATTATGGTATGCCAACCTTCAGCTTGTAGCCTCTGTTCATGCAACTAGATTTTTTTCATGAAAATTGTCGTCGAATTGTTTAGTAGACGGCTAGTTTAGTATGCCCTATCTTTAAAGAAGCCTCTAGAAATAGAATGACCTGAATACGACATTACACAAAGTTTTTTTGTTTTTTTTGTGACAAGTTTTTTATTCTGCCCATAACGTATAAGCTCCCGCACTCAGGAGTCTTTACCTGATCTTCCTCGGGCCAACCTTTGCGGTTTTGGGTGTTAGTAGTTTCTATATTAGTTTTTTTGAATTTTCAAAGTTTTTTTCTAACCTGTATATGATAACTTAGCCTACTATGTACATCTATGCAGATGAATTACAGGCCTGTGGGAGATGATCCCATCCCATTGTGGTTTGTTACAGCATTCTTTCATCCATTCCCTGTCCTTAGATAGTACACCAGCGCACCAGAACACCCCTGGACCCTTCAGGACTGCGACTAGGTGGGATGGCTCTGTTGTGTGGTTAGCTATTTTGTATTCCAGGGTGATTCGGATGCATGACCGTGGCCTGCCCGGTTCTGCTTTGGTTTGTGCCAGTACACATACCCAGACGGACTGCACTGTATGGTGATAGTCCTTTTGAATTCCTTAGTACTTAGTAGGGCTAGTTTCCGTATTTGTAATATCTACCATCTTTTCTGGCCTGTCTTTTGCTTTTCGTGTTAGAACACAGCAAGCAGTGACTGCGCCCAAGATCAGGTGAGATATTGTTTCTTCAGTAGGTGGTTGCCGATCTAAATGCATTCAAAGTGATGTCAATCATATATATATATATATATAATTATATAAAATATATATATATATATATTATATATATATATATTAAAAACTTTATAAAACTTCAGAGCGAGTGTCGTGCAGAGACCCCGGATGGGGGGGGGGGGTGAAGGAAGCCGGACCCACCCCACCCAGAAGGGGGTGGGGTGGGTAGTAGCAGGAAACTTACAGAGATTATTACACGCGATAACAGTCTTATCACTATCCATATATATATGTATATATATGTATATATATTATATAATATATATATATGGAAATAAGATATCCATCATATCTGAAATTTTTTATATTGTTCATACCATCTCATCCGTAAATAGTTCAATTTCACCATACCTGTTAAGGGTGGCTCGTCGGTGATGAAAGAATTATTCAACTGGAATAAACAACTCTTTTTTTAAGAAGAAGAAAATTAGAGTCCTACACTACTTCTGTATGGTGTATTTCTGTCCCTTCGATATGCTCCTGCTCATTAAATTAAGTCTAATGGTAGATATCTATGGCGTGGATGTAGTAGTTGTAAATATCAGTGCTTTGTAGATACTTGAATGTATGCTCGGACCACTGGCCGGGCTAGAGTAGGTTTGGTTGTTTGTTGGGTTTTTACATCCTGGCAACATATGAGGTCATATATCAGGACAGGTACTAATTTGTGACAGTACACACTTTTTAGTGCTGCCCCACTGGGAGACCAGGCCACCAGTATCATGACCTGATATCCCACTCAAGATGAAAATCACATTATCCTGATATTGAGCTAACCAGTCCTTGCCAAATCCTAATAAGGCCCAGAGCGCCTGGCTAGTAAACAACACGTATCAATTTTGTAAGTCATTGGTTTGACTCGACCGGGATTTCAACTCCCGACCTTCCACACAGGAAGCCTGTGCTCTACCAATTCCAGCCACCGCGTCCGGTGAGAGATGTACAGTTATTTGTGCTGATCTTCCCGTTGACCCTTCTGGCACCAGTGACAGCGTTATCGACCTCATCACTCACTCAGCACGCGTGTTAACAAAGCACTTCCATTTCAACGCAATCAGCAGTTAATATTCAAATTGATCATCTCCCAACTACAACCAGGCTACACACTTTCCCCTCCATTTCGTTTTAATCAGAATTATCTTTTGGCTCATTTAGCACACACAAAGAGAAATAACCAAGGCTATTCAAATCCCTCCCTCCTTCCCTCCCTCCTTCCTCTTCCTCCTCTCCTTCCTCCTCCCCATTCCTCCTCCCCCTTTGACACCCCCTCTTCCCCACCCCCCATCCTCCTCCCGCACTTCCGCCCTACCAATTCCTACGGTTAACTCATTATAGCTATGAGAAACTATACATGTTCACAATTTCTTCCCCCCCCCCCCAACCTCCTACCCGTGTCTCAACCCCCCCCCCCCCCCCCCCACCCCGATCAACTCCACCCTATACAGTTACACTAAGATTAACTCATATGTATGAGAAACTATTTATGTTCACAATTTCTTTTCTTTCTTTTCTTTCTTTTATTGTACTAAGCCTATTTCCTTTAAAGAAAACCCACAAAAAACCCTGTCCTGATATGACCATAGATGTTGCTAGGACGTAATACAACAGCAAACAAACAAAACTATTTTTTAAAAGTCTAAATAACTGGACCAACCATTGCTGGAAGACCACTGTATCCATGCTGAAAAAAATAGTTTATTCAGAGGAATATACATGCAACTTATATATATTTTAATTTTTGTTAAACTCAGCCAGGGATCGAACCCAGGACTTCCCCCATGGGAAATGAGTACTCTACTCATTATTTTGGCCATTGGCTATAATGGAGCAATTATTTGTGTGGTAGATTACGTTAGCGAAGCCTCTTGTTTCAAGCATTGTTTTATGATCCTTGCAGAAAAAGAGTAGAGAAGAAAGCCATGGCGCCGGAAGTGGGGTGGAAATCTTAATAAACGAACCATACGAGGATGGACCAGGCGGAAGTGGACAGTACACCCACAAGATCTACCATATTGGGTCGCATCTACCAGGTAAGCAGGAGCCTGCATTGACTTCTCAGGTCCACAACTGGTTCATCAAAGGTTGTGGTATGTGCTGTCCCATCTGTGGGAGAAAGTGCATATAAAAGACCCCTTGATGCTTATCGGAATGAGTAGCCTATGTGGCAGCAGCGGGTTTCCTCCAAAGAAATATGTCCGACTGATCATATGTTTGATGTCTAATAGCCGATGATAAAAAGCAATGTGCTCTAGAGGCGTCGTTAAATAAAACAAGCTTTACTTTTGACCTCTCAGGGAAGGAGCCACGGGGGGGGGGGGGCGGGCAAGTGTAGTAGACTGCACTGACCTCTCAGTCAAGGAGCTGCATAGACAGGTAGCAGTGGGTAGTGTGATTGCATCAGGGAGCCTAGGTCGTGTAATGGTTAATGTGCTAGCCCCGGAATGTCAAGAAGTGTGGTTTTGAATCGTGCTTTAGGTGAAATATTTCGTTTATTTCTATGGCCCCCTCCTGATACTGGTTTCCGAGACCTGGATCCTGTACAATCTACATGATGGATGGTTATTGAACCTACCCTGTGAAGTATATATATATATATATGCCTTGCTTGTATGTATGTATATTTGTAAGCATTAATCAACTTATGGATGTGAACCGTTTAAAAGACTTGCAATTCCAAGGGTATGAGTGTAGTAGTCTGAACTGACCTCTCAGGTAAGTAGCCACTTAGACAGATAGGTATGGATAAGGTGATTGCTACAGGGAGCCTAGGTTATCTAATGGTTACCACATTAGCCCTGGAAAGGCAAGTAGGTATGGATTCAAATACTGCTCTAGATGCAATATTTCCTATTTTAATCACCCCACAACAGTTGGATAATTGGTAACCACTAAGACAGAGGTTTGGTGAACACGGTCGATCACTGTAATGCTGGATTCAATGTGAATTATGTCAAGTGCATTAATCCCTCGAAGGAAGCCTTATTCAGCAGATTCACTGCCACTAATTTTGTTTGGTGCAATCTGATTGATTAGCGTTAATGCCAAGGCGAACAGTGGTTTCGGAACAGAGGAAACATTCCCGCTAACCCAGATTTGCACAGTGGTCAGAATGAGAATCAAATCACCCCACTCTCAGATTCTGAGATTGCGGCTTAAATCTGTTTGCACCTGTTGGGTTATGGCACTGATTTCCTCGTTGCTAACACAGTCTGTGTATGAGATGTGTAGTATCATTTGAAGATACTACATTATTCCACTGTTCCTTGTCCTATCCTAGTAATGTAAAGTGCAAGACAGGGTAGCGACAAGTATCGATTTAGTATTTTTATAAATATTCAGTTTGATTCAGGTGATGGTGTTCGAGCACTCTACTATTTGTTAGGACATCCTGACCTAAATACCCATACCTCATTCCTCATACCCCTAGAACAACTTTTACAGATAGTGTTTCAGCCACCAGATTAAAATATGACTATTATGGGATGGAAAAGGGACAGGACACATCTATGGTTCACCAATCAAATCAATTCAAATTGATGGTCAGATTTAATTTATTGCTTATTGCTTTTTTTTCTTTTTTTTCTTTTTTTATTGAGGCTGTATTTATTCTGTCCATAACATGTAAGCCTGGGTACCCAGGCTTGTTTTCAATGCTGGCCAGCTGTAGTGTTGGTGTTGTCTTACCAAACAGTAGCTGATGATAAGTTATTTGATTGTCTGCATTTCAGTAGCAGATATATAGTCTGTCGGTACGTTTAGTAGCCTATGTTAGTTTTTTGGGCCCTCTTGGCATTGCATTTTTGTTCTATTCTTATTACTATGTGAGTTGTTTTCTTAAGGTTCTATGTTAGTGTTTTGGGGTTTTCTTGGGAAGAGTTTTCCGCTTTTTTCTACTTAATTCTATATTGCTTCAATATTATTAATGTCATGGGGGTGATGAAAATGGGAACTATTGTGCCTAGAGCGGGACTCGAACCCACATCTCTTTGCATTCCGGGCCAGTGTGCTAACCATTACACCACCTAGGCTCCCTGATATCACCATACTACCCACGCCTACCTGTCTATGTGGTTACTTGCCTGAGAGTTCAGTGCAGACTACTACACTCGTCCCCCTGGAATTGTAAGTATTTTAATGCTTACAATATACATACAGGCAATGCACTAACACATGCATACACAGGGTAGGTTCAACAACCGTACAGCACATAGGTTGTACAGGATCATGGTCACGGCAACCAGTGTCATGGGGGTGATGAAAATTGGAAATATTGTGCCTAGAGCGGGACTCGAACCCAAATCTCTTTGCATTCCGGGCCAGTGTGCTAACCATTACACCACCTAGGCTCCCTGATATCACCATACTACCCACACCTACCTGTCTATGTGGTTACTTGCCTGAGAGGTCAGTGCAGACTACTACATTAATATATTCTATAATAACCAAGACAGACAAAATGATTGGAAGGAGTCGATCACTCTGATTGGCCCAAAAGACCCTCCGTTACAGGCTATTGAAGCAAAATTCGGTGAGGAACTGGGCAGATGGAGGGAGCTGGCAGCAGCACCTGGAGGGAGAAGTGGGAAACAGAAAGGTGCCTGCTTAGGAGCAGACCACTTCGCCCCCAGGTTGCTCACTGCCTCCCCCCTCAAGGAACAATATAGTTTGTTTGTTGTTGTTTTACGTCCTATCAACATCTAAAGTCATATCAGGATGGGTACCGACTTGTGACAGTGCGCACTCATGTGCTCTAGACTTTATAGTGCTGTCCCACTGGGAAACCAGGCCGCTGGCACCATGACCTGATATGCCAGTCAGTCATATTATCCTGACACTGAGCACATGGCCTGTCCTAATAATGCCGAGCACCTGGCTAGGAAGCAACAAGTATCAATGTTTAAGTCATTGGTTTGACTCGACCGGGGTTCGAACCCACGATCTATGAGCATGGGAGACGGACGCTCTAACTCATTCCACCATCCCGTCTGGTCCCTTCAAATATAGTTAGATGCTATCAATCATCAATTGGGGTGTTTGTAACCTTACGACGGTTACCGGTTGCAGAACTGCAACATTGGGTAGAGAGGCTCCGATAAATCAGCCCAATCTGTGGTTGAAGACTTGTCTTCGTAGAGGGAGTGTTGTGAAAGCTGGGGACATCTTTCACGACGTAGTGATGGCGGGGCAGCAGCGAATCTCTCCGTACCGGCGTGTAGTTGAGCTGTAGGTGTGTGTAGTGTAGTGTTGCACTTGAATCCGGTCAGCAGCAGGGGTTTGAGGAAGGCGGGCAAAGGTGGGAGCAGCGGTCATTCCAGCAACAAGAACCAGACAGAGAAATCGTAATAGGTGAAGGGCCCCACCCAAGAACACAACAACCCTGGTCAGAGGAAGAAGTGTGCCTGGGAGAAATCGAAATGGGCAGAATCTAGGAAAGAGAAATGAGGAGAGTTGAGTCAAAGGACCGTGCCTATTTGCTCTATGGTGACCATCCAGCGAGCCATAGACACGGACAGAGTAAGAGTAGAAAGTGAAAATGCCGGCGGGCCCCCCCCTCCTAGAACTCTTTTCAGACATATCAAGGAGGAGCCGGGCCGGCAGAGAGGTGATAGAGAGAGGTGTGGACGAAGTGCGGTCCGGATAGCAAGTGTTAGATGCTATAGTAGTTAGTTGACATATATTAGCACAATTACAAACAGAGTAGATAACAAATACAATTACAAGACAATTGCATAATTAACAATACACGTATAATAAATTGATACCTTCCATCATTATATCTGAAAAGATTGTTTGCAAACCCCATCAAATTGCTGGGATCGAAGTAACAATAGTTGCAAGATATGATGCAGTAATTTCAATACAAACAGAACCTTTTCACAGATCAGTCACGTCACCATAGCAACTGTCGACCCTCCCCCCTCAGTGTTTTATAAAGGTTATAGCTATTAACACATGACCTACTTTAAGCTATATAGTCCGATGAAGCATCACATTTTCAAAACCAAGAAAATGATCTAGGATTGATTCTATATATCTAACTTAGATACTGGTGCACTTATTTAGCATTTGGTACCACATGGAATGGAAAACTGAGGCAATTTAATAGAACCCGTTACTGCTGAAACCTATGGTGTCAGAGTGTTTGCGTGCTTGCCAAAACTAATATTACAAGTTTCTTCCTCAAATATCTCAAAACATAGCCATTTAAAATAAAAGTTACTTCAAAATAAAGTACGGTAGATTATAAGAATCAATTTAATATATTTATCTAAGAAAAATGACCGAAACTCAAAACCATCGGACTATGCAACTTTAAATTCGCTACTACCCCCCCCCTCACACACACACTCCCCCCTCCCCAAATAAGGTGCTGTAGGGAACCAGGGTTCTAATTGACATATTGATACAGCGGACAATGGGATACCCATTTGTACTAATGGAATTGCTTCCTCATGGAGACCTGATCGATTTGTTTTGGCCCTGAGAGTGCAGTGTAAAGGTTTAACCAACAAAATTGCTCCCCTGGCACACGGAGGGTGTGTGGATGGTGGGGGCGGTGGTCTTGTACTATGTATTTGTATTATGCTAGATCCATGGCATTAGATTGCCTCGCAATATTTACCTGGTGTAGTGTTATTTTTATGTGTTTTTTGGAAAACATTTATTCATCGGTATATACACTCTTTTATTAGCGCCAACGCATGCCTCCCGGGCATATATAAATAGGCAAATGCGCGTGCATCAATATTACCTTTCTCCTTTTTAACAACAAGTAGTGCTGGATCTTGGTATTAAAGCTGTTTGTTTGTTTGTTGTTGTTTTACATCCTAGCAATATCTAAGGTCATAGGACGGGTACCGACTTGTGACAGTGCACACTCATGGCGACTTTATAATGCTGCCCCACTGGAAGACAGTCACATTATCCTGACACTGAGCCAACCAGTCCTTGCCCTATCCTAATAATGCCGAGCGCCAGGCTAGGAAGCGACAAGTATAAATTTTTACGTCATTGGTTTGACGGGAGACGGACGCTCTAACTCATTCAGCCATCCCGTCTGGTGTATTAAAGCTGCATAGTCCATTGGTTCTAAGTGTTGGCCATATCTTTTAGATAAATCTATCAGGTTGACTAGTGTAGTAGTCTGCACAAACCTGTCAGGCAGAGAGCCACATGTGCTGGTAAGCGCGGATGGGGTGACTGCATTAGGGAACCTAGGTGGTGGAATGGTTAGCGCTCTAGCTCTGGAATGGCAAGAGTGTGGGTTCGAATCCTGCTACATTTTCATCACCCCCCACAACATTATTACCACCTGCTCTTCCTGGTTTTAGAGTCACTTGTAATATTTTAATTGAAAGCATACAACATAATTTCGGCAAGCACACCAAAACTCCTGTGGTTCAAGACAGAGTGTGACCTTGCTTTCCATCTCGTCCTGTTCATTTTATACACTTACCTAATAATCATCTCATGTAGCCCGGAGCTCTGCTCCTTTTTAATGATCGCATCATGAGGACAGTTTCAAAGAAAGAGATACATGCGTTTTCTGTTAATAGTAGGAACCAGTAGCCAAAATTACAATCGTATTCCTCAGTATTATTTTAATATTTTCTCGCAGAAGAAGGGCATAAAAGCACAACACATGGGAATTATTCAGATATATTTTATTTATTTTAGAGACCTCTATTTTTGTATTAACTAGAACAAACCCGAAAGTTGTATGATGCTTATATATTCCCGCACCAAGAAATATAGAGTGTTATTAGCGAACAGCAATTGATTTGTTTAAAACCAACCCCCTAAAAAACTACTACTACCACTGACATGATGATCCGATATCCCATTCAATGTTAAAGTTGCAAAGTAAGATGGTTTTGAGTTTCTGTTATTATCTGAGATAAATATATTAGGTTGGTCATTATAATCTACCCTACTTTAGTTTGAAGTAACTTTGCTTAAAATTACTAACTTAGGAGATATTTGAAGTGTAGAGATGTACAATTTTTTTTGGCATGCTTATTAAAACTGAGCCCCCAACAGGCTTCAGCAGTAATAAGTTCTATTAAATTTACTTAGATGTCCTTCTATACAGCAAGGAATGCTTAATAAGTGCACCGGTATTTAAAGCTGCATAGTCCGATGAAATATCAAATTTTCAAAACCAAACCAATTATCTAAATTTGATTTGACATATCTAACATAGACACTGATGCACTTATTAAGCATCTGTTTCTGCGTAGAAGGCAATAATGAGTCAATATATGGTGTCAAGCGTGCCAAAACTAATTTTCCATGTTTGCACTCAAAATATCTCAAAAGTTTACCATTTAAAATAAAAGTAACTTTGAACTAATGTAAAGTAGATATGAGTGATTGATCTAATATATTTATCCCAGAAAAAATACAGACATTCAAAACCATCGGACTATGCAACTTTAAATTGGATATGCAGATTCAAATTTAGATAAGTGTTTTCCTTTTGAAAATTTGATGATTTGATCAGACTATGCAACTTTGATATATTGCTAGGTCCCCAAACCCTAACAAACGCTCAACTGCCCTTCTATTTCCCTCCACGCCCCCAAACCAACTCTCCCTGTTTGCTCCTAATCCTATGTCCCCTTTCCACCCCTCCCTCAGTCCCCTCCATATCATCCCACGCCCTCCACGCCCTCCACGCCCACCCCCCACCCCTCCAAGCAGACATTCACCGGAAGCAGTCTGTCTGTTCTCGCCGTGGCACGCACTCCTCACGTCACGTGAGCAGACTGCGTCTCACCCAGCCAACTTCCGGCGAGAAGCAATTGTGGGGCGCGAGGCGCACCATTGGTTGTGGTTTATTGTCCTTTAAGTGAGGACTGTCGGCGTTTTACCAACAAACCCAACCACCACTTGCTAAAGCAGGACTGGTGTGCTCAGTGTCAGGATAATGTGACTGAGTGGGATGCCAGGTCATGGTGCCGGCGGCCTGGTTTCCCAGTGAGACAGCACTATAAAGTCGCCATGAGTGTGCACTGTCACAAGTCGGTACCCGTCCTGATATGACCTTAGATGTTGCTAGGACGTAAAACAACAACAAACAAACTGATAAACAGCCAGCTGTTGTTTTTTTAGTTTTAAGTCCTGGCAACATCTATGGTCATATCAAGATGGGTACCGATTTGTGACAGTGCAAACTCATGGTGAGTTATTGCTGCCCCATCAGGAGACCAGGCCACCAGCACCATGACCCGATTTCCCAGTCACTCAGTCACATTATCCTCGTACTAACCAGTCCTTGCCCTATCCTACTAATACCGAGCGCCGGGCTGGGTAGCGATAGGTAACAATTTTGTACGTCATTGGTTTGACTCGTCTGGGATTCAAACTCCCGACAATCCACAAGGGAAAGCCTGTGCTCTTTACCGATTTAGCCACCGCATCCGCTAAAGCAGCCCGCAAAATCTGCTGAATATATCTAATAAATCCACAGATAGAAGCCATTTGGGGGTGGAGGTGGAGGTCGGGGTGGGGGTTGGGGGTTGGGGGTCAAAAGCTAAGTTGGTTTAACCTATTCGTTTGGGACATTCATGTTGTATCAACTAATCCTGAGGTAGTGATGTGCTAACTGTTAGTAAAAGCGTTACCCCAGGGCTCATTTGTTGCACAGTGCTCATGGAATGCTTGCTCGATTCCCTCTACATATGCTGTGTTATCCCGCAATGATGTCTTTAGAATCTGTTTACACCCACCCCCCTCCCCCTCTCCACCTCCACACGTAGTGACCTCTTTTTTTTTATGGCTAGCTGTTTTGGGAGCTGTCTGTCCTCTTGTGAATAATCAGAAACTGACCCAATTTTCTGCAGCTTAAACTAACTTCTCCATGAGAGTTTGTTTTAGACCTAGAGAAGTCACTTTTGTTGTGACTTTTATTCACAAAATGCACCATTGCAAATAATTTGATGATAAAAGTAAAGAAAAACATTTATTTAGTTGTTTTTTTATTCAGCTGGCTAGTAGTAGTACTAAACATGTGCGTGAACGCGCTGCCCCATTAAATTTAATGGGTTGACAGAAATAAAAAAACAATATCAAATACAATTGTCGTTGGTATGTGTTGACTGAACATTAAAGCTGCATAGTCCGATGAAAGCATCAATTTGTCAAAACCAAAGCAATTATCTAGATTTGATTCTACATATCTAATGTTGATACTGGTGCACTTATTAAACATTTGTAGCCACATAAAAGGGAATACTGAGACAATTTAAATAGAACCTGTTACTGCATAAGCCTATGGTGTCAGAGTTTTGGTGTGCTTGCCAACATTAATTTGGCATAGTTGTACTTCAAATATCTCAAAAGTTGGCTATTTAAAATAAAAGTTACTTGAAGCTATAGTAAGGTAGATTATAATGATCAACCTAATATATTTATCTCAGAAAATGTCAGAAACTCAAAACCAGTGGACTGTGCAACTCTAAACATCATAAAAAAAAATAATGTCAGAAAGTCTAAATGCATAACATACGCTTGTGATATAGACCCTTTTAATTTCCAGAGGTAGATGAGGATAGGAGAATAGGTAGCAACTTCCTCCCCAACAAAAGCTATGACTGCCGAACCACATCAGACAAGCTCTCTCTGACTATGCCGAGCATCAGCTTGACAATGGTTGACAATCGCGAACGGCCGCTTAGCTCCTTGACAACATGTGCCCGTCTGGCCGATGTTGTGTTTGAGATAAGTCATCAATGTCAGCCCTAGGCTTGCTGGCGTCCTGGGCAAACTGAACTTTGGTACCATTTCAAGTATAATTTTTTTTAAATTTAGATTTTCTAGAAATTATAGTTGGTGCCCCTTAGCATCTGGTGCCCCGGGTGACTGTCCGAGTTACCGGTACCATAGGCCGGCCCTGTCAAAAGCTGCGTTTACACGGGGGAAAAGTAAAACGATCTAGGCAAAGCGTTTTACCTGAGGCGTTTTAGTGGCGCGCTTACACAGACCGAATTTGAAAGTGTTTCAGCTGCCGGGAACCAGCCTTAATGGTGAGTCTGTAGCCGGCGAGCACTGCTATTTGTTTAGTTTACATTCGTCGATTCACAATATGAATAACGACGCCAATGTAGCGGCTACGTTAATATCGCTTGGAATTTAGGGTTAATTTAATTAAATTTCATTATTAGAGTATGTGATTCTGTTAAATATGATCGCATTCAATAGATTTCGGCCTAATTGGTCCCTAACACTGCTGGGCACCAGTGAATAGTTACACCTGAGCCTGTATCCGGCGAGCACTGCTATTGTACATAATCGCCGCCCGGGAACCAGCTGAAACGTTTCCTGTAAACCACCTCCCGAGGTGGTATACGTGGAACGTTCCAGCTGGACTGTTTCAGCCCTAAAACGCCTCAGCGGCGTGTTTACACGGGCAAATGTAAACCGATCTAGGCAAGTGGTTCCAGCTGGGGCGTTTTAACTCGCCCGTGTAAACGCAGCTAAACGCTTGAGTTGGGTACAGGTAGTGGCCTGGCTGCTGTGCGAAGGGCAGCACTCACCAGCAATTCCTGAATTGATTGTTTTTCACCCACCATAGCTGTGTTCACACATGCACTTTAAAACGAATCGTATAAATCGACTTGCCTAGTTCGACGCACATTTGCTGTGTGAATGCGACGCTGTTTCGATTTAGGGCTGAATCGAATCATATAAATCGATGAATGGAAACCACCTCCCTTCGGTAGTTTCGATAAGGCACAAAGTTTGTTTCGGTTTAAGTTGGCTGTGTGAACGCACTCGTTTTAGATGAATCGGTGTATCGCGTCACACGCATGCGCAGTGTGTCTGTTTCATTGCTGTTTTCCGGTCAAGTTTACGCCGAGTTGACAGAAGCTTTTCGCGCCCGTACAAATCAACAAACGATGGCCAGTCCCATGACCAGTCCGGGAACTAGCCGGCGTGATAATTGGGACGACGCAGAAACGCGTACGTTGATCAGTATTTGGGGAGATGACAGTATACAGCGCGAGCTTGAATCGGCGGGACGAAACATTAATATATACCGGCGCCTCGCTGCACGCCTGACGAGGATGTGTCCCGGAGAGGGCAGGCCAGAGCGGAACGCTAGTTCATGTCGCTCCAAAATAAAAAGCCTGACACAGGCGTACCGCAAGTGCCGAGATAACAACAAGTAAGTACCTTTTTTTTTTACGCTAGCCTTTTGCTAATTATTGCTATACGTAACATCCGTAATGTCTCCAAAGTATTGGCACTTCTGGGCTATAAAAAAACCCACACACAATGCTGCCAAAAAATTTTCCTCACGCACGTCATTGCTACATATTATGCTTGTAGACCGGTGCTTTATCCTTTCTTTTGTCTGCGAAAATTGATATGTAATACTTTTGTCAGGCTCACTAAGTTTTTTGCATGGCCTCTATAATTTATGATCAATATTTGCATTTAGAACTGAAAAGCCCCTAGATTTAATTCTTTCACCTCGTTCACGTGGATCTTGTATTGCAAAAATTATGAATACAATTATTGCCATAACAACATGAGCTTTATTGCAAGTGTGTTACTTTATTCACTGTATATATATTTATTGCTGTAGAAATGCTGTCACACAATAACAAATAGATTTTTTTTTTAATTACCCGAGCTTTATGTTTTTCCAAACTAACTCCTTTTTATTAATAGATTCTTCATTTTACAGCAAAAGTGGCCGCGCCCTTCAGACCTTCCGTTATTTTGATGCACTTGACGCTATCCTGGGGACGAGGCCAACCGTAGCTCCGCTTCACTACATGGACAGTGACGCAGTGTCATTTCACGGAGGTAACAGGATTTGTTTGTTTTTCACATAAAATTGCTATGACAACAACAATAAAAAGTATTACATGCTACAGCCAATTAGGGCAAGAAAAATTGTTTAAAAAAAACCTATATCACAGAAAACAAAATAATACCCAATTGAAATTTCCTTACAGATGCACTTGCCTAACTTGTGACGATGTACAATAACATATTATGAAGGACTCCAAAAAAGCTTCTTCCCAACAACATTTCATGTGTTGCTTTTGTTAGTATGTAACTTTTGCCATAACCACCGTTCATATACTGCTTACAGAGCCAAACTGAAATAGTTCAGACTCAAATAGTTCATAGTCGAGAGAATGCGCAATTGCCAAGCTATAAATTTCTCGCCATGAATTAACTTCATAATCAAACCATATCATTGACACTAGCTACAATATTTGTGGCCTCGTGTGTTTATATAAAATCCCCCAGTGCGGCATTCGGTTTCAAAATATCTAAATGACTTTAATATACAGACGACGCTACGGAACTAGTGGAGGAAGCGGTGGATCCCCATGTCGAGGTCGAAGTCGAGATAGAGATCGAAACCGAACCCCCGAGCCAATCGGATACTCCCGTCATGAACAGTCCCTCAGGGAGCGAGGCGAGTGAACGGAGACAGCCAGGTTAGTTCCCTTCTACCTCGAAGCTTAAAATGTGATACAAGCAACCTTGACCCCGAAAAGCTACACAGCCCAAATCATACTAGCCTGACAACGAAGAATAGGTTACATATATTAATTTAACCCTGAGGCTTACGGAACAATAACTTAATAAATAGCAAGCATATCAAAACAATCAATAGACAGCTTATTAATCAACACTATCATATCAAATCTTACAGACGTACAATTGTTGTATGTTTATCTTAATGTGGAATTTCAAACATGCACTACACACTTGCCGTCGGCAGAACAAACTTTTAACATACTTGTACTAAATGATATACAATGAAATACTGTACAACCATTTATAGCGGATGCAAACTCTCTCAATGGATACGATTCTCCCCTATGCGAGGGTTGGATGACATTATCATCCACTTTGACCGAGAATGAGTTATTCTTGTAAAAGCTCAACCATTGAACTGTGAACAGTTTGCAATATTTGCTAGTTAACATCTCCTTGTAGACACACTTGCCAGCAATTAACAACAATTCTTTATAACAAGTTCTGATTCCTTTTCTAGCTCTGCTCAAACGCAAAGGCCGAGGGAAGAATCAGAATGGGCTGGAAACGGTTATATCTGAGTTTGTGTCAGCTCAGAGGGAGGCCACCGCCCTCTTCCACGAAACTGAGGCCAAACGCCTCAAAACCCAGGTGGAAATGGAAGAACGCCGGCACGAACGTGAAATGGAGGCAAATGCGCAACAGCGCAGGCATGAGGAGAGGATGCTACAGTTACTGGTTTCCCTCCAGCGTCATGCTCCTCAGCAGCCACATTACTAGGGCTAGCATTCGAGGCACTAACAGAGACTTTTTCACCTTTCTCTGTTAATAAGCGGCACTACCTTAATGCTTGAATAAACCTTATTTGTTTCCACTTCTATAAAATAAACATTTACCCGTGGTTTACTACTTTAGTGTGTTGTTATATCTGGTTTAGAGATAACAGGAGCGGCATATTGCAGATTGTGTATTTCGGATGAAGCGTATTAGTTGATACGTATTACTTGCTGCAACTTAGGCCGCAGAGCAAACATATCGCTAAAAGAGTTATATTAGACAAAATAATATTAAAGAAAGACAACAATTAAGATTAACTATAATGGGATCACATGCGTTTTATATTTTGCTAAATAAGGTAAATTTCTGCTATAAACTATCAAGTAGGTTGCGTTTACGCCTGTTGCATACTCTGAATTTGGGCATACATGTGAAATTTTGAATTCATGTTCAGAGCCATTATCAAGGTAAGTAATGGAAATTAAGAGCTGAAGTACTCGACGTATGCCTGTCTGATTTCAGACCCGTTTCCCTCTGCATCGACAACATTTGCCCTATTTTGAGGTTGCTCATTAGGGCCGGCATCCCAGTCGTCGTTGAACACTTTGAACATTTCACAAATGTTGTTTAGAGTGAAACACGCCATGATCACTGTGGTCACATCCTCTGTTCTTATATCAGTGCGCCGCTGCAGAATGCACCAGCGTGCTTTACACCGGCCGAAGGTGTTCTCTATGGTCATCCGCGCGCGCGATAACCGATAGTTAAAGAGCGTCTGCTCGCGTGTAAGGCGTCCTGTGTCCGAAAATGGTTTCATTAACCAGGGCCTGAGCGGATATGCCGGATCACCAAGCATGACAACAGGCACAGTTGCGTTACCTAAATCCTTGGGCCTATCTGGCAGCAGCGTACCAGCCTCACCTTTAGGGTACAAGGAAGAGTTGGCTAAAACGTGCGCGTCGTGTACCCTCCCCGGCCAACCTGCAGCAATGTTTATTACTTGATAGTCATGATCACAAACCACTTGGGCGACGATAGAATAGTACCCTTTCCGGTTATGGTAATCAGTGTGGTGCAGCTGCGGAGCAATTATGGGAATGTGAGTACCATCAATAACGCCACCACAATTGGCATTAGAATTTTTACAATCACCGCGCAAGTTTCGTGGAAGATTTCACAGCAGGTTGATTTCGCTATACCGAATAGGTGGCCAATGCCACGATAGCCCGATCCCGTCGCGAGCAACCAAAGCGTCACAGCGACGCGCACTTCGACGGTTATGCATCTGGAAAAAGACACAAGAGCACTGTAAGGGAAATATACCTATGTAGTGAGCATGTATTTTCTACTGTTTTTCGGGGAATTCAAACTTTTCACTTACAGAAATTAATTCATTACAGCCCAAAACAAATCAAAAATAATTATTTCACCAGTACTGTTTTTGTAAATGTCCCTGTGCTTAGTTTAGCTTGATGGTAGCTACGCATAGGTGACGATATGATAAAATATCGTTCAAGACTAATGGAAATCTGTAAGTCTGAGTACACACTTTTGTGTGCGCACAGAATTGAGGCAAGCATATAATAATTATAGAAGGAATGCCAGAAACTGTATTGTTAACAGTAGTTATGTCATAAGTCATGTGCGCTAGATATGTAATGGAAAAATCAAAACAGGGAGAAAAAAAACAAAAAACCTTACCGTCGCATATGGATATCTGCCCGCCCGATATGCACTGCAAGTTCGGCGACTAGATGCTGAAACGTCGCCCTTCGCATTCTAAAGTTGGCCAGCCAGTCTCTGTCCCCGAAAGTCTGATTGACTATTTCGGCCCACCAGTGGCCGGACCTAGAAAAATGGAAAGGAAATAAATAACAATTACCTTTACCTATGTTTTTTTCACATTTTGCATGAGTCCGCATAGGCAGTAGTTGATACTGTATGTTATTATCCCATCTGGCATGCTGAATCGACTGAAGGGCTGTGTTTTAATCATGGCTAAGCGTTAGCTGGGGTTACTTTTAAATGAAATGCAATACTGTAAACCTGGGGGACGTTTCTGATTAGCATTTACACTGAGTATCAACATGATAAAAAAAAGAAAGTTTGACAAATAACACTCAGAATAGGCCAACTTTAACTATTTGCGCTTTTTTTAATATTGCAAGAGAAAATTGCTATTAGGTTACAAGAGAAAGCTCAGATCTTCCTCTTCAATCGCGCATAGATATATTTGTAATCGAATCGATGAATGTTTTTAAAATTATTTTACAAAAATAAATGCTGCCCATAGAAATAGCACTGCCGCAGCATAGCGCAGGCATTTTTTTATACTCCGAGGGATAATTTATGGGGTTATCACGTCATGCCAACATCGAGAATAACAAACATTAGAGAATATCGCAAGCCAACGTGTGCCTACCTTTCCCTGCTCCACACTTGCCTCTGCGACCCATCACGGAATGTGACCAACGTCAGAAGTTGAAGGAGGAACGCTGACAGCTCGTTCGCCTGCATATGAAGGAATTCATCTGTTTGCCGATTTGAATGTTAGACTATTTTCGCAATATTGGATCTTCTCCGGGCTAGCCGCGCGATGGTTCTCCTATTATTGCGACAAGTGAATAGCATGAACAGTCCTGTGCCAATGAAGTCCGCCATTGTTGATGCTGAATATGCGCATGCGCATATATCCAGTTCTGCCTTAAAACGGAATAAGAGCGGTATGTGTGGACGCGACACAGTTTACAATCTGGTGTGTGTGAATGCGTCAGTAAATCGCTTCATATAAGTCGGCTTGCCTAATTAGATTTTAAATTGCATGTGTGAACACAGCTCATGTGGTCAATTGTACCCTGCCAAGGCAGAAGGTGGAGTTGCACCGGGGAGGTTGACGCTGGGGATCAAACTTTACCACGGTTGTCGGCATCATGTTAGACGGAGACAGCAGCCTGACAAACATTACGAGTACCACCGAGACATCAAACCAATGACTTAAAAATTTATACTCGTCGCTTCCTGGCCAGGCGCTTGGCATTCTTAGAATAGGGCAAGGAGTGGTTGGCTCAGTGTCAGGATAATGTGACTGAGTGGGGTATCAGGTAATGGTGATGGCAGCCTGGTGTCCCAGTGGGGCAGCACTATACATTTGCCATGAGTGCGCACTGTCACAAGTTGGTACCCATCCTGATATAACCTTACATTTTGCCAGGATGCAAAACTGCAGCAATCAACCAACCAACGGCCGGGGTTGTAGGCATGATGTTAAGCTATGTTCACACACACAATTTTTATGTCGACTTAGACAAATCGATTTATATGAATCGATTTAAGTGTCGTGTTCACACATGCAATACTTTTAGCCGGAAATCGATATCTGCGCATGAGCAAGTCCCCCCCTGTATCCGGCGAGCACTGCTATTTGTTTAGTTTACACTCGTCGATTCGACAATATGAATAACGACGCCGATGTAGTTGCTATGTTAATATCGCTTGGAATTTAGGGTTAATTTAATTAAATTTCATTATTTGAGTATGTAATTCTGTTAAATATGATCGCATTCAATAGATTTCAGCCTAATCGGTCCCTAACACTGCCGGGCACCAGCAATAGTTACACCTGAGCCTGTATCCGGCAAGCACCGCTATTTTACACTATCACCCCCCGGGAACCAGCTATATCGCTTCATCTATAGTACCTCCCGAGGTGGTTTACTTGAAGCGAACTAGATGAATCGATTCAGCCCTAAATCGCTTTAGCGTAGCGTTCACACGGCGAATGTGAGGCGAACTAGGCAAGTCGATTCATATGATTCGAATTAACTGCCCCGTGTGAACAGGGCTTTAGACGGAGAGAGCAGCCTGACAAACATGAGTAGTCTACCACCGAGGCTATAAAAAGTGTCATGGATTGAATGTGAAGTATGGCTACATCACCCAGATCGCACTGTATACCCCACAGGACTAGAGCTAGGTAGGACTTGTCTTCAAGTGTGTTGGGTAAAAGGTCAACCAACTACTTTCACGTTTTCAAAGTAGTACACAAAAAGTAGGGGCCTACTACTTTTCTAGACCCCCCCCCCCCCCCCCAAAAAAGAAAACGACACGTGCACATCAACATTTTACTACAGGCCCAGACGGGGTGACTGAATGAGTTGAGTGACCACCTCCCACTTTGGTAGGTCATGGGATTTGAAACCCCAGGGCCCGTATGCATGGAGCGGTGTTAGCGGCGTGTGGTGTTATACCTCTAACGCAGGGTACCTATCTCCGTTTATCGGCGGCGTCGAGAACTATGTCAAGCCGTATGCATGGGCGCTTAAACGGTGAGTGTTAGCTAAATGTGAATGTATTTATAGATTTGGGAAATCCCTCTGCATTTGTAGCCATATATTAGGCCCAAATCTATTCAATGCGATCATATTTGACAGAATTACATATGCAATAAGTGAAATTTCAGCAAATTAACCCTAAAAACGAAGCGATATTAACGCTGCCGCCGTAACGGCGGCGATATTAATAGTTATATTTTCGAATCGACGAACGTGAAGTAAACAAATCGCCGCCGCCGCCAGTATAGAAAGCGACGTCGAAACGGCGGCGGCGGCGATTTGTTTACTTTGCGTTCGTCGATTCGAAAATATAACTATTAATATAGCCGCCGTTACGACGGCACTGTTAATATTGCTTCGAATTTAGGGTTAATTTGCTGAAATTTCACTTATTGCGTATGTAATTCTGTTAAATATGATAGCATTTAATAGATTTGGGCTCCATCCTGACACTAACCTAACACTAACACAGCTGTAAACCTGCTATGAGCAGAGTTAGAATTTCCGAGTTTAAACGCTCGGTGTTAGCCCTAACACTGCTCCATGCATACCAACTTTTCGGCGCTAAACCAGAAATCCCGCCATAAACACGTTTTGTGTCGATAACACCGCTCCATGCATACGGGCCCAGGTTCGAACACTGGCTGAGTCAAACCAATACTATTTTTCCAGACCTACCGCGACTCCCTAAATAGTACACATCAACATTTTACTACAGACCCAGATGGGGTGACTGAATGAGTTGAGCGCCTGACTCCCACTTTGGTACGTCATAGGATTTGAAACCCCAGGTTTGAACCCTGGTTGAGTTAAACCAATCATACTTGTCGCTCCCTAGTCTGGCATTCGGCATCACTAGGATAGGGCAATGAGCAGTGCAATGAGGAAGACAAATTGTCCACAATTGAAAATTCTCCCATTTAATCAACTAATGTATACACAAGTTTACAAAGTTTGCCAAAAAAACATCAACATTCTATTTAGACTGACACGCCGTCTCCCTCTGGTCGTACACAGACAACACATATTATCGCCCTTCTACAAGAACACTTCACCAGGGGCCATATGCAGGAAGCGGTGTTATCGAGCCAAAACGCGTTTAGAAGGGATTTCTGGTTTAGCGCCGAAAATTCGGTATGCACGAGTCAGTGATAGGCCTAACACCACGCGTTTAAGGTCCGCGACACTAACCCCGTTTCATATGACGTTTACGGGCGGTGTTAGCGTAAGGATAGGGCCAAATCTATTAAATCGTATCATATTTAACAGAATTAGATACGCAATAAGTGAAATTTGATTAAATTAACCCTAAATCTGAAGCAATATTAACGGTGCCATCGTAACGGCGGAGATATTAATACTTATATTTTCGAATCGACGAACGTAAAGTAAACAAATCGCCGTAGCGCCGCATCGACGTCGCTGTCCATACTGGCAGTGGCGGCGGTTTGTTTACTGTAGGTTCGTCGATTCGAAAATATAACCGCTAATATCGCCGCCGTTACGGCCGCAGCGTTAATATTGCTTCGAATTTAGGGTTAATTTCATCAAATTTCACTTATTGCGTATCTAATTCTGTTAAATATGATAGCATTTAATATATTTAAGCCTAATATATGGGTAGAGACCAGAGGGATTTCCCAAATCTATAAATAATTTCACGTTTAGCTA
This sequence comes from Branchipolynoe longqiensis, assembly GCA_030323885.1. NCBI lineage: Eukaryota > Metazoa > Annelida > Polychaeta > Phyllodocida > Polynoidae > Branchipolynoe > Branchipolynoe longqiensis. Next base: position 20,073,302 of record CM059195.1, read on the forward strand.
ACACTGACCGTTTAGGCGCTCCTGCATACCACTTGATATATTTCGCCCGGTCGGTGTTAGCTATACGCGTTTAAAGGCTAAACTCAAACTCGCGTAACACCGCTTCCTGCATATGGCCCCAGCACGTCGTGATGGCGTGACGTCAGTCAGGGGCTGGCAGGGCGTTAGGTGGCTAAGTAGGTTAATGTGTCATTAGTTCCCCATTCCTTCGCTGGTGGCGCGGCGCGGCGCGGCGCTCAACGTTCTGGATTACTCCTCGTGTCACTGTCGATAATGGCCGCTGTGTTGTCTGCCCGACGGAAAGCCCGCCAGGTTAATCCTGACCTAGATCTAAATCAGCAGGCTGCGTATTTTATTTTTATTTAACATTTTTAGGCCCGACTAGAATCGGTCTCACCATCGCCTGTGTGTGTGTGGGGTGGGGGTGGGGGTGGGGGGGAGAAGGTAGGTAAAAGATTCACCCCTACTCTTGCGTCGGGGTGAAAAAGAACTAATTAGAAAAAGTGGCGAAAGACTGGGTAAATGAAATCACCCCACAAATCCTTAATTTAAGAAGGAAAATGTAGTATTCATATGCAGATTCACATTTACCGACTGTTTTGGAGTTGAAAAATATAATAAAACATGTCGTTTAAAGCTGCATAGACCGATGAAACTTCAAATTTTCAAAACCAAACCAATTATCTAGATTTGATTTTACATATCTTACTTATATACTGATGCTTTGTTTCTGTGTAGAAGGCAATACTAAGTCGATTTAACAGAACCTGTTACTGCAGAAGTCTATGGTGTCAGAGTTTTGGCAATTTTGCTACGACTTCTTCAACAGAGCTTGCCGTATCAGCAACGGACGTAGTGTTGGGTTGGATATAAGATTCACCCAACTGTAGTGGTGGACAATACTGTCATGAGCTTAATTTACATGTGGGATTGAGGCAGTGTGATGTCAGAGCAGCTGTCGTCGGTTATCGTCGGTGAACTGCGTTGACTGTGGTTGTTTTCTGCCTGTTGTAAGCGTGTGGGTGGGTGTGGGTAGGAGGATTTGTTTGTTTGTTGGTTGCTGTTTTACATCCTATCAACATCTAAGGTTATATCAGTATGGTTACAGACTTGTGACAGTGTGCACCCATGGTGATTTTATAGTGCTGCCCAACCGAGAGACCTGACCACCAGCACCATGAGCCAATGGCGAAAATGTTTTAATATGTTTAAACCATCGCATAAGCAGACAACGTAATAGACATCATTAAATTAGAAAGCTCACAATCAAGATTTGTGGTCAAGGGAAACAAACCCATAGGGTGATTTTAATAATTGATAGAATCTATTTAGTAAACTATATGAGGTGGTACAGTCCAGCTGTCCTCAAAAAGGCTCAAATGTTTTCCTGTTTTACCTTAGTAAAAAGGTCATGCATACTGTCTGCAGTGTAGAACTGATGGCGCAGGGCCAAAAAATCAACGCAACTTAGTAAAATGTGTTTGAGTGTCAGCAGGGACTGACACCCAATACATTCAGGGGGAGGTTCCCCCTTGAGCAGAAAAGCATGTGTAAGCCACGAGTGGCCAATACGGCAGTGGCTAAGGACCACTTGGTCCCGCCGACCTCCCGCATGAGTCTGTGGTGGCTTTCCCACAGATGGTTCAATTTCTTTAAGTTTATTAATGTTTTCATCCCACTCATGTTGCCATTTGGATTTTATGTGGGTGGCTATTAGTGGTTTCAGATCAGAGTGAGGGATCAGACACGGTTCAAGATCACAGTTCAGGGTTTCTTCGCAGCCCGATCAGCTCGTTCGTTTCTTTGTATGCCGGCATGGCCAGGCACCCAGCACAGGTGGATGTCATACCCATCCGTTGTCAGTTGGTTCATTTTATAAATGATCGTTGCTAGAATAGGGTGATTCGTTTTCAGTCCAGCAACAGCCAGGAGGCAAGAGAATCACTGTATATAACATAGTTAGTGTTGTTGGATACCTCGATACACTCCAACGCGAGGCTTGGTAGAGACAAGTATCAATTTTGTAAGTCATTTGTTTGACTCAACCAGGAATCGAACTCCCGACCTTCCCGGTGGGAAGCCTGCGCTCTACCGATTCGGCTACCGCGTCCGTAGGAGGGTGACTAACCTGCATGTGTGGGGTGGGGGTTAGGGTGGAGGTGTTTGTTGGGGTTTTTCGTCCTAGTGACATCTAATGTCATATCAAGACGGCTACCGACTTGTGACAGTGCACATGCATGACAACTTTATAGTGCTTCCCTAATGGGAGACCAGGCCACTGGCACCGTGTCCCGATATCCCACTCAGTCACATGATCCAGATACTGAGCTAATCAGTCCTTGCTCGTTCTTATTGATCCCAAGCACCAGTCTTGATTTCAATTCTGTAAGTAATGGTTTGACTCGGCCTGGGTTTGAACTCCAGACCTTCTGGTTAAGAAGACAGCGCTCATACCGATTCGGTCAACCATGGCTGGTGTGAGCCCGTGTGTGTCACTGTCGGGGATGTTTAGGCTCTTATCTGTGTGTCTGTCTTTACAGGTGTATTTTGTGTCTGAATATAATATGTGTGCGGAGCAGGACATAGCTCAGGCGGTAGCGTGTCAACCTGTGAAGGTGTGGGTCATCCGACCGATCCTGCTCAGTGGACACATTTGCAGTTTTGACTATTTTCTGTTCCAACCAGTGGTCCACAACTGGTTCATCAAAGGCTGTGGTACGTGCTGTCCTGTCTGTGGGAAAGTGCATATAAAAAAAACCTTGCTGGTTATCGGAACAAGTAGCCTATGTGGCGGTAGTGGGTTTCCTCCAAAGAAATACGTCAGAATGACCATATGTTTGACGTACAATAGCTGATTATAAAAATCAATGCACTCTAGAGGCGTCATTGAATAAAGCAAAGTTTCCTTTGGATATATGTGTGGGGCGGATGGGAGTCTGAGTATAAAAGGGGGGGGGGGGTGCGTTGGAGGGGGTGGGGGGTGGGTACGGTCTGTGTTAGGTAGTTACTCTCTCTGCCCTGATCCTGAGACAGGACTGCTGAATAACCCATTAGATACAGTGTCTGGATGTTGGATAACAGAAATGACCAAATAAATTCTTAATGTAAGAAGCAAACTATATTCTTCATATACCTATATATTTACCCGCTACCTTTGAAGGAAGAATTGATTAAATAATGTAGATGAATACGAATAGACTGAAACTCGAATGGAGATCATTCTGGGGCTGCCATATTGTTTTTTGTGGGTGTTTTTTTATTGGCATTCTCGACCAATTTCTGAACTTTAAGCTAGTCTATATAAACATCGTGCACTGAAACGATTCCCTTAGTTAATTCTTTTATGAAGCAATATTTGCTCGGATTTAGACACAGATGTCATTCACCGCTACTCTGGGTAGGGGTGAATCTTTTATCTATGTGTTAAGGCTGCATTCCATATACGCGTAACGCGTAATGCGAATGCGAATGCGACAAAAAATCTAAACGCCTTGAAACCTATGAGCTACATTCCATACACGTGTAATGCGTAATGCGAATGTGAATGCGTCAGAAATCCATTATCCCGATCGCTCCATGTAGCGATCGGTGCGTTATGCGTCAAGCTGGGTGTGGATAGAAACCTGAGTCTGCTCTGTCCATTAGTTTAACACCAGGAGAGGCGACTGAGCATTACGGAACAGTCATACACAGGGGTGCTGATTGGAAACACATGGTGAGCTGGGCACCCGGGAGACATACGGTTAGGGAAAGCTAAAAATGCTACCATATGCACAGAAATATGAATACTTATCTATAATTTGGTTATAATAAAGGTAGGAACCCCCATGTGACATACAAAAAGTTACATAGATATACATGCAATATTTGGTCATATACAGAGCAGTATGGAGAATAATTGTTTATTTTTATTTTTTAAATATAGCCAGTCGTGTGCCGCATAACGCATTACGCATTACGCGTGTATGGAATGATGGCATTCGCATAACGCATAACGCATTACGCGTATATGGAATCCTAGCTTTAGGATGTGTGTTAGTATGTGCGAACAGGGTGGGATGGGTGGGGGTCTATTTGTGTTGGATGGGGGGGGGGGGAGGGGGAGTCAGTGTATGTGTGGGCGGTGGTGGGGTATGTGTGGGTGTGGGGAGGGAGGTGATGGAGGAGACTGACGTCAGTGTGATGGCGTCATGATGAAGAAAGCAGCAGCTCATGTCAGCGACCCCTCACCGCTAGGGGGGGGGGGGCCCGCAAAGTAGGTCACATAAGGATGGGTGGCTGTCGCCGGATGTTGGTAGTGTGGTGGGGGGGGGGGATGTTGCAACAAATTGGATAGTCTCCCTAGAGCGGCACTCGAACCCCCCTCTCTGCCATTTTGGTGCGAGCGTCCTAACCATTAGAATATCTAGGCTCCCTGATGCAATCCACCTACCAATGTATGTGGCATCCACCAGCAGGGAAGTTTATTGGCGCTTGCTCGACTTGTACTCCTGGAATCGTAAGTACACAAGACATTCAAACAAGATTGTATTGATGCCATTTAAGCAAACAAGATTATATTTTATAAGAAAATAATAGGAAAAATGTTGAAAATAAGTTTGCGTAAACGCATGGTGTCAATGTGTATATTTTCATATTTTCTCTTTAGCATAAAATCATACAAGCATACTTTTGATACATTTTGTGGTACAGATTAAATACATGTAGTATTTCTCATACATGTATGTACTTTCAACACAAAGGCAACAATAACTATTTAACTTACTGTGAATAAAAGAAGGAATTCATTTTCACCATCATAACGTGGAAACCCAATATGTGGTGCCTAGTTTCAGAGAACGACCCAACTATCTATGTTTGCGTGAGTGATTATGTAAAATAATGATAATTGTGGTCTTCCTTTTTCCTCTTTCCCCATAAATACAATATAAACAGGGTTCATAGAAAAGACAATACGTGTATTCCGAGTTCCGCTTGTCTAATAGGAAGGACTGAAGCTGCGACCTAGCATGCAAGGTCACAGCTTCAGCTTACATGCAGACCGGAAGTAGGGGTTGGTGTTGAATCCATCTGAGTCAAACCGATGACTTATAAAACGTATACTTGTCGCTACCTAGCCTGGCGTTCGGCATTAATAGGCTAGGACAAGGACTGGTTAGCATAATATCATGATAATGTGACGGTGTGGGATATCAGGTCATGGTGCTGGAAGCCTGGCTCTCCCAGTAGGGCAGCATTATAAAGTCACCATGAGTGTGCACTATCACAAGTCGGTACCTGTCCTGATATGACCTTAGATGTTGCTAGGACATAAAGCAGCTACAAACAAACAAAACAGACCCCCTCAGAACTGATCGACTAACCGCTAGTAACATGCACCTCATCAATTGTTGCAGTTCATCAAAGGCGGATAGGTTTCTCTACAAAGCCGGAACAGGCGAGTGGGACCCGGATGTTGGAATTAAACCCCGCGTCCAAAGGGCACTCACTGCCCGGGAGGGCCACGTGAGGAGGAGTGTATGTAGGAGGTGTGTGTGTGAATGAATGTGTCAGTGTCAGTGTGTATGCGTGAGTGTGAGTATGTGTGTGAGGGTGTGTGTGTGAGTATGTGTGAGTGAGTATGTGCGTGACTGTGAGTATGTGTGTGTGTATGTGTGTGTGAGTGTATGTTCGCGCGTGAGTGTGAGTGTCTGTCTTTTTGCCCTGGAGGTCTGATCTTCTCACTATCTCATCTCATCTCATCGGCCTGGGAATTCCTACCCCAGCCTCTAGGGGGAACAGGGGGATTTGGTTATAATGGTTGTTTGTTTGTTGGGGTTTTATGTGCTAGAAACATCTACGGTCATATCAGGATGGACACTGGGTTGTGACAGTGCACGCTAATGGCATCTTTATAGTGTTGCCCTAATGGGAGAGTCAGGTCGCTGGCACTATGGCCCCATCCCTCACACAGTCATATTATCCTGATACTGAGCTAGCTAGCCCTTGCCCTATCCTAGTAATGCTGAGCGCCAGGCTAGGTAGTGACAAGTATCAATTTGATTAAGTCTTTGGTTTGACTTGGTCAGAATTCAAACTCCCGACCTTCTGCATGTGACGCCTGTGCTCTACCAATTCGGCCACCACGCCTGGTTTTGGTTATAATGGGGAAAAGTCACACTTACACAAAAATAAATATGCCCATACACACAAAAAAGAGACAAAGCCCACCTTTTAAAAACACAGACAAATAAACTCTGTTCAATAATACTTTACCAACTCTGCTCGGTCTTTAAGAGCAATTTGAACCGCTGGACTGGAATGACGAGAACAAGTGGACAGAAGAAGAATGGACAAAAGCAGCAGTAATAAAGAGACACAGCTCCAATAATAAAAAAAACACTTTAAGAACCCCCCCCCCCCACAAAAAAAAACAAGAAGCAAAACAGGCACACAGAAAAAAGAAAAAGAAAAAAATACGAAAACAACCTCATGTGAAACCTCATGGTGAAGCAATCAAAATCAATGTGGAAAAAAAGTACATTTTGTGTTCAGGATAGGCCCTAAATAGATAAGTTTACCTGTGCTTACTTATATATCTTTTGGATTATGTTAATGGACGCAACTCTCACAACAGAGAGCTAAATGGAGAGCGGCAGTCAAGTAATGAAAGCAGTCTTTATCACATCGCGACCAACAGCATGAGGATGATATAACCACTACTTCTACAGCAGTGTATATATTGTCTAAATACGCATATTATACCTAATTAAAGCATGGCCATGGTCCAGCCTGAATGTAGCCACCCATATGTTAGCATAGTAATTCTAAGCACCAGACAAGCTAGCTATGCGTTTCAATGTGGGAAGTTTTTGATTTCGCTCAGCTGGGAATCGATCCCCATGACCTTCTGGACAGGAACTGGAAGGAATGGCCGAAGCGGTAAATGCGTGGTTGGCTTCCAATGCAGAAGGTTGTGGGTTGGAAACCTATCAGGATAATGTGACTGAGTGGGATATTGGGTTATAGTGTTGCTAGTCTGTTTTCCCAGTAAGGCAGCACTATTAGTAAATATTTGTATTCATCTGAATACATATTTTGTCAGTGCTGAGGCACTGGTCTTCCAGCCGTTGGAGCGATCACATTTGATTTGTACATAGTGGAAGTGGAATGTGTTGCATTGTGTGCAGCACAACCCATTCTGAACATAAAAAGAAAGTGGGGGAGCAGCATATGCTGTATAGTGTACAGCATAGGTACTCAACATAGTGCAAGGTATATGCATCAAGATAGAGTGTGCAGTAATGTACACTAGTGGTTAAATCATATGCTGTGTGTATGTTTGGTTTTATTAATGGTTAGTCTTTTAATAGTGTGTGTTGTTGTTGTGTATAGTGGTTTATGCTGGTTGAAGATGTAGTTATTCAGTGGTGGTAGTTGGTCTTGAATGTTATTATGTCATTGAGTTATAATAGTTGTTTGGGGGGGGGGGGGGTGGCTGTAACAAGTCGGTGCCCATCGTATATATGACCTTCGATGTTGCTAGGATGTAAAGCCCCAACAAACAAACAAGCAATTCTGCACAGGAATGTAACTATTTATTCGAGATATATCAAAGCTATTTGTGACAACGTAGAAATCCCTTCACTGGAAATTTAAACAGACAGATATGACCATTTTGGAATGATGTGTTTAATATTCCTAACTGACCTATTTACTATCACCATGGAGATGCAAGTTAGTGTGTGTTTAAGGGGTGGGGAGAGGGGTTCTCACTGACATCTTTAATTTAGGAAAATGTCAGTTATGGTGTACTTATAAATCTGAATCTTTTAGGAAATGATATTGTCATGGGGGTGATGAAAATGGGAAATATTGCGCCTAGAGCGGGACTCGAACCCACATCTCTTTGCATTCCAGGCCAGTGTGCTAACCATTACACCACCTAGGCTCCCTGATATCAACATGCTACCCACGCCTACTTGTCTATGTGGCTCCTTGCCTGAGAGGTTAGTGCAGACCACTACACTCGTCCCCCTGGAATTGTAAGTCTTTTAATGCTTACAATTACATACATACAGGCAATGCACTTACATATACATACACAGGGTAGGTTCAACAACTATACAGCGCTTAGCTTGTATAGGATCATGGTCACGGCAACCAGGGTCATGGGGGTGATGAAAATGGGAAATATTGTGCCTAGAGCGGGACTCGAACCCACATCTCTTTGCATTCCGGGCCAGTGTGCTAACCATTACACCACCTAGGCTCCCTGATATCAACATGCTACCCACGCCTACCTGTCTATGTGGCTCCTTGCCTGAGAGGTCAGTGCAGACCACTACAATATTTTGCATACAATAACATATTCAGGTTATTGTGCAGCGAACCAAGGAATTAGTTTACCTAATGGCATGTATCCTCATGGAAAATCCTGATATGGGGAACTGTCTATAGTTTTATCATGTCCATAGCTAAATAGGGCAACACATTAATGCATTATTACAAATTGAATCATCCATTATAAGCAAACCTTTAACTGCCCTATGTTTATACTCCCATAATTCATTATATACCCTATATAATTTCAAGCCATTAAGTTCTAGTTCTTTCCTATGGATTCCTGGAATAACATTTATTTTATTTTATTTATTTTCAAGGAAGGCGACTACGCATTGCGTTGATGACGCGCCTGCATTGTAACAATTTAGATAACACATGACTACCTTATTGATCCACAGTTGGTTTCTTTCATGTGTGTGTAAAATTAGATTGCACTGATACATAAAAAAGCTCTGTTAAGTTCACTAAGGTATGTGAAAGCATTATAGTCTGAAGAAGAAATACATTTTCAAAACCAAAACAATTATCTAGAATTGATTCTACATATCTAACTTAGATATCGATGCACATACTAAAGAGTAAGCATTTGTTGCCACATAGAAGGGGATACTGAGGCAATTTAATATAAGTTCTTGCTGATAAAGCCTATAGCAAGCTTGCCAAAACTAATTTGACATGTTTGCACTTCAAATAGCTCAAAACTTAGCCGTTTGAAATAAAACTTACTTCAAACTAAAGTAAGGTAAATCATAACAAGCAATTTAATATATTTATATAAGAAAAATTACAGAAACTCAAAACCATCAACCTATGCAATTTGAAGTTGGCAGTCATATACCTGGACAAATGAAAAATAAATACAAATATTTATTTACTCTATCGACCCATTTCGGGGTATGAGAGCAACAAAAACATACACCTTTAGTTCAGTTCATTTGATTGCTGCTCACAACAGAAATAACCTGGATAACCACACGTGTTGAAGAATTGACAAAGTGTACATTTTTCCTTAATAACTAATTATTTGTACATCATTATGACCATAATTTGTATTCCATTTTCATGTTGTTTTTAACAATCACCAGATAGGTTCTCTTGTAATGAAACTACTCAGAGTTATACAAACTTTGAACGATAAGACTGCCTACACTCAAATAAATGTAAACAGTCTTATCGTACTTCTAGTGACACTGGGGATCTGGGGCACCTAGCACTAAGCCACATAACCTATTCAATCTACGTTGTTATGGGCCACCGTAGAAAAGCAGTTTACTATACTATCTGCTTAGGAACTTTGCGAGCAGTACGTGAGAAGTGGGATTTGTGGCGGGTTTATTATTGAAGTCATTGAGCAACTCTTCAGAGTGTGACCTCTTTAAGGTCAAGGCCATTGTTTATTGGGGGGTTTACGCCCTACTGACACCTCAGGTCCTCACGTAAAATCAGACAGACACCTCACGTAAAATCAGACACAGCACTATTGGCCACGTAAAATCAGACGGCACCTGGTTGTGATTGATAGTGCGCGCTCATGACGGCTTTATAGTGCTGCACCGCCATGTCAGTGGCACCATGACCCAGTATGCTACTAAGTCACACTATCCTGACACTGAGTTAACCAGTCCTTGCTCTGTACTAGTAATGCTGAATGCTCGACTAGCAGCACCAAGTGTTAATTTGCAAAGTCTTTGGTTTGACTCAGTCGGGGGTTGAACCCATTGACTTACTGCACAGCAGTGATGTGTTTTCCTCAATGGGCTATTCCGTCCAGTTAAGGACAAGCGTGTTACCTTCGTATTATACCTTCTTTCTACTGTGGCGCCAACACTGGCAAGCATAGAACTACAGTACCAAGTCAGAAAGGTATCCCAAAGTTATTGCTACATATTTCCAAACTATTTATTTTCCCTAGGTTTCATCCAATTAAAGTCTAGTAAGCGTCTCCCCCTCCTCTATTTTATTATTATTTCACTCCCTCCATCACTCCCCTCTCTATTAAAAAATTATTATTGCACCCTCTCCCCTCTCATTTAATTTTTATTTATTTAATGCACCCCTTCTCTCCCCTCGCTCTCTTATTATTATTTCACACCGTCCCCCTCTCCTTTCTATTTTATTATTATTTCACCCCGTCCCCCTCTCCTCTCTATTTTATTATTATTTCACCCCGTCCCCCTCTACACGTTTTTATTATTATTTCACCCCATCCCTCTCTCTTCTCTATTTTATTATTATTTCACCCCGTGCCCCTCTCCTCTCTATTTTATTATTATTTCACTCTGTCCCCCTATCCTCTCTATTTTATTATTATTTCTCCCCGTCCTCCTTTCCTCTCTATATTATTATTAATTCACCCCGTCCCCCTCTCCTCTCTATTTTATATATTTCACCCCGTCCCCTCTTCCTCTCTATTTTATTATTATTTCACCCCGTCCCCCTCTACACGCTTTTATTATTATTTCACCCCATCCCTCTCTCCTCTCTATTTTATTATTATTTCACCCGTGCCCCTCTCCTCTATTTTTTTTATTATTTCACCCAGTCCCCCTCGCCTCTCTATTTTATTATTATTTCACCATCTCCCCTTTTCTCTCTGCACACACACACACACACTCACACACACACCTACTGCCAGCCTGTTAAGCGCATGCACCATTTCGATTTCAAGCAAATCAGCTTCCGGCGTGGTGTGGTTACTTCCGGTGCCCGGTGCCCTATAGGCTCCGATTGGCTGGTTACCGGAAGCTATGCCTGCCGTGTTATGCATTGCTTCCCTTTTCCACCGGGGACCAGTGAATGTTGATGGAGATGGGAAGTTAGCGGATGTTGTTTCAAGGAATAGCCTCCAGGTTGTGGACATTTTTGTTGTTTAATATAATATAATGTAGGTTTTTTGTTTTGTTTACAGTTTATTACTTTTGATATGATAAAATATGGGGGGAAACTATATACCGGTTGACTAAAGAGGGCGCTATTAATTTGAATTTGAATTCTTTCTTTTTCTTAAAAGAATAATTAATTGAAAAAGCAGCTAGACTATACACCATTGCGTGATTTATACTTGTTGTTGTTGCCAATTGACGCCAATGTGCGAGTGTTTTGCACCTACTAATATAGCAACTGATACCGTTTTAAATGAGAACTGCATTGCATGTCTATTAATTTTCATACAAAATGTTATTCAAAATATATAATAGTGAATTACCTTTACCATGTACTCGCTTTGTTAGCAAATACATTATAAGGGTTAAGGTGCAAAAACAGACAAATCCAATTTAGTTGTTTTCTGTCAAATGGAATTTAGTGCTGTGCTTCCCAGTTAAAGTCTATCAATTTCATATTGAGTCAGGCATTATATAGTAATATGGCAGCTTCTATGAAATTACAGATTTGACTATCGAAATGATGGCACCTTCAGCTCAAACATGGTAGTCTTGGTTTCCTTTCGGCGCAGATGGCCTTTTGTCAGTGTTTGCGCCTAAACCCTTCTTTAAAAAAATTGTAATTGTAGATCCATGATTTATTATGTGAACTATGGCTGAGTTTCTAATGTGTGATGCTGTGTTGGCACCTGCCGCTCCACATGTATAAATTATAATCTATTGGTCCTTAATGTCTCAGGGATGAATGATCTCCGCGATTTCGCGGATTTCAGGGATTTTTTAATTCCCGCAGCCCCATCAGCGTGTGGTGCAGACTCCGCAGCACTATCAGCGTATACTACTAATAAATGATCCAAGTGCTGCAGCACTATCAGTGTATACTACTAATACATGCTTCAAATGGTGCAGCACTATCAGCGTATACCAATATATATGAAACCCGACTTCCAGGAATTTTCTGCGATTCCCTGACAATGCTAAACCTATGAGAGAATATCAGCATTTTCTCTTTTTTTCTGGAGACCACTTTCATCCCTGATGTATACATTGATGGGCCAACTGGCCCATTTCTTTTTATCCATTCATGGCTGGTACCCTGTGGTTGACTTCCGGTTTACCATTATAACCCGAGTAGATATCATCATCATCATCGCCATCATCGTTACCATCATTGTCATCACCATCATCAAATTGGTAGGAACATAAGCTTCCCGTGCAGAAGGTCGGGTTTGAGTCGCGGCCGAGTCAAACCAATGACATACAAAATTGAGTCCTGGCCTAGTCAAACAAATGACATTAAAAATTGATACTTGTCACCACCTAGCCTGGCACTCGGCATTACCAGGATAGGTTAGCTCATTATTAGGATAATATGACTGTCAAGGATCCCATTTCTCAGCGAAATCGTTGATTTCAGCGAAAATGCGTTTCCAAATCAGCGGGTGAAAATCATGTCCACGAAAAAACTTTTAGTTTTAATTATTTGTTAGTCTCGAAGTCTTAAAACAGTGGAACTTCAAGGCTAAAATATATCCAAGTAGGTGCCAGATTACACCATTTTAATCGTAGGTTTCAAAAGAATTCCGGGGGTACTTTTGTCACTGTGACCCCTGCTGTGTGGAATACCAGGTCATAGTGCCCCTAGTCTCCAAGTGGGGCTGCACTGTAAAGTCGCCAGGAGTGCAAACTGTCATAAGTCGGTACCCGTTCTGATATGACCTTCGATGTTGCCAGGATGTTTTTGATTGATTGATTGGTGGTTGCTTTACGCCGTGTCGGCAGCATAGGCCATATTCACGGCGAGAAATGTTTGTTTTTGTTCAAACCATCGCTTTTACATGTAAAAGCATACAATCAATTTTGTGTCAATAGACACTCATGAATTTTGTAAACTCAATATCATAATAGTTTCTGGTCAAGCTAAATAAAATTCTAAGTGATAGTATTATTCACTGATGAAATTTGTTTAAGAACCTATATGAGGTGTTACAAACTAGCTGCCCTGAAAAAGGCTAAAATGTTTTCCTGTTTTACTTTAGTAAAAAGGTCATGCATGTTGTCTGCAGTGTAAAATTGTTGGTGCAGGGCCAGGATGTAAACACCCGCCCCCAAAAAAACCCACAAAAAAACTATAAATATGTAAAAGGTGGTAAGCCCCATGAATAATGGTATGACCAGAAGGCTTACAGCTTCGGTGCTGACTGAACGGCTGTTCCATATCGAATACATTTTTTAAACAAAATTTAAGAGCAAAGAAAAGATCTAGTTTGAGGCCTGTGGGGCTTATTGGATTTGTATTGACATATTGAGTGGTGGTGGATGAATGTGTTTTCAGCTTCAAACATAGCTACTCAGGCGATGAAGCATTTATTAAATGCCATTAAACTGGCTGTCACACATCACCGGATTGAGCAACGGACAGAATTGTCTAGTCAGCTGGTGATAAGTATCAAAATGTATTAAAATGTGTCAAAGTGTTGCGACATCGGGTCTCCGAACGGACATGAAACGGACATTAAACAGACAGCCAACGGACGAAACTAACTCAAACCGGATAAGAACCGTAGATGTCAATCTGGCGGCATCCGTTCCTAGTTTTGTGCATGTTCGGTTTCTGTCCGTTTCCCCCAATCCGGTGATGTATGACAGCCGCTTAACATTTGAAGCTGCATAGTATGACTAAATCCTAACATTTTCAAAACAAAAACACTTACCTAGATTTGATCCCTTGATGCGGATTCCGAGGGACACCAGTTTGCCAGGGACACTTCCATTCAAATGCATTGTTAACGGCCGTGAGCAAATCTTCATACAGAAAAAGTCAAATATCTCCCAAATTACACCATCTAGAAACAAATCGCTTGGTACACATATAGAAAACATCTTTACCTTAAAGACTATATTAAATTTATTAGGTTAAGGTTCTTGATTTCTATTAATTTTGAATAAAACTAACGTTTTGCACTGCGCGTACCGTCAAACTCAAGGCATTGTCAATGGCCGTGAGCAATCTTCATACAGAAAATACACAAGAAGTCAAATATCTCTCAAATTACACCATCTAGAAACAAATCGTTTGGAACACATATAGAAAACATCTTTACCAAAAACATTATATTAAATTTATAAGGTTAGTGATGATGCTGTTCGATTTTGACGGATGTGCAGAAGCGATGTGTCCCTCGCAAACTGGTGTCCCTCTGAATCCGCAACACCCTCATATCTAAACTTAGAAACTGGCATCTTTATCATGCATTTGTTGCTGTATATATAAGGAGATACTAAGCTTCAGTGTGCCTGCCAAAATTAATAAAAAAAATTGTTATCTACAACTATCTCTAGGGTTAACCATTTATAGTCAAAGTTAGTTCAAATTAAAGTAAGGTAAATTATAACGATTAACCAGACGGGATGGCCAAATGAGTTAGAGCGTCCGTCTCCCGTGTTGGTAGATCGTGGGGTCAAACCAATTACTTAAAAATTGATACTTGTCGCTTCCTAGCCAGACACTCGGCATTACTAGGATAGGGCAAGGAGCAGTGGAATGAGGAAGACCAGTCATCTGCGACTGAAATTTCCTCTGCTTAAACAACTAAGGTACAACAACAACCCGATATATTTGTCTGAAAGATATGGCAGAAACGCAAAATCATCTGACTTCACGATGGTCGAATCGGTTAGAGCGCAGGCTTCCCGTGAGGAAGACCGGGGGTTCAAATCCCAGCCGAGTCAAATCATTGACTTATAAAATTGACACTAATCCCTCCCTAGCTTGGCGCTTGGCATTAATACGATAGGACAAGAACTGGTTAGTGTGACTGAGTGGGAAATCAGTTCATTGTACAAGCGGCCTGGTCTCCCAGTGGGGCAGCACTATAAAGTCGCCATTAGTGTGTACTGTAACAAGCCGGTATCCGTCCTGATATGACCTTAGATGGTGCCAGGATGTAGAACCCCAACAAACAAACAGACTGTGCAAGTTTAATGTAGCTTCCAGTCCGCTATCACGTGACACCGGACTGGTTTTTGTATCATAGCTATACAGTATAACCCCGTTAAACCAAACTTGAAGGGATCCTAGAATTTTGTTTGGATTAACCGATCATTGGTTTAACCGAGCTTTGACTTTGACTTGGCTTTGGCAAAAACGGGGGTGCATTATGAATGTACAATGTATGTGGACACTATGATTATTGTTGTTTATGTATATACAGTTTAACCCCATTAAACTAACCTCGGTTAAATCAAACGATCGGTTAATGCAAACTTTTTCGGCGACCTGTCAAAATACTACCATTTATCATACAAAAAGTCTCAGATGACCTTAAAACCACATGAAAGTTTGGTTTAACTGTACCGGAAGTGGCCTGGGGCCGACAATTTTGTTTGGATTAACCGATACTTTGGATTAACCGACTTTGGTTTAACCAACTTTTTTATATGATAAATGGTAGTATTTTGCCGGGCCGCCAAACATTTTTTGGATTAACCGATCGTTTGGTCTAACCGAGCTTGGTTTAACGGGGTTGTATATCAAGTTTCACTCTTGATTACGTGATTTTCCGGACCAGACAGCCCAGCGGGCACGGCGTCTGCTTCCTATGCAAATATAATATCTCAATATATATACACACAAAACATCAAGATATAAGACATACTTGCATACATATAATGTGTAGAAATAATACCCTTAACAAAACCTTTTTTTTGTGCATACTTTTAGCAATTTCTGAGCCCAGTTATTATTGAGTGTCACATGAAACATGCGTTGCATGTCACATGAAACATGCATTACAACTCCAATAACATCAGCAGTTATGGAAGTATTCCAAAATTACTTTGAAATATGTCCACAGCATCAAAAACTAATAAGCATAAATACATTTTCATGCTCTGTGGTGTTTGTTTGATCTTGAAGAAAAAACTTTTCCTTTCCATGTGACACATGTTTCAGTGTCACAATTTTATAAGTCCTCTGTTCTACTCTCAAGTGGACAGACCCTCATAAAATTGCACTTAGTTACTCCTAGTAAGTGCAGTTCAAAACTGTACTAGGAAAAAATAAGGGTTTTGTTCTCAATTTGACACTAGGCGGCTTTTTGTGTCACACCGAAACACACGTAACGTTCTCCACTTATTCATGTTCAAAGCGAACCTGACATACAATCGGGGTCCAAACTGCTTTTCTTTTAATTGTGCCTTAAAATAGGATATATGTGGAACACAACAACCCTAACTAGGATAAGCTGTGACATATTTAAGTTTTTACCCCCGATTCCCCCTTTTTAGGACCGGCAGCAAAGAAGAACCCATATAT
This sequence comes from Branchipolynoe longqiensis, assembly GCA_030323885.1. Lineage (NCBI taxonomy): Eukaryota > Metazoa > Annelida > Polychaeta > Phyllodocida > Polynoidae > Branchipolynoe > Branchipolynoe longqiensis. The sequence continues at coordinate 20,089,826 of CM059195.1, forward strand.
ATATATAGTTTGATGAGTGTAACCTCTGGCTGGACCCCGAAAGGCCCCTCTGTTTTTATTAAAGCAACAATTCCTTCTGAATGGAGGCGGATTCAAAGGCGTGCGTGTGCACATCAGCTCCCCGGAGCCGCTTTAGCAGCACGTGTGATGATGGCCAGGCTGCTCGGTGGAAGTCAGTGCAATATAGTGCTGCCCCTATGGGAAGGGGCGAGGGGGTAAGGTAACACTTAGGTAATCCGACCTTTCACTCCATCTCAAAATGTTAACTCCAACAACATGATAGTTTTGCAATTCACAACATAGTAGGCATACAAACCTATGAAGGGAAACTATGCACCTAACCACTGCGTAATGTAAAGGTCTAATCAATACACATGTATGTATCAAGTGTGTAGGAATACAACATATAACTGCTATTTTTGTATATGAATTGTCAAACTATACCATATGTAAGTCTTTGAATGTTTGATGTTGTTATTTCAGCTGATTTGGGCTAGCTGCATATATTGTAAATAACTGTATTGTCACATGGCTGGAAGACCAGTGCCACGGCGCTGACAAAAGACTTTATTCAATGAATAAACTATATTTACAACAACAAAAAATAATATTAACATAACATAGTATACCTCACGAAACCAGCAAGAAAGGGTAGTTATCACACATTCCCCTCGCTACATCGGAACTACGCTATAGTCCACCCCACTACACGCCCTGTTCATTTAATCAGTCTCCCCTCTTGTATACCCCCACCCCCCGCCCCCCCCCCACCTCACCAACTCCTACCAGCAATATCATCAGATATGCCGCTACAACCCAACACGATCCCCTCCCCCACCCACCCTGTCATCCCCACCCCCACCCACCCCCACTCCTCACCCAGGAGTGTCTCTCTTGATTCTTGGGTGGTTCGTAACCTTTATGGTTATAGGTATATATGCCCCCCCCCTCCCCCCATACCCACGTCTTATCCCCAACCCCACCCACCCCCACTCCTTATCCAGGAGGGTCTATATGCCCCCCCCCCCCCAATATCCACGTCTTACCCCCACCTCTACCCACCCCCCACTCCTCCTCACTCAGGAGGGTCTATATGCTACCCAATATCCACCTCTTATCCCCACCCCTACACACCCCCACTCCTCACCGAGGAGGGTATATATATATGCCCCCCCAATACCCATATCTTAAAGTTGCATAGTCCGATGGTTCTGAGTTTCTGTAAGTTTTCTGAGATAAATATATTAGGTTGATCATTATAATCTACATTACTTTACTTTGCGGTAATTTATATTTTAAATGGCTAACTTTTGATATATTTGAAATGTAAACGTGCTAAATTAATTATGGCAAGCATGCCCAAACTCTGACACCATAGGCTTCTGCAGTAACAGATTCTATGAAAACATTTTAGCCTTTTTGAGGGCAGCTGGACTGTACCACCTCATATAGTTTACTAAATAGATTCTATCAATTATTAATAAAAACTTTTCTTTTTCTATGGGAATTTGTTTCCCTTGACCACAAATATATGATTGTGAGCTTTCTAATTTAATGAGTGCCTATTGGCACATAATTGATTGTCTGCTTTTACATGTAAAAGCGATGGTTTGAACAAAAAGCAAACATTTCTCGCCGTGAATATGGCCTATGCTGCCGGCACGGCGTAAAGCAACCACCAATCAATCAATCAACCTCCTCACTCAGGAGGGTCTATATGCTACCCAATATCCACCTCTTACCCCCACCGCTACCCACCCCCACTCCTCACCCAGGAGGGTATATATGCCCCCCAATACCCATATCTTAAAGTTGCATGGTTCTGAGTTTATATGCCCCCCCACCCATATCCACGTCTTACCCCCACCTCTAACCACCCCCACTCCTTATCCAGGAGGGTCTATATGCCCCCCCCCCCCCACAATATCCACGTCTTACCCCCACCTCCACCCACCCCCACTCCTTATCCAGGAGGGTCTATATGCCCCCCCTCCCCCAATATCCACGCAAGAATCCCTACACACCCCACCCCTACACACCCCCACTCCTCACCGAGGAGGGTATATATATATGCCCCCCCAATACCCATATCTTAAAGTTGCATAGTCCGATGGTTCTGAGTTTCTGTAAGTTTTCTGAGATAAATATATTAGGTTGATCATTATAATCTACATTACTTTACTTTGCGGTAACTTATATTTTAAATGGCTAACTTTTGATATATTTGAAGTGCAAACGTGCTAAATTAATTATGGCAAGCATGCCAAAACTCTGACACCATAGACTTCTGCAGTAACAGCTTCTATTAAACTGACCAAGTATTCCCTTATATGTGATGACAAATGCTCACTAAGGGCACCACTATCTAAGTTAGATGTGTAGAATTAAATCTAGATAATTTTTTTAGTTTTGAAAATTGGCTATTTTCATCGGACTATGCAACTTTAAGGGGTAACACTAAACGCCTCTTTCCCCACCTAGGTGCTGCCTGCATAGATGAGAAACCCTGCACCTTCTCCCCACTACCACCCCCGCCCCGAACCCGCATCTGCTTCCCTGGCCTCCCGCCTTCCCCGCCCCTCCTCCCGCCTTCCCCTTCCCCGCCTTCCCAGCCACTGCTCCCGTCAGCGGGCCGTATTGACCCCCGTTCCCACGCCGCCTGCATGATCACCAGCTACCTCTGCACCATTCATGCTCGCCCGCTTCGCTGCCTCCTTGGTAGTCCCCTCGCACTGCCTTATGGGAAATCTTGCAGGCTCCCTGCTAAGAAGGTGCCACTTGTGCTAAGAAATCGTCCTTTATGGTTTAAAGTGGGCGGGGGAGGAAGAAAAAATAGAGTATTAAACTATTATTGTTAGTTATGAGGTGTTTTTGGTAGCAGATAATAATACAGTTTTACGGTGTTTGTGATGGGATGGCAGTGCATCGTTATTATCATCATCATCACCATCATCATCACCATTATAAGTACTGGATAGGAGGCCATCTGGTAGAAGTAACGGCCATAGCTCTATTATTGCACTCATCATCACCGTCATCAAAATCATGAACACTAAACTTACTATTATACTGATTAGATAGGAGGTATTCTGGTGGTGGTGATAGCTACATTATCACACTGGTGATAATAATAATAATAATAATAATAATAATAATAATAATAATAATAAATCTAACACATCATTACCATCCTTAATATCATCATGCTCGTCATTTGTTGTACTTAATATATATCTATATTAGGTTATTTTAAAGAAGATTATTGCTGTACACTCTCCACTTTTCATGTAGGAGGTAGTGTCTTATATCCCTGTCCGGGTCAAGTAAAGCAACAAACAAACGTGTACAAATTCATCCTTGTTTCTAACTCACTTTGGGATATTATACCATGGTGTCGGATGCACGGTATCAGTAGGCTATCGCTATAAAACCGTTATGAGTTAGAACTGTTACAAGTCTGTGCTCGTCTCGATAAGAGATGGGCTGCTTCTAGGACGCTAAACCCCAATAAATATATCAATATGTTGACCTTAAAATTGGTCCCCCTCTCTATATGGACATCATCCATATCGTTAATTACTAATATATATATTTATTTTGTAAGTACACATATATGTATTAGCAAAACAATATTTTATACAGATAAAATGAAGGTAAAAAGAAGAGAAATGGGGGGGGGGGACTGTTAAAAGAAAATTGCCGAACCATGCAATGCCATGTAATGCATATTGACCACATATACAATACTTTTATTAACAAACTGGAATTGTATGCAGTTTACTATTACAACTGATACTGATAGCTTCATCTATGAATCAAATAATGTTATTGTGCGACTAGACAACCAGTGCTCTCATGCTGACTAAGCACATTATTCAATGAATAAACTGAATTCAGTCACAATACACACACATATACATATATATATATATAATTATATATATATATATAGAGAGAGAGAGAGAAGAGAGAGAGAGATTTATATATATGACAATAATATATAATAACATCAAGAACAATACCCTTCCGCGCCTTTATACTTGCATACTGCTTATTCATCACCCACCCACACACACATACATATATATATATATATATATATATATATATAACTTCTGATATAATGAAGAGTGCACAGCATGTAGTGTTAATATTTTAAATAAGACATTCTGGTGTGCAAAGGGTGGTTTAACTGGTGTTAGTTTAGGATACGATAGAGTTTCAAGCAGCCTTTAGTCAAGGAAAAATCAATGGTTGGGCGTTGTGCCCCGCACTCTCCTCACACCCACGCCCACCAACCCCATCCCACCCCCACACACATACAAACAACACCCCCCACACATACCCAGGGGTGTGGTCTGTAAATAGTCACCCAGAGACCAAAGTGCTTCACTCGCAGATAGCGTCATGCTAGCAACTGACTAAATGTCGTCTGCTGAAAGTGACAATGCATGTATGAATAGGGAAGTGGAATAGATTACTCAGACAGCATCAGCTTCTGATTGGTTCCTAGCCGAGTCAAACCAAAGACTTCAAAATTAAACACAAAATTGGTACTTGCTCGTGCCACGAGAATAAATAGCACACTGACAGGTTGGGTTCAGTTTCCGGATAATTCGATTGGGTGGGATACCATCATACCATGATGCTATTAAACTCTATTACTAGGATTTAAAACCCCAAATCACTCCATATTTAGTTTAGAAGAACGAACACGTGATAGTTGACTTTCTCATACGCGATTCTGTGTGCAGACGCGATTCTGTGTGCAGTTCATAGGCGATAGTTCACATATGACAACTCACAGATGACAGTTCATAGATGATAGCTCACAGATGACAGTTCACAGATGACAGCTCACAGACGACAGTTCAGAGATGACAGTTCACAGGCAACAGTTTACAGATGACGGCTCATATACAAAAGCTCACAAGTGACAGTTCACGTGTGATAGCTCACGGACGACAGTTCATAAACAACAGTTCACACACCAAATTTGCTCACATGGTGGTGCGGTAATTCTTATAGAAGACTGATGTAGTGAGTGTGGAACTAATAATCTTGTCTTCTTTTTTTTAATTCACTGTAGCACGACATTAGTCGAAACCTTCGTAGTATTGTAGCCTTCTCTTCATACTGTGCATGCCCTGGCCCTCTTTGTAAACTCGCTGTCATTTATCAGACAAGTTCCAATTGATCCTGCCCAAGTCCACACTTGAGCTGTACATACTCTGACCATCTTTGTAAACTCGCTCTCCTTTTGGAAGCTGGTTCCGGGCGATCCTGCCCAAATCTGCACTGGTGATGTATTTACTCTGACCATCTTTGTAAACTCGCTGTCCTTTTGCATGCTGGTTACGGGTGTCCACACTGGGGATGTACATGGGTCACTCTCCTGAAAACTGGCCAGAACTGTCACATGTAGAATTAAAATCAAATATTTGAATTTTTAACATTTTTTGGTTGCAAATAAAGCTAGAAATCTCCCCTTTACATCTATGTAAAATATAAATTGATGAGATAAACAATATAGGTGTAGTCCATGATTAAGCTATGTCTTATGGCAGTATAACATGTGTTGCTCAGATGTAACACATGTTTATGACACCACACAGTCTGCTTAATAAAAATCTAAGCAGAAGTAAATAATTTCATACTGAGAAGCATATTAATCATGGTATAATATACAGATATATGTTGTGCTTATATTGATTAAAAAAAGTGAGTCCCAGCCATGCTTTATTCACTGAATAATTAGTGTACAATATTTGTGTGGCATCCAGACACCACTGGTTAAATCTGTGACGGAAATTTGTAATGTTATTTCTGAAGACACCAAATAATTTTTTTTAAATTTAAGCATGCATACACGTTAATAGATACTTCCTTTTTGATTTGGGAACTGTTTTGTTTGATATATCAATGCAATACAAGATGCTAGTAAGGATCCAACCATGTCCCATATGTTATGTTATAAATGGTGGACTGTAAAATGGGGTTTTTTGGTACAAAAACACTTCATAACTAAAAGGACCAAAGTTGCACACAGTTTATTTTATTTCCCTTATTTCTTACATCAAATCTGAACATGAATATGAAAAGTATAAGTACAAAAATAAGTAGGAAGTTATTTTATTGAGGTTTTAAAATCCCATCCCATGCTGACCAGTTTTCCGGAGAGTAACCCACATACTCCGACCCTCTTTGTAAACCCTCTATCCTTTCGCAGGCTGGTTCCCAGTGATCATGCCCAAGTCTGCACTGGGAATGTGTGTGCTCTGACCCTTTTTGTAAACTCGCTGTTGTTTCATAGGCTGGTTCCAGGCGATCCTGCCCAGGTCCACACTGGAGCTGTACGTACTCTGACCCTCTTTATAAACTTACCGTCATTTTGCAGGCTGGGGCTGGGTGATCCTGTCCAAGTCCATACTGGAGCTGTACATACCCTGACCCTCTTTGTAAACTCGCAGTCATTTATCAGGCTGGTTCCAGGCGATCCTGCCCAAGTCCACACTGACGATGTATGCACTCTGACCCTCTTTGTAAACTCGCTGTTCTTTTGCAGGCTGGTTTTGGGTGATCCTGCCCAAGTCCACACTGACGATGTACATACTCTGACCCTCTTTGTCAACTCATTGTCGTTTTGCAGGCTGGTTCCGGGCGATCCTGCCCAAGTCTGCACTGCGCGTGGAGGAGAAGGCGTGGAATGCGTACCCATACACCCGCACCGTGTACACGTGTCCCTTCATAGAGAAGTTTGTCCTGGACATTGAGACCCGCTATCTGAAGGATGGAGGCGACACTGAAAATGTCTTCAACCTCAGAGAGTCCGAGAAAAACGCCAGAACTGTCGGTCAGTACCACACCACAATCAAAGAAAACCCTTTATTCGAATCTCATTTTATATTCTTGTATTGTTTGGTTCTAATGTGTCGAGATAATATGAAAATATAGACATTGCCTTAAAACCGGTTACCCCGCTTTGCGGACCTCATTGACTTAATATATTGTTATGGCTAAAAGAAAGACAAAAACTTGTTTCTCAGTCTTAAGACTGGCTACCCCGCTTCACAGACATCAGTGAGATAAATTGCTCACCTTAAAACCAGATAACCCTTTTTGGTGATATCATCGGTATCGTAAATGCTGTTTGTTTGTTTGTTGTTATTTTACGTCCTAGCAACATCTAAGGTCATATCAGGATGGGTACCGACTTGTGACAGTGCGCACTCATGGCGACTTTATAGTGCTGTCCCACTGGGAAACCAGGCCGCCAGCACCATGACCTGGTATCCCACTCAGTCACATTATCCTGACACTGAGCACACCAGTCTCGTAAATTCTAACTTTAAAGCTGGTTACCCTGCATCACAGACATCGCCGATATCGTAAATTACTAACCTTAAAACCAGTTACCCCTTTTTGGAAGGTATCATCGATATCATAAATTGCTAACCTTAAAACCCATTACTCTGCTTCACAGACATCATCGACATAGTAAATTACTAACTTTAAAACCACTTCCTGCCTATCCCCGCTACTACCTATTTGACAGACATCATCTATTTGACAGACATCATCGACATCGTGAAGGACCCGATGGTGGGCGGGGACTACTGCAAGGAGGAGGACCCGACCTTGTACCAGTCGGCTGAGACGCAGCGTGGGCCGCTGACCGACAACTGGCGCCAGGAGTACATGGAGGCGTGCCAGGAGCCCAACACGGGCGGCAAGTCCATCATGTGTGCCTACAAGCTGTGCAAAGTCGAGTTCAAGTACTGGGGCATGCAGACCAAGATCGAGCGCTTCATTCATGATATAGGTCAGCTGCTTTCTGGAGTTTTTTGGGTGTTTTTTGTTGTTGTTGTTGTGTTATTATAGCATGGTCCGTACGATGACTGAAATGTCTTGAAAAGTCTTGAACTTCATTTGCGCCATTTCAAGGCAAAGAAAAGCCTTGAATTTGACCTATCTTGGGTAATTTTTCTTGAAAAGCCTTGAATTCCATTAAACTATCCCCACTGATCTAAATTAGTCCGAAATCGCCATTTGCCCTTGTTGTTTTTTTCTGAAATCCAAATGAAAATAGTCCTATGTCGGCTATATTAAAAAAATGTCCTCGACTTATTTGCCAGCTACCCTAATATGCGAGTTTTTATGTTAGATTTGATCCTGCGTATCCAATTTAGATACTAGTGTAGTAGACTGAACTGACTTTTCAGACAAGGGGGTCACATAGACAGGTGGGCTTGGATAGGGTGATTGCATCAGAGTTTAGGTAGTCAGATAGTCAGGTAGTGTAATGGTAAGCACACTAGCCTTGGAATAGCAAATAGGGTGGGCTCGAATTATGTTCTAGGCACAATATTTCACATTTTCATCACCCCTTGATACTAATATACTCATTCATTATGTGTTAGGGGTTTACCCCCTTAATAATAATGAAACTTGCTGGCTTCAACTTCACTCAGTTAACAGAGAAGTGGGATGTTGCAAATGGCTTCCACTGATGCGCATGCACTAATTATTATTCATATGTGCACTCCAAATACCTGCAAAGTTAATCTATTATCATAAAGCTATTCTGAACAAAAGTAGAGTAGGTTATAATTGTCAACTTTATATATTTAACAAAACGATTATGCAACTTTTAAAAGATTTCAGTGATTTCATTAATTGAGATCATTTTCTTTTCACAACACTGGAATGTGTGCTAGTTTTCGAGCCACAAAGAGTTTGCAGAAATATGGTTTCTTCACATCATTATATATATTTCTTTATGTTTTCTTTTCGGTAAATATTTATTCCTTTGAATACATCATGTTTTAATGTGTGTGCTATTTCATAATTTACTATGGACCGCTTCTACGGTAAAATTCTTCTGCCACTAGTCCGATTCAAAAAAGCAGAGCGCACTGCCCCCCTTCCCCTCCTCCGTTTTCAAAGTAACACTTGCGCAGGAAATCAATCAAAACAGGCTTGAGTTGAGTATTATTTAAGGACGATGCCATCACACTGCACATTCAAGTAATAAGATTTGTCGCAATTACACAAACTGCCAATTATAATAGACTGCTGAATCTGTTTGTTTCAGCGGACTGCCTGTTTCAATATTCATACCCGCGTGTGATGTCATTCATGACGAGTTTGTCGCAATAATGCTGTATTTCTAAATATAGATTTAGGCTTAGAGCCTATTTGGGTGCAGCTTTCGCTGTCTTTGTTTTAATCGCTCTTTGCACTTATTAGGACTGCGGAAGACAATGTTGAGGGCTCACCGACAAGCATGGTGCTGGCAGGATGAGTACTATGGACTCACGATAGAGGACATCCGCGAGCTCGAGCGGCAGACCCAACTCGCACTGCAAGAAAAGATGGCGGCTGCCGGCCTGGATGAACTAGACAGCCCAGTGGGTGGCCGCTGCTCCAGTAAGGAAGATGCCATCACACTGCCCATCCAGGTAAAAAGACATGTCGCAATTACACCAAAATACTAATTATGATAGACTGCTGCATAAGTTTGTTTCAACAGACTGGTGTTTCAATATTCATGCCCGCATGTGACGTCATCCACAACAAGTTTGTCGCAATTATGCTGTCGTGCTAAATATAGATTTAGAGCCTGTTTGTCCAACCGACTGCCTTCCTGAGTATTCATGCCAACTCATGACCTCATTTACAACGAGCCCTATTAGATATGTCAACAAAATGATGCAGGATATTTGTCTTGTAATTGCTAGTCACAATCTGATTTGAGTGAAAAGATTTGATTGAAAGTATACGGTGAAAAGCGGAATACCTCAGGGCAGCGTGCTTGGACCAGTCTTATTTGTGATATATATCAATGACTTACCAGAGGTTGTACATTCTATGGTCCAAATGTTTGCTGACGATACCAAAGTATTCCGCCGTATGGAGAAAGGTAGTGACTCACAGGACTTGCAGAAGGACCTCAACAACATGCAGAAGTGGTCAAGTGATTGGCAGCTGAAGTTTAATGCTTCAAAATGCAAAGTGATGCACTTAGGGGGCAAAAACAGCAAGCACATCTATGTAATGAACGATGGTGTGAATAATGTTCCGCTCTCCGAAACAATGATAGAAAAGGACTTGGGTGTCAAGGTGGACAACAAACTGACATTCAGCGACCACATCCAGGAAGCCGCCAACAGAGCTAATGGAATACTGGCTATCATTCGAAGATCGTACACATACCTAGACGAGGATGTTGTACGCAGACTGTACACATCCCTTGCACGTCCACTTTTGGAATATGGAAATGTTGTGTGGTCACCACTCTACAGGAAGGATGCTGAGTCAATTGAGAGGATCCAAAGAAGGGCAACGAAGCTTGTACATGGATTCGATGCAATACCCTATGAACAACGTATGCGTCATTTGAAGATCCCAAGCATGTACTACAGACGGGCCCGGGGGGATATGATTGAAGTATTCAAATATCTCCATGGTATCTACAAGACAGGCGGCCCCCTTATCAGAGACTCCAACACCAGGACCAGAGGGCACTCCCTGAAGCTGAGGAAGCGGTACTCCAGACTGGATCTGCGACACAACTTTTTCGGCTTTAGGGTGGTTGACCTGTGGAATGACCTGCCGGAGAGTGTCATAGCAGCGGAGTCGGTGAACTGCTTCAAGTCCCGACTGGATGCATACTGGTCAAGCATTACATATATCTTGGAGCCAGTGACAGTTGCTACGATTGACCACATCTGAAGAACTGTCTCCATTTCGATTAATTAAGAGCGGCTAACAGGTCCAAGGCCTATTATAGCTGTATCCTATTGATTGATTGATTGATATATAGTCGTTTCAGAAGGAAAAAGAAAGAAAAAAAAACCACCTCAAACCGTATAAGAATTTGTATATAGACAACTTATTTCAATATGACTATTTCGAAAAACTGCATTATTTGTAATAATTCACTCAACGAAACAAACAAGAGACACAGAGCATATTTTATATTTAACCAATATTTAATTAGAAATAAGTCCGTGACTTCAGGGAAGTTGTGCTTTCATGTAACGCTTTTCGCTTAGTCGGCGACAGGGCCTAGTCTTAACTAGTACATAACACGTAATCAACAGTGCGGAGATGAACTGAGAACTTATTACTAGTGCAGAGTAACGATAGCTTAAGTTCTAGGTAACGTAGCAGGTAAGTGAGCCGAAGGTTGGCGGCTGTAATGTCGTTTCATGACTTGTGGTTAGACAGGTTAAATGTTATCCAGCGCTCAACCCCAGGGTGGGTGGGTGGGAGAGCAAAGCTACTGGGCTGACGAGCGGGCTGCAATTGACTGCCTCGTATGTCGTGATGACGCCAGAAACTCGGTCACCCGATTGCCTCGTCGAGTAAATTACCCATGTTAGCCTCGCCAACATAACCAATTCACTCAACGAAACAAACAAGAGACACAGAGCATATTTTATATTTAACCAATATTTAATTAGAAATAAGTCTGTGACTTCAGGGAAGTCGTGCTTTCATGTAACGCTTTTCGCTTAGTCGGCGACAGGGCCTAGTCTTAACTAGTACATAACACGTAATCAACAGTGCGGAGATGAACTGAGAACTTATTACTAGTGCAGAGTAACGATAGCTTAAGTTCTAGGTAACGTAGCAGGTAAGTGAGCCGAAGGTTGGCGGCTGTAATGTCGTTTCATGACTTGTGGTTAGACAGGTTAAATGTTATCCAGCGCTCAACCCAACAATTGACCGAGCGCTGCGGGTGCAGCACTGATATGTATCGAATTCAGATATGTATTAACGGCGGAACTTTTCCATGTTCCAGCTGACATTAGGTCATCCATGGTCAGACCTGAGTTATGGCAAGCCTGAGTAGCACCTCTCCTCAGGCTATGGAGCGTAAAGCCTTTATTGGAACCGAATACCTCAAAGGAGGTCAGTCTCAGAGCTCTTGATAGAGCTACAGAAGTTAGCGGGAGACCGGCCGGCGTTATGAACGCAGGGGAATGAGGCAACGGATGGATAGTTTTGGCATAACTCAACCAGGCCTTAACCGGACAGCAACATGAACCCGGTAGAGCTGGGAGACGAAAAACAATAGGGGAGGCTGAGGCTGATCTCGTCTTTGTAGACCTTATCGTGACTGAGAGAGAGTCCAATTTAGGTTTTACGTCTTTAAATCTGAGGATATGGGGATTATCTTCAAGTTCAGTTGAATTTGGTACTAGATTACTCTGACGGACTAGTGTAAAATAACCGATTAGTAAGGCGGCTATCAGTACTACAGGGACAGGAGACATACTATACAAAAACTGAATTAGTGCTTTAAACTCTACGCTTGTGATTGGGGGAGCTCTCGTTACTAGGTGTGTGGAATTCTTATAAAGGCCTTTTTTAAGGGTTTTAACTTCAGGTGCATCGAACACCGACCCGTCACCAGGACCTGCTTGCACCCAGATCTTGACGGAGCTAAAATAATTCATTATGGCACCTGGCGACTTGAGGCGGTCGCTGAGGAATAGGATAAAAGAAAGCAGGTCATAAACAGAAGGAGCATATGCATTAACTTTATGCCGGGCGCAGAAGCTGAGGAACAGTGAGATATGTGCCGCCTTGTTCCTCCATGTCCGAGGGGCAAGTGCTCTGGTATAGGCCTCGATTAGTCGCTGGTGATGTTTTACCGTGTATCCTGGAAGATAGAGCCAAAAACTTTACTATTGTCGTGGGGGTGATGAAAATGGGAAATACTGCGCCTAGAGCGGGACTCGAACCCACATCTCTTTGCATTCCGGGCCAGTGTGCTAACCATTACACCACCTAGGCTCCCTGATATCAACACACTCCCCACGCCTACCTGTCTATGTGGTTACTTGCCTGAGAGGTCAGTGCAGACCACTACACTCGTCCCCCTGGAATTGTAAGTCTTGTAATGCTTACAATTACATACATACAGGCAATGCACTAACACATACATACACAGGGTAGGTTCAACAACCATACAGCGCAAAGCTTGTACAGGATCCTGATCACGAAACAGTTGTCGTGGGGGTGATGAAAATGGGAAATACTGCGCCTAGAGCGGGACTCGAACCCACATCTCTTTGCATTCCGGGCCAGTGTGCTAACCATTACACCACCTAGGCTCCCTGATATCAACACACTCCCCACGCCTACCTGTCTATGTGGTTACTTGCCTGAGAGGTCAGTGCAGACCACTACACTATCTTCCGGGAGGAAGGACACAGTTCAAAACTCCAGTATAGACAAGTCTACCTCCACTCTAATCTGCTTTAGGTTCCGATCATGACACATGCTACACGCTTTAACCTTACTTGATGCTGAGTGGGGTGCCCTGCTCAGCGCATCTGCTAGTATTAGGGAGTCCCCGGGCTTATGAACTATTTCTAACTCGAAGTTAAGATTTGCCGCTATTAGCCAAATCTGTCTTGCACATGCGCAGAGCAAGCGGTCCCTACCCCTTCCTGACTCTAGCACTTGTTGGGAGGTTGAGTTATCAGTATTTATAACAATGCGAAACTCGTGCGGGTTAGCTGGGAGCAGATATTTAAGAGCATGAACCAGGTTAAGGGCTTCCAGGTGAGTTATTGCTAGCATACTGGCCTGTAATTCTTCGGAGTACTCCGCGGTATAGTAGGAACTGCTAGAGAAGCTACTGGGCTGACGAGCGGGCTGCAATTGACTGCCTCCTATGTCGTGATGACGCCAGAAACTCGGTCACCCGATTGCCTCGTCGAGTAAATTACCCATGTTAGCCTCGCTAACATAACCAATTAGGTGAATAAGTTGATTTGTTCTCATTTCTCACTGAATATGCTCTATGTAGCTGACATTTCATTGAATCACTCTCTCATTCACTCACTCACTCATTAATTTACTCACTAACCATTCACTCACTAATTAATTTATTAAGGGTGCTATGGTGCTAGAGCTATTTCAATTTCGGTAATGAGGGGTCATTTTCTGCCTTTGTTTAAGAAATAGAAATAGAAATAGCGAATGGTAGACAGGAAGTGTGAACACTTATTTACTCACCACTCACTTACCCATTCACTCATTCACTCACCCATTCACTTACTCATTCACTCACCACCCACTCACTCACCCAGTCACTTACTCAATTATTCACTCATTCATTCACTCATTCATTACCCACCACTCACTCAATTATCCACTCACTCACCACTCACTCACTCACCTGCTGCCCCAGCGGCCTGAGTGATCAATGTTGGCCGAATGTATATAACTTGGCGAGTTGGTGAGTGGTTGTTAACACATACACGCCTCTGGTTGTCGCTGCAACAGGAGAGCGTCCCAGCAGGCGGTGCTCTGCAACCAGGGGACCAGAACAACAGCAGCAACAAGCCAGACTCCGAAGAGACGGCGCAGTATACATCTCCAGACTCCATGTCACTGTCCAACCTGGGAACAAGCAGAAAACAGTCGTGGGGCTCTTCCCGCTCCCACAAGAATAGTGGCGGTAAGTCTGGTGGGGGGGAGGTGTGAGATACCCATACATAGTCCTTATAGACACGTTGACCAGTGACGTCACTTATGTGGTCAGGGGACCAGAACAACAGCAGCAATAAGCCAGGCTCCGAAGAAATGGCGCAGTATACATCTCCAGACTCCATGTCACTGTCCAGTCTGGGAGCCAGCAGAAAACAGTCGAAGGGCTCTTCCCGCTCCCACAAGGACAGTGGCGGTAAGTGTGTCTGTGTGTGTGTGGGGGGGGGGGGAGGAGGTGTAAGATGCCCATACATGGTCATTATAGACGCGTTAACCAGTGACGTCACTTATCACTTGACTCGCACTCACAACGGCCCTGGTTGGCAAAACAACGCAGATGGGGTGGGGGGGGGGCGTTTTTCATAGAAACCAATAGAGCAATAGATCATTCCTATAATGTTTGAAGTGGGAAAAAGTTGTCAAATGCGCTGAATTTCAGCACATTCTGTTTTTGCCAATGTGTGTGCCAATGTGTGTGCCTGCTTCCAAAACAGAATCCAGAAAATCAAAAATCCCCACCAGATCGGTAATGTCACGTCTTTGGCAAACACACCTAATCTGTGTGTAAGCATTATACGAGTATAATTAACCAGAAGCTTTCCACCTGAGATCCTACTAATCTACTGCAAGGTTCTTGATATTATTGGTCACTGAATACTATGCTCTGACAACCTCAGGCCGCTTGTGGCGCCACCTATCTGTATACGAGCTAATCGTCAGATCCCGTCCCCGTGTCGCAGTTTGAGCGCCCTGCCAGTTTGAGCGCCCTTCTGTTGCTATTGCGCATGCGCGGATAGAGACAACATTAAAACCACCCTAACTATCACAGTAATTTGTGATTTTTGGTGCTTTGAAAGCAAATTTCTCTTGTTTCTATTAAATAGTTCAGATCTTTCCCTACAATTTCACATTCAGCCTTTTTTTTTATTAGCCAATTGGAAGTTCTTGAATTTATTTTGCGAAAATAGTTTTTGAGGCCATGATCTAGTAAGGCTAACACTGGCACTGACACTCAGAATATCCCAACTTTCACTATTATCTCTGTTTAAAACTTTCATAGTAAATTGCTCTTAGGTTACATTAAATACTCCAGATTTTCCTCTTCAATTGCGCATTAAGATATTTTTAATCGATCCAATGAAAGCTTTTAAATCTATTTTACAAAAAAGTATACAACCACTGGCAGGGCGCTCAAACTGGCAGGGCGCTCAAACTGCGACACCCGCACTCTGACCACGAAAGATTTCAAAGTGGCAAGTTAGGACCTGTGAAATTTAGTTTTACAGACATTGCTTTAAGTCCAAAGTCCGTAGGGGGCCTGAAAAGTATTGAACTTCATTTTCTCCAATTCAAGGCCTTGAAAAGCCTTGAATTTAACCTATTTTGGATAATTTCTCGCGTTTTTTGTGGTTTTGGTTGTTGTTCTTCTTGTGTTATTATAGCAGGGTCCGTACAGTGCCTGCAAAGTCTTGAAAATGCTTCATTTGCGCCATGTCAAGGCATTGAAAAGACTTGAATTTAACCTATTTTGGGTAAGTAGTCTTGAAAAGCCTTGAATTCCATTAAACTGTCCCCACTGATCTAAATCTTGAAATCGCCATTCGGAATGGTGATTTTGGACTAAATCCAAATGATTTCGGACTAAATCCAAATGAAAATAGTCTTGAATTCCTATCAAATACAGCCTTGAAAAGCCTTGAAATAGCTTTGAATTCCATGTCTTCACAGGTGTGCGGACCCTGTAAGTCACCATCACTCACCTACCCCATATGCTGTTTAAATTTTAAGACTGACTCATCAAACTAGTACAAACAAAACGGAGTTCTTTCTTTTCAAACTGACATTTCTCTTTTAGATGGACACACTGGCGGTGTCAGGCACTGGAAAATGGAGAGTCTGGAGAAGCTGCAGACGTCCAGTTCGGATGATGAGGAATTCTTTGATGCTACAGGTGAGAACTTCGCTTTCATTCTTTTCCATAGTTTTATGGGGATGGGGGGGGGGCGCAAATGAGCAGGGTTTTGTTTGTTTGTTGGAGTTTTACATTCTGGCAACATTTAAGGTTATATCAGGATGGGTACCGACACAATGACAAGTGTGTGTATCTAAGTCTATGTTGTATTAAGATAGGAGTTTACATTAGGCTAAATTGAAGTAGTTGTTAGAGAATTTCTACACATATTCTTTATATATATACTATCAACTATCTACTTCTAAAATCACTTGTTGGGCTCAGTATCTGAAAGATCACACAAGAAGACACGATATTGTACTCACATGGTTTAATCCAAACTAAAGTTGACACAAGCACACGTTACACACAGATCTGTACTGGCTGGTGGTGGTGGTGAGAGAGAGAGCACATCTAACCTGCACCCCTATTTATATTGGTTCATTAGTCATGTGACCTAGCTTTCTTGTACCTGGCACCCCTTTGCTTGCAGAGTAATGTATAAGGTAGCTATCACATAGAAACCCTTTTTCTGTGCAATAGTACCTTTATTACCCTGCAACCACATTAATAATATTTATTACCTCTATATCATTATATGCACATACAACATGCTTTTCGAATATTATTTAGCTACCCCAAAATTCCAAAATATTTTACAACGTGACAGTGCGCACTCATGGCAACTTTATAGTGCCGTCCCACTGCGAGACCAGCCCGCCGGCACCATGACCTGACATTCTACTCAGTCACATTATCCTGACACTGAGCTAACCAGTCCTTACCCTATTCTAATAATAACGAGTGCCAGGCTAGGTAGTGACAAGACTAGTGTCAATTTTGTATGTCATTGGTATGTATGTATTTTGTAAGTCATTGGTATACATTGGTATGTATCGGCTGGGATTCGAACTCCTGACCTTCCGCATGGAAAGCCTGCGCTCTACCGATTCGGTCACCGCATCTGGTCAAATGAGCAGGGAGGTTCAGTCCCCATGTGGATCAGTGCCAGTTAACCCAGTAGCGAAAGTAGCATATGCTGTGGGCCCAGCATTTCCAATGGCCCCGCGCTAAATGCTTGCAAGCTATCAATCGATACCGAAGAGTTAGTAATACTATTACTGAGATGTCAGACTGGCAAATAAAAAGAATGAATTACTTCACTATGAAAGTAAACAATTTATGTGTTTGAATAGTTATGTGTATGTTTAATTTAGGACCCTTTTATAACTTATGCTACAGGCCCAGTACCTGATGTGGATGCAATCCCCGGCCGAGTCAAACCAGAGATTTATAGAAAATGGATACTTGCTGCTAAGTGCTACCTAGCCAGGTGTTTGTCATTACTAGGATAGGACAAGGACTGGTTAGCTCAGTATCAGGATAAATGTTGCAGACTTACCAACGATTCCGATTTTGTCAGAATCATTCCGATTTTCGGACGCTGTTTCCATCGTTTGCATGGTATCTCAATCATTCCACGAAAACGTATATATTTTAGATAATTGTAAATGAAAATTTATTAATAAGAATTTTTGTTTTGTTGGCGTAAAAAAAGACTAATGGGAAAGAGATCAGATTGTTTATAAATTAGATTACTAATTTATGTCCGCGTTTGTTGACAGATGAAGTCTTCGAGGCCAACCCCGACTTGTCGCTCTACAAGTCGAGTTCCATGGAGATCCTTACACCCGATGACGACTACCAAGATACGGCAAACTCAGGTAGACCTCCATAGCCTCGGCCAATACTTGCCCTCCAGGCCCACCAGGGGCTCCAAGCTGATATCTGGCAATAAGTAGTTAGTCCTCTCTAATATGGTTCGTGTCACACAGGTTTGTTAAAATCTTCAGGTGTGACCTTTTTGCACTTTCGATTGGAATGGTGCAAGCCATATTGAGTAAACAGTCTCACTAAAGAGAGTTATAATTGTAGCCAGTCATTAGCTTCTCTAGTGCTGTATATAATACTTTTAATAGGTTTCTCAACAGCCAGTCTTTTGGCCAGTCTCCTTATCTCATGAGGTCAATATTAACTTACTGCATTCTCCATCACATATTACTGCTGACTCATTCTACTACTACTCCCCAAAAAAGTACAAAGTTTACCGTTTTGCTTATTTGTTTTGATTATGTTCAATCTTGAGATTGAATAAATCTTCTTCTTTTTTTACCAAAAAAAAACAACCTACTTATTGGGTATTTTATCTTTAATCTGGTGATTCAATAAGTTTATAAAATCAAATTCAATTTGATTTTAATATATTGTTTCCAGAATCAATAAGTTTATATATTTTTTTTCTTTTTGATTATATTATGTTAATTCTCCAGATTCATTAAGTGGTTTTTTACCTTCTGTTTGATTACATTATTTTCAAACTACATATTCATTAAGTTTATTTTTTATTCTGTTCGATTATATTGTGTTCAATCTCCAGATCCATTAAGTTTGATTTATGAATCACTAATTAATCCTTGTAGAACAAATACATTGCACGTATCTTTATTAAATCTGTTCTGTGTATGTTTTGTGCATGCTATTTGTTTCAGTTACATTCAGTTGATTAAAGAATGGTTGAAATTCCGATAATATCTAATTCATACCGTCTAATATGTGTGTTCCAAGTTCCGCTGGTCAGTCAAGAAGGGCTGAAGCTGTGACATAGCACGCCGGGTCACAGCTACAGCTTAGACACCTGGGCCGTAATCGATTAACACGACCCGGGCGACTCGGGTCACCCGAGTTGTCAGAATTTCAAATAGAACACCTCGAGTGGAGTCGACAAATACATGTGCGTGTGCAAAACAACCCGACCCCAGTAACCCACCTCTTAGCTGGGGTTTGCAAGGAGCGATGGCGTCACATTTGCGCTTGTACCATCCTGCAGGATAACAGCCACCGTTACCAGTCATACATTTTTGTTGTTGGTAATAACATAGATTAATTAAATGGAAATATCACTAAACTATGCCATCATAAAAATATTTAAATCATATTTTGCTGTAATTATATCGGCTATTAAAAAACAAATAAAAGGGCCACCATTTTTGTCACCACGAGTGTGGAGAAGCGTATTTGATTATTCGACCCGAGTCTGCAGGATGTGCGCATGCGCCAAAAAGTGGCTCGGGTGACCAGAGTCGATTAATCGATTACGCCCCAGAACGTAGGGGGCAGGTGGTGAATACACATACACCATGATACACGAAGTGGTATTATATCTCATGTAAATATTTGCTCATGACAATTTCACTGCAATCTACATTAGAAACAAATGCATGGCAAAACATCTTACAAAGTTTGGTCATCGGGAAGCATGTGGATTTAAGTGCAAAGTGAGTTTAAAGTATAGGGTATATAATGAAGGACAAGGGTTTGGCGGTGCACCTTGTAAGCTTCAGCTTCAGCATCGGCTTACAAGGTGGGGGAGGGGGGGGGGGCATGGCGGGTAGCAGCTTCAGTCCTTCCTGAGGTACCAGCCAAACTCAGAACACACATGTATCGGTAGTGCACCCTGTAGTTGACCTTAACTACCACTATTCTCCATTTTGACTCTTTAACAGGACTACTGTCTATTCCATAATGACCAGTCGTTTCTATAGGTATTTCGGCTACTGAGGCTGGAACCTCCTCATCTAGGTGCTCACTGTGTAGTTTTAAACGGAGTTAATGAATTAATTTCCTTTTGAGAATATTTGGGGATGCTGAGTAATGAATGCAGTCAGAAGTCACTCTGGTTTGACTTCAAATGTTGCAATCAATCAATCAATCAATCAATTGAATGGTGGTAGAATATAAATATCTATTTATATCTGGCAAGTAACCAGCAGCTGGGTTGGGGGTGGGGGGGGGTGGCACCCATTGACAAGCTGGAAGTTTTATCATCATCATTATCATCATCATCATCATCATCATCATCAATCCCTAGCCACAAATGTTGTCGGGGCACCACATATGACTTTGTAACCAGTTTTCTCCATTTTCCCCTGTTCTCCACTGCCCTGTGGGACTTGCCACAAACTCCAGGCCTGTCCATTCCCTAACGTTGTCTTCCCACCTCTTCCTTTCTCCATCTTGTTTTCTTCCTCCTTTCACTGTGCCTTGCAAGATGGTTTTGGCCAGATTTGATGAACGGGAAATATGGCCATTCTACTGCAATTTACGCCTCTTTATAATCATCAGGAGCTCTTTGTGTGGTCCAATTACCAACTGGATCTTGGCACTGACATCCTTCTTGGTTAAACTGCCTGATGTAATCACCATATCCACCCCTACTTGTTTATGTGGCTCCGTGACTGAGAGCTCAGTGCAGACTACTACACTTGTGGATCTCGAATCTTAAATCTTTTAGTGGTTTATGTCCATAAGTCGTTCAATGCTTGCAGTTACATCCAAGCAATGCACTTCCATATACATACACATGGTAGGTTCACCAACCATCACAACGGGTAGCTTATATAAGATCCTGGTCACGGTACCCAGTGTCATGTGGGGGGGGGGGGATGATGCAAATAGGAAATATTTCACCTGGAGCAGTTTTTCAAACCCACCCGTCTTGCAAACCAGGGTTAGCATCCTAACCATTAGACTATCTAGGCTCCTCGATGCAATCAATTGTCTATCCACACCTACCTGTACATGTGACTCCTTGATTGAGAGATCAGTGAAGATATCGGCATATTAAAATGTACAATGCGAAAAAGAAGGTGAACATTTGAAACGTCAAGATTGATTGATTGATTTGATTGATTGATGACAAGGGAGTAAATGGGGGACCTCCGACTTTTTAGTTCAAATTCCTGCCGTTCGCATCGCCACTGAACCAGTGGGCCTATTCGGCACACTGTCACACTGCAAACCCAATGGCTATGAGCAATCTTCATACAGAAGAAGTCAAATATCTCTAAAACCACATGACCTAGACACAAACCACTTGGTATACATATAGAAAACATACAACGAATACATTATATTAAATTTCTAAGGTTAGGGTTCTGTATTTCTATTAATTTTGAATAAAATAAACGTTTTGCACTGGGCGTACCGCCGAACTCAGTGCATTGTCAATGGCCGTGAGCAATCTTCATACAGAAGAAGTCAAATATCTCTAAAACCACAAGACCTAGAGACAAACCGCTTGGTATACATATAGAAAACATACAACGAATAGATTATATTAAATTTCTAAGGTTAGGGTTCTGTATTTCTATTAATTTTGAATAAAATATACGTATTGCACTACGCGTACCGGCGAACTCAGTGCATTGTCAATGGCCGTTTAGGACCACTGGTACCGATGCGCCATCTAGTGTCAACAAATGAACTACCCCGGATGTCCCCCATTTCATATTCATGACTGAAACATTTGAGGTGGTTCCTGCAGTGGCTATATTAGAGATGACTGGCCTTTATGGGCTGACAATAAACCCTTGTGTGTGCAACCTCTTTGTTTTCAGCAGACTCTCCTCCTGAGTACACATCTGTTGTAGGCAAACCATTGCAAAGAATAGTAGAGGGAATAACCATTATACAAGGTAAAAAAGCACCAAAATAAAAGGCCTATGCTCACTAAATGGAATGGTTCTAGGGCTTACTGTCTAGTAACACGGTACTACTATGCATATATATATTATTATATGACTGTGTCTTAAAATGCACATTTATGAATTTTGCATAATTTGCATGTTATTAATTTTTATGTTATTAAAGGTCACTATTGCATCCCAGCTTTAAAACGATAACTAACACACTACCAGCAATTAAATATGTGCAAATGCGAGTGATTTGGTACATTTCCTTTCCGGCACAGTTGAGATGTATTATTTAGGTTTCATCACAAAATGAGCATGCGGGGTGATCCTAATTGATGAAGTGCATTAATTAATTAGTCAATTAATTAATATACTATCCCACTTTCGAAAGTGATGTAGCAGTTTATAGATTTGCACAACTCAGCATTTCTTTATTTTCTACCAATTTTATATTTTGAATTTTAATATAATGATTTTAAATGTTTCCGAATAAAGGCAACTATCGTAGTGTCACGAATCAGCGCCGGATCTGTTAATGTGTAAACGCCTTGCTGAGGGAGATTAAATGGGTTATTTAGGGAGGCTTTTGCAAGTAATTTCATTTAGATTATATATATAGATCCTACGGAATTCTCTAGACATTGCTCTGACAACATTGATTTAAATTTCGCTTAAATTTCGATGAACAAATTAATATATAAAAAGTAAATAGGCCCAATGTGGCAATCTCAAAATCACAAACTAATTTGGCGCTATTCCGTGACAGTATGAGTACTTAAAGTTGCATAGTCCGATGGTTTTGAATTTCTGTATTTTTTTCTGAGATAAATATATTAGATTGATCACTAGTATCTACTTTGCATTAGTTCAAAGTTACTTTTATTTTAAATGGTAAACTTGTGAGATATTTTGAGTGCAAACATGGAAAATTAGTTTTGGTAAGCTTGCCAAAACTCTGACACCATAGACTTCTGCAGTAACAGGTTCTGTTAAATTGACTCTGTATTGCCTTCTATGCAGAAACAAATGCTTAATAAGTGCAGCAGTATCTAAGTTAGATGTGTCAAATCAAATCTAGATAATTGGTTTGGTTTTGAAAATTTGATATTTCATCGGACTATGCAGCTTTAACAAAATATATTCTTTACCTGTAATTTTTGCTTTTTGTCTATCGATTTCCCCCCATTAACGTATATTAAATATAATACGATAACTTTAAGTACATTATATAAATGCATTATATGAGTATATTATATAAGTACATATATATAAGTACATACACATGTGTACACACAATATATGTGCATATATAAGTACACATCTAAGTACATATAAAGTTACATATATTAGTTTAGTATTATTTATATATATATATATATTGACAACCTATCGCTATTGACCTTACTAATTAAACGCGGTGCACAACTCATTGTAGGCTATTGCTAATCAATTAACACAATTAGACATGGTACTTTAGTTTAAGCAGAAAAATGGTAATTCAAATGTGGTCATTAAATCAACCCATACTCTAATTAGAATCTTTTAAACACTAACCAATTTGTTCACCCCACTTTGATTACTAACAAGATTACTTGTACAGGCTATGGTTTGCTTTTGTGCATGTGTATATAGATGTATATATAGGTATGCTACTTTGTTGTTTTTGTATACATGAACATAGGTGGGCCTTTTTTTTATCACCCTTTCCAATTAGTTTTGAGGTGTTTTTGTGTGTCTGGTTGTTTGTGTTAATGTAGAGTCCCCCCACCTCCGTCTCTGTTTTCCTGAACCGTTTCTTTGGATTCTCATTTTCAGGGATCTTTGTGGCCCTGTTTTCTTGGGTTCCTGAGCCCAGATTACTAATTTCGAAAACAACAAAAAAAGATCGGTACATCATCCCACACCCATCTCATCATTGCCATTGCATCTCATCACATCTCACCAGACACGGTGGCCGATTTGGTAAGAGTGCTGGCTGGCTTCCCGTGTGGAAGGTCAGGCTTCAACTCACAGCCAAATCAAGCCAATGACTTACAAAGTTGATACTTGTCGCTACAGAGCCAACAATAGTCCATTATGGTATGTGTTCTGGCACAAATCACGAAAGGTACGGACAGACCCACCATGCTCACCGAACCCAACCAATAATACACTATGGCATGAGAAAATACCACAACCCGCCGCCAGGTCACAGTCCCAAAGGCTATGGTTGTGTTTTTTCACACCCGGGTACCAACTAGGGACAGGGCACAGGTGAAAGGAAGGTGGTAAAACCAAAAGTCAGGGACAATGCCTTTAGAACTATGGTTAACAATTTAATACCGCATCCAGCCCACCTGGCCACAGTCCCGAATAGGACGGATTTGTTCTGGCACATCTAGGCACTAACTAGGGACAGGGCACATGTGAAAGGAAAGCTGCAAACAAAACAAACAAACAAATTCTGGGAATACGTCCTCATCCACAAGCCTATTACCATCTCACTAGATGTACATACTAGGCTAAGATATTAGTTATATGATAGGAAGTTATACCCCCAAAAACCCTGAAAAAAACTAACATGTCCCAGATACCAATCCAGAACCAGAACCCAGGCATACACCATAACATTCCTTACAGCTGTCCAGCGTTGAAAACAAGCACCTCGCGGGAGCTTACACGCTATGTGCAGAATAAATATTGTATCAATATATTTTTTTTAATTGAAAAACCTCTCAGGGTTTATTTAATAAATACTTTTTTTTAAACTGTTTATCCCGAAGCACTTCCGGGTAGCTGTCGTGATTTTTCTTTTGAAGGAATTTTTCAAATACATGAACAATTGAAAACATATATATTTATATATATGTTTGTCCGGCATGCACCTTGCCGGCAACCTGCGCGGGTCGCAACACGCCACTCGGTTGGAAGTTTTTTTTACACAAAAACATTCTACCATGACCGGCCTGACACTACTTTTTCACTCCTAAAGCTACATATAAATAGCACTACATAACTGACTCAAAATGATTCTTATACATAACTTGAGGTTGGCGTTTCTTTTGTGGTCTTTTTATGCAAACATTCCATTTCTTTACGGTCAACGTCCTTTTATTGATAAAATACATATATCTTGCTATGGGATTTTGTATTACAAAATCTCATTCGGTCAACATATATGTTTAACATCACATTGGTTGGTAGGTCGGGTAGCATAAAGAGTTGTTGCCTGCAGAAGACTCTCTTGATTGCGCCACAATGGGCACCCAGTGCCCACTTCTTGTATCTCCACGAGGTTTTCTGTACTAGACCGGAGCCAGTTGTGCACAGTTGCATCCACTCCAGCATAACGGGTAATCCAAAGTTTTCAACATTTTCACAGTCATACAAAAAGGAAAGTTTGTTTTATTTAACGACGCCTCTACTTGAGCACATGGATTTTTATCATCAGCTATTGGATGTCAAAGATATGGTCATTCGGACATATTTCTTTGGAGGAAACTCACTGCCGCCACATAGGCTACTCTTTCTGATTAGCAGCAAGGGGTCTTTTATTATATGCAATTTCCCACAGACAGGACAGCACATACCACAGGCTTTGATGAACCAGTTGTGGACCACTGGTTGGAATGGAAAATAGCCCAAACTGCAAATGTGTCCACTGAGCAGGATTGATCGGATAACCCAAACCTTCAGAGGTGGACACTCCACCGCCTGAGCTGTAAAATATTGATGTGTACTACTTTGGGAACGAGGGGAAAGGGGTGTGGAAAAGTAGCACTCTTTGTACTACCTTGAAAATGTTGAAAACTTAGGATGACCCCTCACACTCTTGTTTCCTACATGAAAGGTTGAACGAGTACTTATGGCAGCGCTGTTCTACACAGCGTTCATCCCCTGCTGTTAGAATGTGGGATTTAGATGCAGGATTACACTCTCACCCATTTTACTCGAATAAATATTGGCATAGTCTCAATGTTGCTTCCAGTTCCGCTAACTAACTTCGGTGATCGGGAGAGAATCTATTTCAATCACAAATATAATCAACATTATTAAGTACTAATTGCAAAGAGTGCCTCTGAGAATTAGTACTGGCCATAGGGAAATGACAATTATGAATGATCCCTTATAAATATATGCTAATGACCGCTGCCATTTCACATATTTCCTTCGTGCGTTAATAAGCTGGATGCACAGCTGTTCCATACTTAAAATAGACCGTTGTACGGTAGTATCTGGCTTTAACGGACAGTTCTGCATTCAGACCAATGTTGTCCTGGCCTGTCTTCAACGGACAACTCATATATATACATATACATATATATATATATATATATATATATTATATATATATATATATATATATATTATATATACATATATATATATGCACATATGTGTATATATACACATATATGTATATATACATATATGCATATATATAAAATTATCAAATGCATGCTACTTTGATGCAGGGGTGCTTTTTGCTTGGCTGAATAACGCTTAATGCTATGTTAAGTCATTATCATATAACTTCATAGCAACTAGCAACATAACTCTGTACATATATAATTTTTTTTTTTTTTAAAGGAAAGACATGATTATACGTAATTGTAGGTATCGCACTAGCCTTTGTGGGTGGGCAAAGTGATTTCAAATGGGCCTCAGCTTTCCGCTTCGACCCATTTGAGATCATGTCGCCAACTCATTGACACTATTACATATGCCTATGTATTTGTAAAGTTGGGCCTTTGAATTATGTCCGAATTATGTTGGGCCTTTGAATTATGTCTCGGTTAGGATCGTGCCGGTGGCGGCCCCACGGGTCACGTGGTTGGGGGGGGGGACATACATCAAGTAAGGAGCTCCATCAATAATAAAGTAGTAAATAAACCTATAACTCCCTTACATGCCTTTATACTCGCATAATGCTGAGTGATAAACATGTGGAATGAGCTACCGGAAGAAGTTGTGGAAGCAGCTACCATGAATCAATTCAAGAATGCGCTGGACAGGGCCTGGGCCAGAGAAACATTTCTGTACGATTTCGAGGCTGCATACCATTAGAGCTGAGAGCTACGAGCTTTGTATAGGCTACCACAAGCCTGCATCAAAGAAGAGGATAATAATAATAATAATGTATAACGTATTATGCGAGTATAAAGATATGTAAGGGAATATTACTTATTATTATTATTGTTATACTCCGTAGATACAACACTGTACTGGTGTTGCCATCTAGGCCCACCTCACCTCCCCCAGATGTTGACCAGTGTCAGTTGCACCGTAGGATATTATATATATAATATACGCTATATATACTATCAGCGGCATAGCCAGAAATTAAAAAGATGTTTGCACAAAACTGTCTGCACATGCTTACAGGAAATAACAAAATACTGTAAGCACAAAATGTGGTTTGAAGTGCATATTATAAAAGATTTAATATGGGGGCGGGGGAGAAATATGAGAACAAGAGAAATTGTTCACACTTGCTTACAGTGTGACAATGTAGCTACGCCCCTGACAATTAATTATAACAATAGACGAGATCACAGTTCCAAGTGTGCATGCGGTGAAAATGGTGTTGGGAGCAAAGCAAAGGTGTACAGCCATTGAGTTTGACGATACGCGTAGGGCAAAACTGCTATTTTATTCAACATTAATAGAAATACATAACAATTTGGCACAAACATGGACGGAAGGATGCAATATAATAATAATAATATAATGAATATGTTTAAGACACAACTCTCCATAATTAAGCATTTTGAGCTAAGAAACATACAATTTCAGTCGCCTTACAGGCTGATGTTTACATCACCATTGATTAGCCATAAGTAATTCTTGTTCTAAATATTAAAATGTCAAATGTGCCAACAAAAACTTTTTTCAAAGAAATATATAACCAATATCTGATGAACCCTACTCATTTTATATTTCTACATATGTCATTAACCATAGGATATAAATAAAAACATGAATAAAATAAGTAAAACTGACTCTGGCTATGGCTCTAACACTAGTCTTAGCGCCCAGATTTGTTTAAATCTAAATGCACATGGCATAAGATGTGCTGATTATATTGATGTAAATGCAATGCTGAATAAAAGATTAATATCTTCATTTATTATATATATTTTTTTAGTTAGTGTTCTAAGTTTCAAACAAGAGCTGAGATGAGCTGAAACTAGTGTATTAGCATGTGCCATGTGCTTCTCGTGGGTTTGGTTTGCTCTGACACATCCCACAATGCACCGCGTGGCTGGAACGGCGACGTAGTCTATTGCTGCATTCATATGAACTGGTGAATATGGTGTTTCCCATTTCACAACCTGTGAATTGCGTTCAAGTGACTTCACAACTGGTGAACACCACCTGTGAACTGGAGATTTTTTAAGCGGCTCGCTACTCACCACTTGTGAAGAAATGGCGGTGTTGCAGTTTCCGCCGTCTGCGTGGTGCAAAACATTAGTTTTATTCAAAATTAATAGAAATCAAGAACCCTAACCTTATGAATTTGATATAATCTTTTTGGTAAAGATGTTTTCTATATGTGTACCAAGCGATTTGTTTCTAGGTGGTGTGGTTTTAGAGATATTTCACTTTTTCTGTATGAAGATTTGACAATGCCTCTATTATCGCCCAGCATGAAACGTGTTTACCGCGAATTGCCAAATGAACGCTCTCAGTTTACATGGTCGTGTTCACCAGCAGTAAGTGGGAAGTTCACCATATTCACGAGGACCGTATGAACGCAGCATATTGATCATAGCACGGTTACCACCTAATCGCTGAAGCTCGGGTGCGGTGACCTCCGACTGATGTTGATTTGACCTTTGACCTTTGACCCCCGTGCAGAGGTGTCGCCCTTGGACCGTCGCGTGGAGCACTACCGGCAGCAGCAGCAACAGGCTCTGGGAGGCAGCCACTCGTTCGACCACAGCGTGCCCGCCACCCCCACCGTTCCGCAGCCCGCCTCGTCTCTGGCCCCCTCTGTGTGCAAGACCACCGTCCTCTTCATGGTCCTGCATGGAGGTGTGTACCACCGTTTTGGGGTTACCCCCAACCGCTCTAAAAATGCTTGTTTTAAATTGCCTGATCCGATGGTTTTAAGTTTTTGCACCTTTTTTAAAATTTATTTTTTAAATTTTTTATTGAGGCTGTGTTTGTACTGTCCATAACATATAAGCTCGAGTACTCGGGCGTGTTTTCAATGCTGGCCAGCTGTAGTGGTGGAGTTATCTTATCACACAGTAGCTGATAAGGTGTTTGATTGCCTTCCTGATATGACCTTAGATGTTGCTAGGACGTAAAACAACAAACAAACAAACGAACAGCCTGTATTACAGTAGCAGTAATTTTTAAAATATTTATTATTGTATTTTTTTAAATTTTATAGATAAGTATATTAGCTTCAGTGTTATTATCTACTTAACTTTAATTTAGAGTAAATTATATTTTAAAGGCGGTAACATTGGATAAATTTGAAAATGAAGGCTTACAGAATTAATTTTGGCATGCACACATAAATGCTAGCCATCACAGCGTTCAGCAGTGACAGGTTAAATTGACTTAATATTCCTATCTATATGGTTATTGAATGCGCCAGTGGCTAAGTTGAATTATTATTATTAATAATTATTTTTCAAATTTATTATTATTGAAATAGACTAAATCTTCCTTCTTTGCAAACACTAAAATAATGAATGAATATACCAGTATCGAAGTTAAACATTTAGGGATCAAATCCAGGAGTAGTGTTTAGTTTTTGATTTTTAAACATTAATGCTTTGATAGGATTATGCAACTTTACATAAGTGAGGGTTTTGCTTTTGTCGCAGGCAGCATCATGGATACCGGGGCAGAGGCTCAATCGGCCAAGTACTCCGATATCAGCACGCTCAGGTCGACCCTGGAGACCACCGTGGGAGCCCACTACCCGGCAGTCACGGGCCACATCGCCGTCAGGGTCATCCCCTGCCCCACTGTGTGTTCGGAAACACTGGCGCTACTGTCCAGGTGTGTCACGCCGCTTCACTCCAAAATCACTGGATGCGGTGGCCGAATCAGTTAGAGCACAGGCTTCCCATGTGGGAAGATCGCTTGGGCGGGCGGGCATTCGAAACACAGACGAGTCAAATTAATGACTTCTACTAGATTGATACTTGTCGCTACTAAATCTAGCCTGGCGCTCAGCATTACTAGGATAGGGCAAGAACTGGGGCCATATGCAGGAGTCAGTGTTAGCGGGGTTTGGTGTTAGAGCCTGTTACCGTTTAGCTATCACCAAAGTCGGGACCTGTGTCAAGTCGTATGCAGAAGCGCGTAACACTTTCATTATAGCTAAACGGCGATTTGTTTACTTTACGTTCGTCGATTCGAAAATATAACTATTAATATCGCCGCCAATGCGGCGGTAGCCTTAATAATGCTTCGACTTTAGGGTTAAATTGAT
Source organism: Branchipolynoe longqiensis (assembly GCA_030323885.1). Taxonomy (NCBI): domain Eukaryota; kingdom Metazoa; phylum Annelida; class Polychaeta; order Phyllodocida; family Polynoidae; genus Branchipolynoe; species Branchipolynoe longqiensis. The sequence goes on from CM059195.1 coordinate 20,120,256, forward strand.
AAAATTTCACTTATTGCGTATGTAATTCTGTTAAATATGGTCGCATTCAATAGATTTGAGCCTAATTTATAGCCGCCGATTCGGCGGCGGCGGCGGCGGCCAGTATGGATATCGACGTCCATGCGGCGGCGGCGATTTGTTTACGTTACATTCGTCGATTCGAAAATATTAATATCGCCGCCTCTGCGGCGGCAGCGTTAATATTGCTTCGAATTTAGGGTTAATTTAATGAAATTTCACTTATTGCGTATGTAATTCTGTTAAATATGACAGCATTGAATAGATTTGGGCATCATCGATACCTAACACCAATCTTAAACCACCTCTCGATCACGTTTAGCGTAACCCCGTTTAAGCTTATGGTGATAGGCCTAACACTGACCCTTGCATGCCACTTGTTCGCCGCTAAACGGTGATACCCGCCAAACACCGTTTTGGCTCACTATCACCGACTCCTGCATATGGCCCCTGGTTAGCTCAGTGTCAGAATAATGTGACTGAGTGGGAAATCGGGTCATGGTGCCAGTGGCCTGGTCTCCCAGTGGGGCAGCACTATAAAGTTGCCATGAGAGTGCACTGTCACAAGTCGGTGCCCATCCTGATATGACATTAGATGTTGGCAGGGTGTAAAACCCCAACAACAGTATTTTGTTTTCTCTTGGTTCATCCTGAAGAAGGCATTTGTTGTCGACATGAAATTAAAGTTGCATGGTCAGATGAAACATATTTTTTTCAAAACCAAAACCCATTACTTACATTTGATTCTATATATCCAACTTAGGTACTGGTGCATTAACTAATTAAGGCTTTGGGGCAGCATATACAGAATAATCAGTGAATTTATTACCCCATCCCTTTGGGCCCCTACTTTGGCACAGCCATTAGACAGGGAGAATACTAACCAATTAGGTCAATCTCATGACCTTATTAGTCCTACCCTCATTCCCAGAACCATATGGCATTAGCCAGGTTCCACACTACCTACACATTATTAGGTCATTCCTCATCACATGACCATCGCAAGATGAAAATCTGGCAAAACACAACGAGACTTCTGACAAGCTTGCCGAAATGTCGCAGTCCTGAAGGGTCCAGGGGTGTTCTGGCACACTGGTGTACTATCTAAGGACAGGGCATGGGTGAAAGGATGCTGTAACAAACCACAATGGGTAGGGATCCTCTCCCACAGGCCTGTATGTCATCTGCATAGATGTACATAGTAGGCTAAGTTATCATATACAGGTTAGGAAAAAACTTGAAAATTAAAAAAAAACTAATATAGAAACTACTAACACCCAAAACCGCAAAGGTTGGCCCGAGAAAGATCAGGTAAAGACTCCTTAGTGCGGGACCAGACCAATCCAGTATCACAGCTGTCCAGCGTTGAAAACAAGCACCCTCACGGGAGCTTATACGTTATGGGCAGAATAAAAAACTTGTCACAAAAAAAAAGAAAAAAAAGTTGATTAACCGTCACTATCACTCACTCACTATAACATTAACAGTTTAAGCCCAAATAACTCGTTTTGCATAGACTAGTTTTCTAATCAAAATATTCAACGTCCTTTTTTTTTGTTCACACTAAAGCCGCCCAATTTCTTTCCAGCCTAAATCCGTACAGTTTCACTGCTCAATCTCTCAAGTCCACCGAGTCGCCAATGGTTACTAGCGAGGCGCTACCCCTGGGCTCCATCTCTCTGTTCGCTACGGGGACGCCCGAATACTGCGACGCCGTTGCCACTGTCATCGCCAAAGCCAACTCTGTCTACAACGAGTTCCTGCGGTGTGACGATGGCCTCGGTTTCAATGGTCAGGTGAGCTATCTAATTCATTGTCGTCTGCTCTCACATATCGTTTATTATCAACCATATTTGCCTTAAGCTGCATTGTTCTATGAAAGCATCAAATATTCAAAACTAAAGCGATGACCTGGATATTATTCTACATAGCTAACTTAGATATTGATTCACTTATTAAGCATTTGTTGCTACATAGATGGAAATACTGAGCAAATTGAATAGAACTTGTTACTGCAGAAGGTTATGATTAATACTGACCCTCCCCCCCCCCCATCCCTCAAGCGGGAGGATAAGGACTAACATTTGTATATCAATCAATCAATAGTTCCGTCCTCTAGTCGAGGGTTGGATGCAATGGTTCTCCACTTGTCCCGATGGTGTGCTGTTCTGATAGACTGTGAATAATTCAAGCCTGTCCACTGTGAAATATTTGTAAACCATGATGTTCTTGGTCTCCCTCTCCCTCTGCTGCCATTCACCTTCCCTTCCAACAATGTACGGTATATTGAACTCTGACGAATACATTAAAAAATAGTCCAGTTTAATTCTGTGACAATTATATATGTATATAATAAAAAGAATATAATTGTTTTGAGCTTTTGTCTCTTTTTTCATTATGAGTGTGAGCTTTTGTCTTGTGAGCTTTTGTCTGCGCACCCATCCTGATATGCCCCCATATATTGATAGGACGTAAAACCCCAGCCCGAGGCTCTGTATCATGGTTTATACACTCATACTTACATATGCATATATACACACATAGGTCTGCCTGATCGGAGACAGTGTCGGCTCGATCCTCGGCTACGACGCGCTGTGCAGAAACAACCCGTTCCTCTTCTCGCGCTGCAACAGTCGCTACGGCAGCCATGGCAGCTTGGCAGACGCCGAACACACAGAAGCAGACGGTGGGGACCGACCGCCCGTGTCGAAGAAGACCAACCTGGAGACGATCCGACAGGTCAGTGTCAGCAACCCGGACCTGGCCATTATCGGCGGCGGCAGCGGCGGCGGCAGCGGCGGCAACGGCGGCAGCGGCGTTGGGAGTGACTCAGCAGAAGTGGCCGCCGCCGGCGCACCGCCCGGCGCGCCGGCGCAGGCGGCAAGCGGCAACGAGGCTAGCGAGCCGATGACGTCACGGCGCGCGCACGCCTCTGTCCAGCAAGCTCGGCACGCCTCATGCCCAAACTCGCGGCGCACCAGCACTGGCAGCACGTCGGACGGCGGGAAGTTTGAGTTTGAAGTGACCGACTTCTTTATGTTTGGCTCCCCGCTAGGCCTGGTACTCGCGTACCGGAAGATGTGCTTATCGGACGACAAGTCAAGTGAGTGTGTCTTTTGTTATTATTACTGTTGTTGCTGTTGTTGCTGCTGTTGCGGTGGCTACGGCTGAGTTATATTAAAGCTGTGTTCACACGGGCAAAATATAAAGCGATTTAGACAAGGCGAATCATATGAATCGATTTAGTTTCGCGTTCACACGGGCAGTGCTTTGAATCAGTTTAAGGCGGAAGTGGATATCTGCGCATGAGCAAGTCCATAAGAACCAGTGCTTAAGCTAGTTCGCTTCATATAAACCACCGCACGAGGTGGTTTATATAAAGCGAATCATATGAATCGATTCAGCTCTAATCCGCCTCACATCGCGTGCACACGGCAAAATGTGAGGCGAACTAGGCAAGGCGCTTTATATGAGGCGGATTAAATCGCCCGTGTGAACACGGCTTTAGATACAAGATTCACCCCGTACTGCTGCCGGGTGAATCTTTTATCTACTGCTGAGTGAGCTCACTCAGCTGAACATAGTTCTCCTTTGTAGGTATACCTGACCATCTCGGCGCGCGAATCCTCAGAATGACACTCCTTTTATGCATATTCAAAATAATCACTTTAGAGTTTAAGAAAGAGTTTAAGTAACAATTGAAAAAAGGTATTGCACATAATACAAAATATAAATAACTGATTAAAGCTGCACAGTCTGGTGAAAATATGTTATTTTCAAACCAAAACAATATCTAGATTTGATTCTACATTTGGTTCACTTATTAAACATTTGTCGCCACATAGAAGGGAATACTGTGGCAACTTAAAACTGCATAGTCCGATGAAATATCAAATTTTCAAAACCAAACCAATTATCTAGATTTGATTTGACATATCTAACTTAGATACTGATGCACTTATTATGAATTTGTTTCTGCATAGAAGGCAATACTGAGTCAATTTAACAGAACCTGTTACTGCAGAAGTCTATGGTGTGAGAGTTTTGTCAAGCTTGCCAAAACTAATTTTTCATGTTTGCACTCAAAACATCTCAAAAGTTTACCATTTAAAATAAAAGTAAATTTGAACTAATGTAAAGTAGATACTAGTGGTCGATCTAATATATTTATCTAAGAAAAAATACAGAAATTCAAAACCATAATAAAAATAATAACGAAGACATGTTTTTTTAATTTGGTAAAAACAAAACCCACAATAACAGAATGTATTTATTTATTATGCCAATGGGCTAGGCTACGTTGGCAAAACAAATAATTACTTTAAAAAAATAAACACCAACAAAAAACCGGTTCAAATACAGCTTGCCACAATTTCTTTCCTTTCAATGAAATATTCATAATCTGCACCAACCGGTGGATAAGAAACAAAGGCAATTGTGCATGTTCCTTTTACTCATGCAGGCCTCTGATTAAAGAGACGATTGCCACTGTTGCCTAACTATGCTGACAACTGTTGTCGACAAGACGAACTGTGTAGACAGTTGGTGTTCGATTCACACTATCAGTCGACTGAACCCAAGTAGTCGACGACGCAGAACACACTGACAGGACTTGCGCTTTAAATTGTCGAGATGTCGGCTTGTCTTGTAATCGAAAGACTCACATTTACAGACTCGTGTAGGAATATGTAATAGTCAGAATGGGTGGGAGTGATTTCCGGTGGTTGGAAGCCGAAATCTGAGGCCCATTTGAAAGCCTGCGATGCATGATGCTTACAGGTGTGTATTATCATGTCCTTTGTTTGTTATTGGACAAGTACAGAGGTACTATTTACTATTTTCTATGGAACTATATTCTAACGACTTCATACGACAACAATCGAACAGAAAGCACCCTTGTATCAAAAAACAAAATTTAAGTAGCGCATGTACATCGCAATAGTGTTATAATAATGACATGGCAGTAATGACGTGGCAGTGGTAACGTCGTAATAATAACATGGTAATAGTGACATGACAGTAATGACATGACAATAATGACATAGTAATGATGACATGGCAGTAATGACGTGGCAGTGGTAACGTGGTAATAATAACATGGTAATTAATAGTGACATGACAGTAATGACATGACCATAATGCCATAGTAACGATGACATGGCAGTAATGCCGTGGCAGTGATAACGTGGTAATAATAACATGGTAATAGTGGCATGACAATAATGACATAGTAATGATGACATGGCAGTAATAACGTGGCAGTGTAATAGTGATGTGACAGTAATAAAATGGCAATAATGACATGGTAATAATGACATGGTAGTAATAACATGGACGTGCTAACATGACAATTATAGCATGGTAATAATGGTATGGTAGTAGTGACGTGGCAATAATGACATGGGAATAATGGCATGGCAATAATTACATGGTAATAGTGACATGGCAATAGTGACATGACAATAGTGGCATGGCAATGGTGAAACAACAATAGTAACAATTGTGTTTGTATTAGAAGAGGTTAATTATTTGAAGTTCTGAATATAAATAATTGTTCTCGACGTCCCACACTTAAAAGTTGCATTCCAACACTAGAAAGGTGAAAACACCCCATACCCATTTACAAGTTAGGCCCACATCCACACCTGCAACAACATCTGCCAACCCACTCACTGTAATATTGGACACAGTGCTTTCTGTTTCCCATTTTGAACTGAGTGTTAGTTTTGTAGAGTTTTTTCGGGTGGTGTTAATGTGGACAATGTGTTTTTAGCCATCCTCCCCGTAAGAGTGTATTCAAGAAAATAGGTGGCTGTATATTGTCGGCCTCCTCTGTCCATCCAGTAACTTGAGTAAGACATAAAGTGTCCACCAGGCGGCCTCTGATGGAATTATTAATATTACATGTGTATAAACCCCTCCCCCACCTCAGTTCATTCCAGTGCATTATCTCAACTGTGTATAGCTCATGAGCACAAGAAAGCATGACATTTAAGTTGTTTGAATTTGAGAAAAGTCTCGCTAGAGTTCACATGAAGCCCTTGGTTTCACTAGTCGCGTAACCTGCCGTTGACTATGATTGGCAACATTTTAACGCCAACAAACAAATCAGCGAGCACAGACGCGCAACACTTTAAAAGTCACACTTTCTTACGCTATGGGTTTTAGAGTGCATTGTTCATATTCGGTCGGTGCATTTAAATATTCAGTGGTGTTGCTGCAGCTGACTTACTTTCTGTACTCACACTTTGGGATTTATTAAATTCGCCGGCTATACCTCACCCAGATACAAACGAATCCAGCATCAAAAGCTCTCCAAACATACCTTTGCTTAGTTTGTTCAGTTCATGCCCCAGACGGGATGGCAGAATGAGTTAGAGCGTCCGTCTCCCGTGCTGATAAATCGTGGGGTCGTGGGTTCGAATCCTGGTCGAGTCAAACCAATGGCTTAAAAATTGATGCTTGTCGCTTCCTAGCCAGACGCTCGGCATTACTAGGATAGGCAAGGAGCAGTAGAATGAGGAAGAATGCGACTGAAATTTCCCCTGCTTAAACAACTAATGTACCCCAAAAAAACATGTGGGAGGAGAGTTGAGGTCTGTGATGTATGAATGACATCATAGGTGGGATTCCCTCATCACATGACCTAGAGGGGTTCCCCACACACAGGGGAAGCCATGGCAACCACCTAGATGGCAGCCACAGAAAGCTCTCAATTCAACTTTTAAAGTCTATTAATCTACATGATTTAATAAATTGTTCACACAAAAAGTAGCTGGTTATGATAAATAAACATTTGAACTTTATATTTATCATTTTAGATTGCAATTTCTAACATGTTTTCTCTATATGGTTGGCTAAAAGTGTCAGTGCTGCTGGACTAAATACAACACAACAGAAGCAACCAATGTTAGCATTCTCCCCCCACATATGTAGTTGCATAAACTGAAAACTGGAAAACGTATGCTTGGAGAGCATTTGTCGGAGTACGGGTAGTGTCTAAGCGACCTATATCTGGTCCCTTTTAAGTGTAGTCCACTGAGATGACAAATGAGCTCGGAACCTAATGTATGAAAATGACGTCACCGGTGGGATTCCCTCATCACATGACCGAATACAGTTCCGCACAGACCAGAGAACACCGGAGAACCCCTTTTGGTTGCACTTGCAGACTAGCCATTGTGGCACTGTCCTTCCTCATATTTAGTTACACAAACTGAAAAGGTGCTTGGAGAGCATTTGTCAGAGTTCAATTCCGGTCTCATCTGCCTATAACGGGTCTGTTTAAAGTCCACAATATCGATATGGATAAATAACTGTAACGGATCAACTCCAAAATAGAGGCTAGATTAATAGGGGGCATTGATCAGACTGGAAAGTCAAGTAAGTTTCACAGTCAAATGGACTGGTTAGTCTATTCAATCTAGTCTTGAACGTCCATGTATTGACTGACTCATCATGAGCATGAGTGTGTAGGAGGGGGAGGCTATCCCCTCCTCCAACACACCACTGTTTGAGACAAGACTGTCTCTGTATCTATAGTCAGTCGGTGCTGGATTCCTTTTTTAAGTGGGCCAGAAACTAATGCCCGACTACTGAAATATATATGGATTGTTCCTACAAACTGTGTACCACATACTTGGTTTCCACATTACATTGCTAATGATTTAACCTTTTTTTCTTTAGGGGGTGGGAGTGGTAGTGGGGGAGTTCCAAGTCAAATAGTTACCATTGCCTTTGTGTATTAAGTATGTTAGCAATACTACTTGTATTTGATCTATTCCACAAAATGTATCCTGAATATGCTTATATGGTTTGCGCTAAAGTGAAAATGTGAAACTTTGCATATCGACACCATCCATCTCCCAAAACTTTTTTTTTTAAATTCTTGTAAGAGATAACTTTTTTTTTCTTGACTGTAATCAATAAAATCTTGTTTGAATTTGGTGTGTATGTTAAAATGATGTTATGGATGTGTATTAAAATGATGTTATGGATGCCCGTTATGCTTAATTTTAATGCTTTTCTAAATTTGTATAGATCAAAGTAAATTTGTTGTCAACTCTGATATATGCACAACATATAACCCTTCATATGAAAATGGATTCTGCTATTACTTGGAATGTTTTCACTTTTGGTTTCCATGTCACAAATGTGGTACACAGTTTCTGAGAACGACCCATGTCACCTGGTAACTTCCATCTGGTCGTCAGAAGTTCAGCGTTAACCAACCCGACTTGAACCGACTTAGGTCGGCCCCGACTGTCTTCCTACTATTGGGCTGGTCAGACTGGTTAAAACCCTAGCATTATTATGCACGCCTAGTTTCGCATTTCAAAATCAAACCAAAGAGAAATAGATCAATTGTGCAGTTTTATTATTTTATCTAATTAAAAACACATTCCTCCTCAGACTAACCCATGATCATGTCTAGCTGATACAATTACTGTGGTTAAATTGCAAAAATTATTTTGGCAATTATTTATCTTTGGTTCAATAAAAATGGGGGGGGGGGGATTTTAAGAAAAGAAGTTAGAAAGTGAGTCATTGCAGCAGTGCCCCAAGGTCCTTTGTTGAGTTTTCACGTGTCTTTCTGTTTTTTGTATTTTTTTAAACCTTTTTCAGTGTTCGGTCAAATGCAGTATCTAGACCCTCTAGCTGCTGTTATAGGATCCAACTTCAGGCAACAAAAATGTAATGGTATATACCACTGTGTGGTCCTTTTGATTTGTTGCAACCTCTATTTTATCCCAGGCAACATGTAAGCTGACTATAGCTTCAGAATTAACTTCCAATACCAAGCATGTCAGCATGAGTGTTTTCGGGCCAGATTCTCACAGAACTGTGACGGTGACCAAATATAAATAGATCTATTCCAATTTAAAATATGTAAAAACTAAAATTAAGAAAAGGATTTAAGCAGTGCAATGTTAAGGGTCATCCAAAGTTTTCAACAGTTTCAAGGTGGTACAAATAGTATTTTTATAGATCCACCCCCTCCTAACCCCCCGACCACCTCTCTCCAAAATAGTACACAACATTTTATTACAGACTCAGATGGAGTGGTCGAATAAGTTGGGCACCCACCTCCTGTTTTTTGGTACGTCATGGTATTTGAACTCCCTGGGTTTGAACCCTGGTTGAGTCAAACCAATGACTTAAAAAGGTATACTTGTCACTACCTTAGCTGGCATTTAAAAAAATCCTCTGTTTAATCAGCTAATGTACCAAGAAAAAAATGGAAAAAATTTGCTGAAAAATATCAACATTTCATTAAACGATAAAAGTCATACTTGACTTATGCCCCCCTTCCCGCAATCATACGTTTTGTACGACTGTGAAAATGTTGAAAACGTTGGATGACCCCCTTAGGTCCTTAAATTCGTCTCTTCGGAGTTACTTCACGCTCAATTGGACAGAATGGCCTAGCGGTATGTTGGCTTTCACCATCTGAGAGGTCCGAGGTCCGATCCCTGACCGAGTCACACTCGGGAGTTCGGAGAGGGAGGACAGATACTCATAAAACAGACGCATTGCAGACAGTGACTTTAGAAACATATTACGCTCGGTACAGGTTGTTGGAAATATTACAAGTCTAAATGTGCAGTTCATGAGATAATGGTCCGTTGTCGTAGCTTTAGTTCCAGTTCCGCATAGTTTTTTTATCCTTATTTAGTCTTCCCAACCGTTGTCTTTGTGTGTGACAGCTCTGGCCGATTTATACTCGATTGACTTGCGTTCTTTTGTTGGTCGAGGATATAGCAATGGGCCATCAATGTATGATTGGATCAAATGAATGAATTCAATTATTGACGGTGATTTTGATTGGTCTAATACGTAGTGGGAAGTAGTTTGATTAATATAGATATGCTTTACATACATATGTGTGCAGACATATTAATGTATATGTGTGTGTTTGCATATGTATGTGTATAGATGTGTATGTATATGTATGCATATATATGTGTGTATGTATGTAAATGTAAATATGCATATATATATATATGTATATATATATGTATACATATATGCATAATAGCCTATAATCGGTAGAATGTAGGCTATTTAACAAATATATATAGATATATATATATATATATATATTTGTTAAATTAGCAACATATATAATGTGACAAAATAATTGAGTTTGTAATCTTTCACAGGAGATGAGAGATAACCTGTGATTAATATGCTTTTGCAGAAGTGGACTCTTTACTAATCCACCCTCAAGTGATCTAGGTCTGAACATGAACTACACTAGTAAATTAATGCGTGGTTTCGTTTCTTCTTTTCCTAATTGTATATTAAAACTGTATGTGGTAGATGGATACCTACCTTCTCTGGAAGAGCGATAATCTAAGAAAATCAGAGCTATCCAGTCTAAAGGCCCTGTCACACTACGATGTTTCCCTCGGCGCACCGCCAACGCGCAAGATATTTGCTAGGGCTCGAGACACGTCCAACTTTTCGGCATTGTGGGAGAAAATTTGATGGGTTGCAGCGTGCTAGTAGCGTGTTGGTGGCACGTCCGTAACGCCCCCTCCAATGCGTCGGGGCGCGCCGAAAGTTTTGTGCAAGCACAAAACGATCGGCGCGACCCGATGCGCGGCGACGTGTCCATTCACACGTTGCTATCACTCAACGTGTACCGACATGTACCGATGCGCCGTTAACGCACCCGTAATGCGCGCGTAACGCTTCCCGACGCATGCCGACGTTTCGCCCAAAAAGGCAACACGTCAGCGCGCATTGGTGAGAAACGTCATAATGTGACAGGGCCTTAAGCAAGCGCACATAATTATATTTGACCTACTTAGGTGGGGGCTGTTTTACAAAACAAATGTTACTCAAATTACTCCAAAGGATTTAGGCACAGACGTGATTGCTGTAGAGAGTGATATGATGGATAATAGTATTTGAGAAATATCCAATTGTCATAATATTACAGTAGAAATGTCAAAAAGGGAGTATAGCGGTGGTTGATTTAGGGCTCTGTTTATATGTGCTTCATAGCCAAGTTGACTTTAAAAGTCCACGCTTTATCTTGTAGCATATCAGAAAAGGATTAAATAGGACTAGCAATATAGAATGCACGCATTGATCAGTTTCGTCTTAGTCCAACTGATTCTACTAGTCGAACTAGTTTAGTCAATGCTTTTTACGTTGATTATCACCAATTTACATATTTATTGCTTCTTAATAAATTACGGTTATAGCCTAATTACCATTGCAAGATTTCCTTATGTAGAACGCAGGATCTGTAGATGTCTTTTAATCGGTCTATAATTAATTGGCTGAGATTATGAATAATTTGTCACACTATTTTCCTTGTTTAATTGCTGAGATTGTATTTATAGATAATAAGGGTGGGTTATTTGTTTTTTTTATCACCAACTGTAAGTGCTGAACTGGGTAACAAACAGTATAATATATTATATATAAGAGTGATCATTTCTTTTAATAGAAATAAATATAAGTATTGTAGTGTTCCGTACATGAGCTCCACCACCATGTGGTGGCTGCAAGGACTCTGCCGTCTACTGTCGCAGTTCTTCTGCGCCAGGTGGCAGCACGCTAGCCAGTGGGCAGGTCCCGATATGGACTGCCTATACTGCACCCGGCTCGCAGCTCCCCTAACCGTGAGAGGTTACCTGTGACCTGGCTGGTCAGGGCTCGGGTCACTTGGTCTTGTGACACGGTGGTGGGCAGAAAGGAAGAATAAACGTAGGAAGCGTACATTCCTGTCTTTGTGGTTAATCCATCTACACGATTCTACTAGAGAGACCAGGAAGGAACTGGCCGTAAGCGGCCTATTGCAATATCTTAATTATTAAGAACACTCAGATACATTTCTACCAGAGGTTTCTAGAGATTTCATTGATCCCAGCTGAATATGCCTGTTCAAGGGGAAGGGTGGTATTCATTGATCAGTTCGACTATGAAGAAACAGGTAAGCTTGATTGCAGCATTATGCAAGGGTATATGTGAGATCAAAATATCAATATTCTACAACACATCGCATATGTGAAACACCCTCCTCCCTCCTTATACGTGTCTTTTGTGAAATAATGTATTCATTGAATAGATCCTTTTTTTTCAGCTCAGACCATCTTATAAATACAGGTTATTTACACGATTAAAAGAAAATCCACAAAAACTTGCATTTATTATTTATAAATGTGTAACTCTAGAGACCCCTTTCAATGTTTATAAACATTGTGTATGTGCACGCAGCTTGGCTGCAGAATGAATGCACATTGCCCTTCAGTTTGCCGGTATGTGCAGTGCAAAACGTCTATTTTATTCAAAATTAATAGAAATGCAGAACCCTAACCTTATAAATTTAATATAATATCTGTGTTAAACATGTTTTCTATATGTATTCCAAGTGGTGTGTTTCTAGGTGGTGTGGTTTTCTGTATGAAGATTTCTCATAGCCATTGACAATGCATTGAGTTTGCCAATACGCGCAGTTCAAAACGTCAGTTTTATTCAAAATTAATAGAAATGCTGAACCCTAGCCTTATAAATTTAATATAATCTGTTCTTTGAATATGTTTTCTATATATGTTCCAAGCGGTTTGTTTCTAGGTGCTGTAGTTTTAGAGATATTTCACTTTTTCTGTATGAAGATTGCTCATGGCCATTGACAATGAATTGACTCATTGAGTTTGCCGATACGCGCAGTTCAAAACATCAATTTTATTCAAAATTAATAGAAATGCAGAACCCTAACCTCATGAATTTAATATAATCTGTTTGTTGAATATGCTTTCTATATGTGTTCCCAGCGTGTTTTTTTTTTAAATTGTGTGGTTTTAGAGATATTTCACTTTTTCTGTATGAAGATTGCTCACCGCCATTGACAATGCATTGAGTTTGCTGATACGCGCAGTTCAAAATGTCAATTTTATTCAAAATTAATTGAAATGCAGAACCCTAACGGATAAATTTAATATAATCTCATAGTTGAATATATTTTCTATATGTGTTCCAAGCAGTTTGTTTCTAGGTGGTGTGGTTTTAGAGATATTTCACTTTTCTCTCTGAAGATTGCTCATAGCCATTGGATTTGCAGTGTGACAGTGTGTCATCCCGCAGCCAAACAGCGCGCGCACTGACCTAAATACCTATGCTGCACACCGAGCTGTTAATTACAGCATTAGTTCTTCCACTGCCGTCAGAGGGCGGGTTGATGGTGGAAATCGTCTATGAGACCTTTTCTAGAGAGCATGCTGCATACTGAGCTGTTAATTACAGCATTAGTTCTTCCACTGCCGTCAGAGGGCGGGTTGATGTTGGAAATTGTCTATGAGACCTTTTCTACACAGCATGCTGCATACCGAGCTGCTACCCACGACATAACTTCTTTCCCTGACATCATAGGTCGGGTTGGTGGAAATCGTCTATTGCATAATTGAAATCAATATGTGCTGGCCAGACTAGACCTGTGAACCTAAGTAGAAAGCATAGAAATGTGATGAATTGTAATGTCAATATTAAACCTGCCTGAATAGCAAAATCCATTTAGAAAGCAACCGGTTATTTGCTTGTCAGACCTATGGGCATGGTTACACTGCTCCCCTCCCACATGACCCAGATACCTCGGGTTGAGTGTTTCTGTCTGGAATTGGTCACCATTTATATAAGTGGGCGGACAGTTCCACCAGGGGCCAGAAGCAGTGTTAGCGAGCCAAAACTGGTTTATGGTGGGATTTCTGGTTTAGCGGCTAAAAGACGCTATGCATGGAGCAGTGTTAGGCAAACACCGTGAGTTTAAGGTCGGAGATTCTAACACCAGCCCATAGCAGGTTTACAGGCGGTGTTAGGTACTGATTAGGGCCAAATCTATTCAATGCTATCATATTTAACAGAATTACATACGCAATAAGTGAAATTTCACCAAATTAACCCTAAAATCGAAGCGATATTAATGCCACCGCTAAATCTGCGGCGATATCCATACTGTCGAATATAAACAAAACAAATCGCTGCCGCCGACTCGGCAGCGATATTGTCAAATAGCGGTGATCGCCGGGAACAGGCTCAGAGGGATTTCCCAAATAAATAACTTCACGTTTAACAAGAACCGTTTAGGTGCCCATGCATACGGCGTGAAATACTTTGCGATACCGGTGATAGCTACCCGGTGTTAGATGGTTAATACCACACGACGTTAACACCGCTCCATGCATATGGCCCCTGAAGTCAGGTAGCCAATACTCCCCGCTAGGTATTTAAAAGGTTGCGACCGATGCTGCAGGGGTCAGATTATGACCTTTCCCCAAAACCTCGGTGTGGAGATGGGAAGAGATAAAAGAACTAAACCGCTATTATTGTTTTTGCGACTTCTCTTTTCGGTTCCGAGGTTCGCGCAGGGAACACATGACATAGGGTTTGTGTTCGAGTATGTACCACCGGACCCAGTGGCCGAATCGGTAGAATGTAGGCTTCGTGTGCGGAAGGTCAGGAGTTTGGTTCTTGGTTGAGTCAAACCAATGACTTACAAAATGGATACTTTTCGCTTCCTATCCTGGATCTCAGCATTATTAGGGTAGGAGAAGGGCTGGTTATCTCAGTGTCAGGATAATTTGACTGAGTAGGTTATTGGGGCATGGTGCCAGTGGCCTGGTCTCCCAATGGGGCAGCACTATAATATAAAGTCGCCATAAGTGTGTACTGTCACAAGTCGGTACCCATACTGATATGACCTTAGATGTTACAATGATGTAAAACAAACAAACTGTTGGGTTGGTTGGGAGTTTTACGTCCTAGCAACATCTAAGGTCATATCAGGACGGTTAGGGACTTCTGATAGCGTTCACTCATGACGACTTCATAGTGCTGCCCCACTGGGAGACCAAGTTGCAGGTACCATGACCTCATATCCCCCTCAGTCACATTATCCTGACACCGAACCAACCAGTCCTTTCCCTCTCCTAATAATACCAAGATCCAGGCTAGGAAGCGACAAGTATCAATTTTGTAAGTCATTTGTTTGACTCGACCAGGAATTGAACTCCAGACCTTCCGCACGGGAGGCCTGCGCTCTACCGATTCGGCCACCGGGTCCCGTAACAAAACTGTTGGAGTGTGCGCTTGTGCTTGTGTGTGAAGTTTGGCTCGTGCTTGGTGCCACAGACACGCTGCCCCGGCCGGCGTGCACGCAGCTCTACAACCTCTTCTACCCATCGGACCCGTGCGCTGTAAGGGTCGAGCCCCTTCTCAATGACCGCTTCAAGTACGTCCCGCCCAACAAGGTGGCGCACTATCAGATGTTCCCACTAGGTGACGGCCAGTCCATCCACGTCGGTAAGTCAGAGTGTGTCACTGGGGGTGTTGTTTGATGTTGACAGCTAGTCCATCCACGTCGGTAAGTCAGAGTGTGTCACTGGGGGTGTTGTTTGATGTTGACAGCTAGTCCATTCGCGTCGGTAAGTCAGAGTGTGTCACTGGGGATGTTGTTTGATGTTGACAGCTAGTCCATTCACGTCGGTAAGTCAGAGTGTGTCACTGGGGGTGTTGTTTGATGTTGACAGCTAGTCCATCCATGTCGGTAAGTCAGAGTGTGTCACTGGGGGTGTTGTTTGATGTTGACAGCTAGTCCATTCACGTCGGTAAGTCAGAGTGTGTCACTGGGGGTGTTGTTTGATGTTGACAGTTAGTCTATTCATGTCGGTAAGTCATCGTGTGTCAGTGGGGGTGTTGTTTGATGTTCACAGCTAGTCCATTCACATCGGTAAGTCAGAGTGTGTCAGTGGGGTGTTGTTTGATGTTGACAGCCAATCCATCCACATTGGTAAGTCATGGTGTGTCACTAGGGGTGTTGTTTGATGTTGACAGTTAGTCTATTCATGTCGGTAAGTCATCGTGTGTCAATGGGGGTGTTGTTTGATGTTCACAGCTAGTCCATTCACATCGGTATGTCATAGTATGTTACTAGGGGCGTTGTTTGATGTTGACAGCCAATCTATCCACGTCAGTAAGTCATTAAGTTTAATGCCAGGGTTAATTAATTGACATAAATAACCAATCAATATGGCTGTGAACACGATTCTCATAACATAAACAACCAATAACAATAGTGATTACCGGTCCGTACTGGTCATTAAAGCCTACAAAGTACTTAAATTGATAATTTAACAAATGAAGTACTGAAATGTCCATAACATGTGTGGTTAAGGGGCAAATATCATGAAAAGTCAGGGAAATATAGTTGCCTGACAATTTGAAATCATGTTTTTATTTTGTAATCTTGGTTTGCAAATAAAAATGATCTTTGTGACCATTTGTTGCTGAATTCTCCATAATCAGGAAAAACGCGAACACAGCAAATATAGTTATGGCATCTTTAATTAAGGCAAAGTTAAACGTCAGGTTATACAAATGTCAGCTCACAAATGCTTAAGAAACGAGGCTAGAGATGGTATGGCCCTACTTCCACTTTCACATGTAGGGTGGGTGGGAGGCCAATTTAAGGCTGGTTATTGTCTCCTGGCTCCTCCGGTCGTAATGACCAAACCCCGTCGGTGCGCCGCCTTATATAGCAAAAGTCTACCCGAAAAGGGGCGCATCGGCAGTACGAGTGTACTGCGTAATACGTCATCAAGTCTTGTTTACCCGATCGGTGACCAGGTTCAGCAAAGACCCGCTAGTCGGCGTTTGAGTTGTTACATAGTTCTAAAGAATTCCGCTAGTCGGCGACACAAAAGACGTCCTTAGTACTGACACGCCTTGGTCTGTATTCGCGATCCTGATTACCCGCAATGCCAAAACATTACGCACAATTCATTAACTGTTGGATGGTCAGCAGATGATTCCAGCATCCATGCAGGGTTGCAGCATGCAAAAGTTCATAAGGATGGCCGTAGGATTTCTGTATTTTGTCCTTTAAAATAGCTATCTCGAGTCCTGAAAAGTCATTGAAAAGTCATTGAAAAGTCATGGGGGGAAAAAGACAACTTTATGAAGAGTGGGAACCATGGATGACAATAACCATGTTTGCACTCATGCTGTTTGTATCTTTCCTCGTCCAAACAAGTGGTCCACAACTGGTTCATCAAAGGCTGTGGAATGTGCGTTCCTGTCTGTGGGATAGTGCATATACAATACCCCTTGCTGCTTATCGGAAAGGGTAGCGGCTATGTGGTGGCAGCAGGTTTCCTCCAAAGAAATATGTCAGAATGACCATATGTTTGATGTCTAATAGCCGATGATATGAAAATCAATGAGCTCTCGAGGCATCGTTAAATAAAACAAGCTTTACTTTCACTTTACTGTCCTTGTCCAGTCGAGACGGTTCAGAGTAACTTTGAGGTCTTCAGTGGTGACATCCCCCAGCAGTCGTCAGGCTCCTCCGGTGGCCCCCCCACCCTGGAGAGGCGACAGTCGAACATGTCAATCACTTCGCAGATGTCCGGTCATGGCGACGTCCTCATGACCAACATCACCGCAGGTAACCACTTTTAGCCACTGGATAAATGTCTGCTCTGTAGATATCTAGACATTTTTTACAACTTTAGTCTATTCAAAGAAATATAAGAGTAAAGCAGTGGCATAGCTTGGGATTTTCAAGTTGTACACAGATGGAATAAAACGCTATAAAACACCATATATTTAAATATATAAAAGAGATATTAGTAATCCTAGGTGGTACGCAGCGGCAGAATTGGTATCAGCACAGGTTTCCCATGTAGAAGGTCTAGAGTTGAATCCCAGTCGAGTCAGACCAATGACGTACCAAATTTATTCTTGTCACTACTTAGCCTAGTGCTCGGCATTACTAGGATAGGGCAAGGACTGGTTAGCTCAAACAACACACACCGACCCATAGCTCTCCCAAACCCAAATACGACCATTGCACATTCCTACTAATATTGGCATAAATACCTTTTTTATGCTATACATAATAATAATAGGCATGAAGGATACACCCAGCTAATACCGGCAGATTCAAATTCACTGCTGCACATTACAAAACTGAACAGAGCATCCTCACCACATGTAATTGGCCCTGATGGTGGAGTCTTTGACTTGGCCTGAGCATACTGCTCAAACACCTTAATCTTAATCTTAATGGCAAATAAATAGATAAAAAAGAATAGGTAATACTGATCATAAGTATAATATATATTTGTTTGAATATATTTACGTTTCTTTAACACTCCTCGTTTGCTTATGTTGCCTAGTTACCAGTCGGTGGTGGGGCAACAAGCGCCTTGACTACGCATTGTATTGCCCGGATGCCCTGCAGTCATTTCCAACCACAGCGCTGCCGTATTTACTGCACGCTTCGTTCTGGGAGTCCTCAGACGTGGCTGCCTTCATACTCAGACAGGTCAGTCAAAGCAAACACTCCCCATACAATATTCTTGTGTGTGTGATGAATTTATTTACCCTGCTCATAACCGATAAGTGTGGTAACACTTGTTTTCACTGCTGGGCAGCACTAGTCCAATTTGAATCAAATCTTTTGAAATTTGTTTTAGTAATAATTTAGGTTTTCTTGCTTCTTGTTTATAGCTGCGTTTACATGGGCAAGTTAAAACGCCCTAGGTAGAACCACTTGCCTAGATCGGTTTACATTTGCCCGTGTAAACGCGCCGCTGAGGCGTTTTAGGGCTGAAACGTTTCAGCTGAAACGTTTCACGTATATCACCTCGGGAGGTGGTTTACAGGAAACATTTCAGCTGGTTCCCGGGTGGCGATAGTGTACAATAGCGGTGCTCGCCGGCTACAGGCTCAGCTGTAACTATACACTGGTGCCCAGCAGTGTTAGGGACCGATTAGGCCGAAATCTATTGAATGCGATCATATTTAACAGAATCACATACTCTAATAATGAAATTTAATTAAATTAACCCTAAATTCCAAGCGATATTAACATAGCCGCTACATTGGCGTCGTTATTCATATTGGGAATCGACGAATGTAAACTAAACAAATAGCAGTGCTCGCCGGCTACAGACTTACCACTAAGGCTGGTTCCCGGCAGCCGAAACACTTTCAAATTCGGTCTGTGTAAACGCGCCACTAAAACGCCTCAGGTAAAATGCTTTGCCTAGATCGTTTTACTTTTTGCCCGTGTAAACGCACCTTATGACTTGTAACTGTTTGTAGATTGCAAAGTCTAAAATCCAGCTTTCACTATACTTTGTGTAAACAGATTTAAACATCATCTGTTTTTCTAGGTTACATTATTTGTTAGTAGTTTCTTAAACACTGCAATACCTTTCATGTTGCAGCTGGTAGTTTATTCCAAATATTGGCACTCATGTTAGCTACACTGCGATCATATGCACTGCATGCTATTTCAAGCTATTTCATGCTGGTCTCCGCAGTCTAGCGGTTAAAATTACATAGTGCGATGACTTTTCAATTTTTGTCTTATTTCTTTAGATAAATATAAGGGTGACCATTATAACCTACTATTTATTAGTCTGGAGCAACTTTGATGAAACATGGCTAGCTTTGGAGCAATTTGAAGTGAAAGAACCCAAAATAATTTCTGACAGGGTTTCCAAAACCCCTGTAGCTGTGACCCAGATTCCCATCTCGAGATGGCTACATGGTGTGAGCTGACCTACTAATCCTGGAATCTGACTAAGGTGCACATGGTACTTTGAATGAGGGAATGGCTAATAAGGTCACACGATTCACATTATCGGTTAGTGGAGTCGCTGCTTAATGGCTTTCTCAAAGTAGCGGCTGGTATCACAAACTCACTGATTATTCTTTCTATGCTGTCCCCAATGGTTAGTTCATGCACCACTATCTAAATTGGAGATGTTTTTATTTATTTTTATTTTTTCTGCCATATGACGTAGACGTAATACATAACCAGACGACCGGGCATGGTGGCCGAATCGGTAGAGCGCGGGCTTCGCATGAGGGAGGTTGGGAGTTCAATTCCCGGTCGAGTTAAACTAATGACTAATAAAATTGATACTTGTCGCCTCCTAACCTGACACTCGGCATTAATAGGATAGGACAAGGGCTGGTTAGCAGCTCAGTGTAAGGATAATGTGACTAAGTGGGATATCGGGTCATGGTGCTGTTGGCCTGATTTCCCAGTGGGGCAGCACTATAAATTCACCATGAGTACACTGTCACAAATCGGTGCCCATCCTGATATGATCGTAGATGTTGCCAGGACGTAAAACTCAACAACCAACGTAGCAAGACGGGATGGCCGAATGAGTTGAGTGTCTGCCTTCTGTATTGGTAATTTGTGGGATTCGAACTCCTGGGTTCGAACCCTGTGTAAAGTCTAATGCTCGAATCTGTGGCTATGTAGGCAGGCTATGGTGAAATCAATACAGACAAAGAGAAAGGAAGAGTATAAAGTATAAAGAAGAACAGAGATCCAGCCCTCTGGTTTATTATTTATATGGTTACATGGGTTCATTGTATAATATCACCCCACCCCTTTCCCCCAATGGGAAACAAGCATTCTTGGCCCTACCAATAGGGATCCAACATTCCTGGTCTGCATGGGTACCAGTGGCTGCCCACCACCACACGCTGTGTGGCTCCATGGCCACCACCAACCTTGACCTTTGAGTGTGGTGATCCCTATCCCAGCAGAGGGGGTAGGCCCTGAGTGCACTCGCACCCAGACCTGCCAGCACCACTATGTCTATTTACATCCCACTCAGGCACCACCAACCCATACATATATATATATATATATATATATATATACATACATGCGCCTGGTCACATACACCGATCAGTAATAGAACATTTGCATTCCCCCCTATGCTGAATATCGGAATATTTTGCACCTGGTTGAGTCAAACCAATGACTTAAAAATTGATATAAAAGTTGAATTGCTGCTATCCCAACGCATTGTTAACAGTTTAAACAATAAATAAATACAAAAATTCAGCTAGATTTTTCAGGCAAATTTGGCCTCATGTACTGATGTATGAACTAATGCTTTGGGACAGCATGTACAGAATGGTCAATCAATTTATGACACTGTCACACTACGGCTAGCGTTCGCTTGAGACCTCGCAACCACCTTACGATCAAAAGCCGGTGACCTCCTTGCTGGGCAAGCAAAAACCACCTACTTGAGTGTGCGGCGGTCGGGGACCAGTCAGTGACTGGTCGCAAACACTTTGGTCACAGGCGGGTTCTTAGACATACGGCTCATGTATGCGTAGACACTTCGTCATTTTAAAAGTATAGGCCTAGGCCCTACTGCTTTAAATTCACATGCACTCCACAGAATCAAAAGTAATGCAAAGTATTATGACAAAAACAAAGGCTAAATAATTCTGCACATATGCAGTAAAATGAATGATGCATGCTGATTGGTTGGTTGCAGCTCTGTAAATTACAGTATTGGTGGCTATAATTCACAGAGCAGCTCTGCGAATAGCCCATGCGAATATTGATCTAGTTATATGACACTACCAGGGGCGTAGCTAGACCTTTAACGATGTGTACTCCTAATTTCGGCAGGGGGTTTAGGGGGCCGCTTAAGCTCAAGCTGGCGGATTTTACACATTTTAGACTTGAGTTTTCGACACTCCGGACTACTACATGCCTCCCCTCTCTCTCTCTCTCTCTCTCTCTCTCTCTGTCTCTCTCTCTCTCTCTCTCTTTATTATTTTTTAATTGTTGTTGTTGTTGACAAAACGATGTGGACGTTTTGGCGTACGCGCGTATGCCTAGCTACTCCCTTGACTACTGTTAACATATTGCTATGAAACTTTTGGGTTACAGAATTTCATTGTGTTATATGCTGCAAATTGTGTATTCAACAGTTATTGTATGGCTTACTCTATATACCTTTTGTGTAAATAACCCTGAATTGAAAAATGCCTAGAAGACCAGTGCTTCGGCACTGACAAAAGATTTATTTTTCAGAATAAACATATTTACAACAACAAATTGCTGGGTTCTTAAATCTGTTAAAAAATCAAGAACATGGTTCATTTCCCAAGATTCCTTTAATATTTCCATTAAAAGAATTACAGAAAAGAAAGAAATGTATTCTATATTTGACTTATTAGTGCTAAGAGAAAGGAAGATTGTGGAAAGGATAAGTCCTGGTTTATACAACATTTGTAATATATTTGTTGCAGATTGTGAGACAGGATCAGCTGACGCGAGAAATGGACGGGTCACGTGACGGACAGCTATTCAAACCCTCACAGCCGCGCGAGAAGTGGCTCAAACGCCGCACCACCATTAAACTCAGAGTGAGGCTCGCACACAATTAAAGCATGCTCTAATTTAATATCACTGTAATTCACGACTCGGACAAATGGCTACTATGATATGGGTCTTTATTCAGAATGTGTCGTTTCATTGTTAAGGTTAGCTCCAAGTTCCAAGTTAAGTTCAATAGAAAAACCAGGCGCTCAACCCTATCAAATACTCTTTCTTCTGCGGGTGAGTGGCACGTTTTGGAGAATGGCCTAACTACTCGGAGTGGCGTCTTGGTGAGAAGTGTGGGGCCGGAAGTGATGTCAGTGCGTGGTTCTGGCTCAGAGTTCATTCAATTAACTCCAGGTGGCAACACCTTGGGCCGGATTCGAACCAGGTGGCGCCAGTGTCACCCTTTTACCGCACGCGAATTACCCATGATGCATACGGTGCTACTATAAATGCAATGTTAATATAAATGCAATACTAGTATAAGTGCAATGGTATTATCCATGCAATATGTATAATATTAGTCTAAAGCGTTATGAATAGTAGTATAAATGCAATATTAGAAATCAGGCAATTATGCATGGGTGTATAAAACCATCCTGATATGACCTTCGATGTTGCTAGGGTCTAAACCAGGGCCCTGGCTTTCATATAGGCAGGTACACAGCTGTGTGCCACCCGAAATTACAAATATTATTTTAATTAAAATATATGATGTACTCATTTTTGTAAATTCAAAATAAGCCTCAAATGAAGTCTGAACAAGGCTTATAACAACTCAGAACTATTCTCAGGCCACCCAGGGCCGCGTTCAGGGTCCGTCTCGGAGGCGCCTCGGAGATGGCACTGACGTCATGCTAGTCTGAACTGCACAAGCAGTTTGTCGCCTCGAAAATGGCCACCCCCTTAGGCGGCGGCCATTTACAATGCAAATGCTGTGCTGTGATAGGCTGAAACTACTGGATACGGCAGCCATTTTCGAGGCGCTTTTTGTCTCCTATCTGAAAATGGAGGCGTCGCCAAGACGTCGCCGCGACGCACCCTGAATGGCAAATAGACCAAAAAGCATTGCCGCGACGTCGCCGAGACGGACTCTGAACGTGGCCCAGGTTGTGTGTGTGTGGGGGGGGGGGGGCTTGTCCGGTGGTGCACACATCCAATAACAGTTTATTCCATCGCCGAAAAAGTCTGCGTACCAGCTGAAAATCCCAAGTTAGGCCCTTGTATACACCCCCCCTCACCAACAAACAAACAAGCCATTCTCTTTGCATCCATGTCCTCAGGGTATTAGAATAAAAGTAAGGCCAAATAAAAAAATTAAGTGGTGATCGTCCCCGCCCGTCCCTGAAAAATCGCTCGCCCCTGATTTTTAATTCTTGTTTTTTTAACTGTTAAAAATGCATCGGGTTTGCAGCAATTCAATTTTAGTAAGCACACAATCTGTGCAAACTAGTTATGTATTACATCTGTATGATATAATAAATTTATAAATGAGAATATGTTGTTCATTGTTTAACTGAAAACATTGTGATGTGTACATGAATGACAGGTAATCCTTTTACCAGTCTAGGGTGGTCCAGTATTTAAATAGAAATACGCGGGAAATCACACACAAAAAACACCCGCCCGACCCTGTGATCAAAAGGACGATCAACTTTTTATTTTTATTTTGGCCTGAACATGGAGTTTGTGTTTCTCTTGCAGAACGTGGCGCCGAACCATCGCGTTAACGATGCCATCGTGCTGGAGGACCGGCCACAACTGATTTCTGCCCGCTTCATGTACGGACCACTCGACATGGTGTCTCTCTCCGGAGAAAGGGTGCGTGGTCCAGTGGTGAACAGGAAAAATTGTCCGTAAAGGTCGCTAAAAGGGCTTGCAGTGCTGCCACATTATACATTTTGGAAAGTATTATACTTCTTTCAAAGAAAAACTATTTTTATACTTCTTTCATACTTTTTTCAGGTGCAAATACTTTTTGTATCCTTTTTTTCTGCAAACAATATCCAATCTGGTAATTGAAAAATCTTCAGACTTAGAATTAGGAATTTTATGAGATTGAGAGATGTACTTTGCTAGTCTCTTTGCGGGAGTGGTGTGCCGGCCCACACTTCTGCCATTCAGGGGCTAGTGTCCTAACCATTAACCTATCTAGGTTACATGGTGCAATCAACTTTCCTTCCTTCCTGTATATGTAGTATTTCGCCTGTGGAGATGAGTGCACCTCACTGCACTTGCTAGTCACTGCAATGTGGGCGATATTGGATGAGACTGGACATGGCGCAGTTTGAAAATGTTTAGTTTTTTTGGACAGATTCTCTTCTTTGTCTGTTTATGTCTCAGTGGAGTTTTCTGTCTTGGTCACATCTGAAACCATATTATAACGGCTATCTACATGCAACAGACAGTGTGCTCTCATGGTGACTCCATAGTGAGTACACAATTTTGAAACTTAAAAAACAAAAAATTGTATACTTTTGTGGGTAAAAATCGAGAGTGGCAGCACTGGGTTTGTCACAATTACGCATATGTGCTAAATATAGGCTGGTCATCTTACTGACTGTCTCTGAATATTCATACCAGCGTCCTTCAAGAAAAGCTTGTCGCAATATGAGTATTCTGAGTTCCACTAGTCCAACACTAGGTACGATCATTATGAGAAATAAACTTAGCATTAGAATCTATTTCATGGTGGAGTGACATCATTTAAAAAAGAAGTCATTTATCTCTTTAACTCTATTTTATTGTTAGGTTTAAAGACAAAATCTTAGCATGGAGTATTATTTGACAGTGATTCCCACACATATTTGTGCCCCTGTTAGCTGTTGCATTGTCTGGAAGTATTAAATGTTGTTTGCATTAGCCGTTACTTTTGTTGCTTTACTGTGGCTTATCGGGGAGCTGGTGCCTGGACGTGTTAAGGAATACAATATATATACGACTTCCACCAGCATCCCGCCATAACCATGGCCCCAGTGTCAAAGATGAATGCTTTGGGTAACAGCTCACAGTGCAGCAGGCTCCTCATACCAGAACAGAACCTACCCGCCCCCTGATGGCAGTGGCAAGAACTAACGTATTGGGTAGCAACTCATTGTGCATGCGCAATGGAAAAGGGTCTGTTCGTTCACTTATCACTAAGATTAGTTCCTCTCGCCGCCACCAGGTGGACGTTCACATAAACACAAAGCCACCTGGCGGCGAATGGGTGTTCTTCGGAACGAAGGACACTGACAGCAATGGACGTACAACCTTCCAGGTTCCCAAGGAGAAACAGCTTTCCCAGGGAATGTACCCCATCAAGATGGTTGTCAGGTATGGTAGAGCACACGTAGACTTCTGATTGTTTGTTTGTTTGTTTGAGTTTTTAAGTCCTGGCAACATCTAAGGTCATATCAGGGCGTGTACCGACTTGTGACAGTACGCGCTCATAGTGACTTTATCGTATTGTCCCACTGGGAGACAGGCCGCCGGTACCATTACCCGATTTCCCATTCAGTCACATTATCCTGATAATTTGACAACTGGTGGCTGAATTTGCTAGATCGCTGACTGGTTTCTCATATGAGAGGTCGTGGGCTTGAGCCCCGACCGAGTCAATCTAATGACTTAGAAAATTGATGCTTGTTGTCACCTTGTCTGTTGTTTGGCATATGGTAGGGCAAGGACTGGTTGGCTCAGTATCAGGATAATGTGACTGAGTGGGATATCAGGTCATGGTGCCGGCAGCTTGGCCTCCCAGTGGGGCAGCGCTAGAAAGTCTCCATGAGTGCTTACTGTCACAAGTCGGGATGCATCCTAATATGACCGCAAATGTATCTAGGACGTTAATGCACAAACAAACAATTACATATGCCTAGGCATATGACATATTTTGAGTGGGATGATGGAGGAATTGCATATGGGCTAACCCTTATTATCCTCATGTTGTGGAGATGATCACACTTCAGGAATTATATATATTATATATACACATATATATAATATCTTCTTTTGTAGAGGTGACCACACTTTACAAATGTTATATTTTATATTATCATGTTATTGTAGATCTTGAATTTTTTTTATTCATTTTTTCTTGAATATTTATACTGCCTATCATGGATAAGTCTGAATAGACTTGTTTTCACCATTAGACAGTTTGTCGATAGAAAGCCCGAGTCTACACTTTTAACCTCCCACACCAGAGACATGGTATGAGAGCAACTGGCCTTTGATAACGCTGTAATTTATACACATCGGTGGAAATCCAAATTGGCAGAGATGGGGGGGCATGGGGAATTGAACCACCGACCTTCAGATTAGTCAGACACTCTAACCACTCCGCCACAGAGAACATCATGTGATCACACTTCAGGAATGTTATATATTTATAATATCCTCTTGTAGATGTAACCACACTTCAGAAATGCTATTTTTGTATTATATTTTTGCAGAGGTGACCACATTTGACAAATGTTAAATATTTGTATCATCATGTTATTACAGAGGTGACCACAATTCATGAATGTTATAAATTGTTATTGTCCTCTTGTTGCAGAGGTGACCACACTTCTGTGGACTCCTACCTGACAGTACTGCCACCTAGGACAGAGTGTGTTGTGTTCAGTATTGATGGCTCCTTCACTGCCAGTGTTTCCATCATGGGAAAGGATCCCAAGGTCAGGGCCGGTGCTGTTGACGTCGTCAGGTCAGTGCTCCCATTCAAGGGAATTTTCTGCACTTTATCTGGCCTTATGCAGTGCTGCCATCTAGTGCGATTTACCATCAAGTGGAGTTATTATCTACGTTTATTATGGTGCTCCATAGTGCTGCCATCAAGTGGGGCTATTGATGTTTACTATGGTGTTGCCTCGTGCTACCATCAAGTGGGGTTATCTATTTATTATGGTGCCATATAGTGCTGCCATTAAGCGGGGTTATCTGTATTTTGAATGGTATCATGTGGCATTGCCAGACCAATAATCCCACCAGATGCAACACAGTATTATGCCATCTGGTGTAGGTGATCTGTATTTTGTATCAAGATATTATGTTAGTCCTGTTCTCGAATTGCTGGTCTGTGGAATAACATGGTAAAATACTGATACTATAGAACCACGCCTTGAGTGCATTGAGTGTCAGTGTCCACTCACACTCAGATACACTCTGCAGAAATGTGTAGATTTCATGGCCTTGTTGGAACACTGTTTTATTGTGAATAGCATGCGAGATCTCTTTACTATTTATTATGGTGCCATATAGTGCTACCATCAAGTGGGGCTATCTATATTTATTATAGCGCTGCCATCAAGTGGGGGTATCTATATTTATTATAGTGCTGCCATCAAGTGGGGTTATCTATATTTAGTTTTGTGCCATATAGTGCTGCCATCAAATGGGTTATCTATTTGAATTATTCTTGAAGATTTATACTGCCTATCATGGATAAGTCTGAATAGACTTGTTTTCACCATTAGACAGTTGGTCGATAGAAAGCCCGAGGCTACACTTTTACCGACCCAAGGTATTTTTACCCTCCCACACCACATAGACATGGTATGAGAGCATCTAGCCTTTGATGACTCTGTGAGTTATACACAGTGGTGGAGGCATGGGGAATCGAACCACCGACCTTCAGATTAGGAGTCCGACCGAGAAAAAAAAAGTCGAACACTCTAACCACTCCGCCACTAACCACTGTGAGGTTATCTATATTTATTATGGTGCCATATAGTGCTGCCGTCAAGTGGGGATATCTATATTTATTATGGGGCCATATAGTGCTGCCATCAAGTGGGGTTATCTATATTTATTATGGTGCCATATAGTGCTACCATCAAGTGGGGCTATGTAGTGCTGCCATCAAGTGGGGTTATCTATATTTATTGTGGTGCTGTATAGTGCTGCCATCAAGTGGCATTATCTATATTTAGTAATGTGCCGTATAGTGCTACCATCAAGTGGGGCTATCTATATTCATTATGGGGCCATATAGTGCTGCCATCAAGTGGGGTTATCTATTTTTATTATGGTGCCGTATAGTGCTACCATCAAGTGGGGCTTTCTATATTTATTGTGGGGGCCATATAGTCCTGCTATCAAGTGGGGTTATCTATATTTATTATAATTCCATATAGTGCTACCATCAAGTGGGGTTATCTGTATTTATTATGGTTCCGCATAGCGATACCATCAAGTGGGGTTATCTATATTCATTCTGATGTCTTATAATCCTGCCATTGAGTGGGGTTATCTATATTTATTGTGGTGCTGTATAGTGCTGCCATCAAGTGGGGTTATCTATATTTATTATGGTGCCGTATAGCGATACCATCAAGTGGGGTAATCTATATTCATTGTGATGCCTTATATTGCTGCCATCGAGTGGGGTTGTTCTTTACTGATCGCCTTTAATGCAGATTGTGGCAGGAGTTGGGCTACCTGATCTTGTACGTCTCTGCGCGACCAGACATGCAGCAGAAAAAGGTGGTAGCGTGGCTGGCACAGCATAACTTCCCACACGGTCTGGTGAGCTTCATGGATGGACTGTCTGCTGACCCGCTCAGGCAAAAGGCCAACTACCTCAGCAAGCTTACCACCGAGGTACGCCTGTTGAAGAAGATTTATACTGCATATCATGGATAAGTCTGAATAGACTTGTTTTCACCATTAGACAGTTTGTCGATAGAAAGCCTGAGCCTACACTTTTACCGACCCAAGGGATTTTTAACCTCCCACACCATATAGACATGGTATGAGAGCAACCGGCCTTTGATGACGCTGTAAGTTATACACAGCGGTGGAAATCCAAAGTGGCAGAGGTGGGGGCACGGGGAATCGAACCACTGACCTTCAGATTAGGAGTCCGACCTAGAAAAAGTCAGATACTCTAACCACTCTGCCACAGAGAACACTACATCACAAGTCCATTGGGGTTTTACGACCTAGCAACATCTGGGGATCATATCGGGATAGATACTGACATGATAAGGAGCGTAACCAAGAATAGCAAAAATTGTAGACGCATAAATTGTGTGCACATGCTTACAGGAAATTAAACAATTGTAATCATAATATTTTTTTTTAAGTGCATATTATGAAACACTAAATTGTAAGCACAAAATAAAAAAAAGTGCATATTATAAACGGTTTAATATGGATAAAATAGGACGCTGAGAGAAATTGTTTGCATGTGCTTACAGTGCGACAATGTAGCTAGGCTCCTGCTTGAAAGGTATTTTCGGCCTCATAGTGCAGCCCCAGCGATATGCCATACTGCCAACAGCAGCAAAGCTTAAAATAATATGTGTACCTGTTGTGCAATGCTAATGTTAAGCATCCTGACTAGAACAAACGTAATTAATCATAATACTTGGATGAATAAATATTTAAATAAATGTCAGCAAATGCTTAGTTTTCCTTAATGTTGCATAGTCCGATAAAAGCATTCAATTTTCAAAAGCAAAGCACTTATCTAGTTTTGAATCTACATATCAAACTTATTATACTGGTGTGCTTATTAAATATCTGTTGCTACATAGGAGGCAATACTTAGTCAATTTAATAGAACCTGTTACTGCTGAAGCATATATGATCAAAATGTTGACAATCGCACCAAAATTAATTTGACATGTTTGCGCTTAGAATATTTCATAAGTTAAGTCATTCCACAGCAAAGTTACTTCAAACATAAGTAAAGTGGATTATAAGGATCAACCTAATGTCGCTATCTCAGAAAATGACAGAAACGCTCAAAGCCACTGGTCTATGCAACTTTAAAACAGCCACTTATCTTATGAACCAGGCGGAGATCCAGATCCACTGCGCCTATGGATCCAACAAAGACATGTCAGTGTACGCATCAGTGGGACTCTCCAGTCAACAGATCTTCATAGTGGGCAAAGGCTCCAAGAAGAACCAGAAGGAGGCTCAGGTGAGTTTTGTTGTTTTACGTCTTTGCAACATCTAATGTCATATCAGGATTGGTACCGACTTGTAGCAGTGACCAGGCTGTCAGTACCATGATCTGATATCCCACACAGTCACATTAGTCTGATATTGTGCAAACCAGTCCTTGTCCTATCCTATTAATGCTGAGTGCCAGGCTAGGAAGTGACAAGTATCAATTTTGTATGTCATGGTTTGACTCGGGTGGGATTCGAACTCCTGACCTTCTGTACGGGAAGCTTGCGCTCTACCGATTCGACCCCCGCGTCCGGTGGTTCAATATGTCAATTCCGAGATACCAAAGTTGGTGTCCACCTAGCCACTATTCAGATGCCTGGCCATGCTAAAGGGAGGTCAGACCTCCCTACCCATATGATCTTTTGGCGTATTTTGTACAAAGTTTTAAGCCGGAGTATGCCTATTTGAACATTTTAAATTCTGTATGTCCTGGTCGCAAACACTGAATATGGTTGGCGACATCTGGGCGACCATTTGGTCACAAGGTTTTTGGTGCAGCAGGTGCAACCTCCTTGCGACCATAATGGTCGTCCGGAGGTCGCCAGTCAATGACAGATTGATCGGTCGTTGGCTGGTCACTGACTGCTTGCGATCGCTTGTGACCACCCCTTTTTGGTGGTCGTAAAGCGCTTGCAAGCGTAGTGTGACTGAGGTATAATATTGAACCAACTTTGTTTCTGCAGCATGCCTTCCTGATAATGGGGCGAAATACTTCTTCTAATATTGAACCAACTTTTGCTTCTGCTGCATGCCTTCCAGATGACAGGCTAAATGCTTCACCTAATATTGAACTGACTTTGCTTCTGCAGCACGCCTTCCAGATGACGGATTAAATGCTTCATCTAATATTGAACCAACTTCTGCTTCTGCCACATGCCTTCCAAATAACAGGCTAAATGCTTCACCTAATATTGAACTGACTTTGCTTCTGCTGCACGCCTTCCAGATGACAGGCTAAATGCTTCACCTAATATTGAACTGACTTTGCTTCTGCCACGCGCCTTCCAGATGATGGGCTAAATGCTTCACCTAATATTGAACTGACTTTGCTTGTCACACACCTTCAAGATGACGGGCTAAATGCTTCATCTAATATTGAACCAACTTTTGCTTCTGCCACACACCTTCCAGATGATCTCCGACGGGTACGCGGCTCACCTCACCCATCTCGCCTCCAACAGCCTCTCGCGGCCCGCCGTCGGCAACGCCCGCATGTTCATCCGGCGCGGCTGCTTCAGCCTGCCGGGCCAGGGCAAGGCAGCCACCAAGAAGGCCTTGCGGAAGACGGTGTCTCTCCCCCAGCGAAGCTCCTCGCGCGAAGCCAAGTCCGACACGACCATCTGCATCAGCGAGTCGGGCAACACGGTGGTGGACCAGTCGTCGTCTGCCGGTACAGCGGTGCGGTCACGTGGTCTCAGCCCGCGGGTCAAACTGGCGCCCTACCGGTACGACTCGAGCAACATCTAAGTGGGGCGGATTGGTGTTGGGGTGTGGGGAAGGGGCGGGGTGTGGGAGTGGGCTGTGCCCACCTGATTAGGGATTTGTTTATTATTATTATTATTGTTGTTGTTTTTGTTGTTGTTGTTCATCAGCAGACGATCTTATTGACTCAGCCACCGGAAGTGAGGCGCCTGATGACGTCATCATTATCACAACCACCACCAGCAACATCAACACTCTCCGAGTGGACTTTGGTACTGGCCACTGCAGTATGCCTAGTGAGTGGGTTTCTGTTTGTTTTTATTGTGGGTGCAAGGTTTTTTTCGGGGAAAGGGGAAGGGGGTTTCTTGAAGAAGCGCGGTTCTTGGGATGTAACTTGTTAGGACGCTGTTGTGCTTTCTTTTGAGAAGCACCCTGTTTGGTAGATAAAAGATTCACCCCTACCTAGATAAAACAAGATTCACCCCTACCCAGAGTAGGGGGTGAATGAAAACCATGGGCGTAATCGATTAATCGACTCTGGTCACCCGAGCCACTTTTTGGCGCATGTGCACATCCTGCAGACTCGGGTCGAATAATCGAATAAGCTTCTCCATTCTCGGGTGACAAAAATGGTGGCCATTTTATTAGTTTTTTTAGTAGCCGATATAATTACAGCAAAATATGATTTAACTATTTTTATGATGGCATAGTTTAGTGATATTTCCATTTCATTAATCTATGTTATTACCAACAAAAAATATGTATGACTGGTACTGGTGGCTGTTATCCTGCAGGACGGTACCAGCGCAAATGTGACGTCATCGCTCCTTGCAAACCCCAGCCAAGAGGTGGGTTACTGGGGTCGGGTTGTTTTGCACACGGCACGTGTATTTGTCGACTCCACTCGCGGTGTTCTATTTGAAATTCTGACGACTCGGGTGACCCGAGTCGCCCGGATCGTGTTAATCGATTACGGCCCTCGTCTAAAAACAAGCAAAAACTGATTTGGAATCGATCAACCAATTAGAGATGATGAGCTCCTGGTTCCATCATCCAGTGTTTATCTCTACTGAAGTAGACCTGGGGAAATCTGAGAGAATGCAAAACAACCAAGAGGGGGGCCCAAGAATGCTCTTGATTTGAAAGTTAATGTCTATTCACCTACATTATTTAATCAAGTATAACTCCAGAAGTAGCCGGTGAATATAAAGAGTATGTGAAGAATATAATTATTTTGCTTCTTAAATTAAGAATGTATGCGCTCATTTCATTTACCCAGCCTTTCGCAACTTTTTCTAATGCATTGTGTTCCAGAGTAGGGGTGAATCTTTTATCTACCTGTTTGGTTGTCACCTCTCGTGTGAGAGATGCATGCAATGTGTACTCCACGGGTTGCTGTACCCATGCGTATTTTGGGAATGTGTTGAGTGAGGACTTTAATGATTTGAACGAGGGACTGAGAGACGACGAAGAAAATGGCTCAGGGTGGTTTGAATGCAATAAGAGGAGTACCATAGAGATATGTACTTAAAGTTCACCGTAAGAGTGCGCCTAGAGCGTTATGAAATTCATTTTGGTGACTTTGCAAAAGTGGCAATGTGTAATTATTGTTTGGGTGAGTTACATCTGTCACACATAGGCGCCGGTCCATGGATATCCATACATGTAGACTAGTCTTAATACACATTGGCACACCAATATATATATATATATTACCTCAGTACTATGCCTCTGGCTACTCGTAGCCCAGGGAGAAGGAAGCACATCCGGGTCCAGCAATTAGCATAATCAGCTCACAGCAGGAGAACGTTTGTGAGCAGCACCGGCAGTTTTTCTACATTAACTAGAAAACTGACCAGGTTAGTATCTTTCAAATTTGATACATTGGTTCGGTTCATGTTAGCAGTCACATACAAAGTCTTTTAAAACTTTTCGATAAGTTATTACTGTTTTACAGCTAAGTTGATCATATTACATATGATCATTAGAACAATGCTTCCATTGTTCGGTTAATTTGAAGCCGCCCATTGCCAAACGGAGAGATGTTTGGCAGGAGCCACTTACATCGCTAGGATTTATTCCTGGGTCTCGTTAAGATTCCCCAATTCCGAGTCCTATAGTATTTTCTCCAACTTTTTGGCAAAGAAAGCCACAGGTGGGAGAAGTTTATAGGCACTTAGAGTGTGGGAGGCTACCACTACACTGGTCCCTACCCCTCGTTTTGGATCGGTTGGTTTACCATCCCGTCATCTTGCGACAGTCTGTTAGCCACACGCCTGCATTACAACATTTTTAACACCATAATACACACCTAGTCTAATTACCAGTGTGATATTCAGCCCTAAATAATGCCTGACCATTGATTTTGGTTTTTACTCACAGTATACGATCCATGGCTATGAAGCGGCGTAAGGCAGAGAGGCATCTCATGTGCTCAGTGAAAATGAAAACCGCTCACCACTGGCATGGGTACAAAGGTCGCCCTCACCAGGACTACGAGATTCCGACGAGGTGGGGGGATACGATACAGGTCCCGGCCCAGCTGACCTGGATGAGCAAGTTACACAACTTGTTCAACAGAAGATGGAGGAGATGCTTCCTTCTAGAGTGGCAGCTACAAAGAAAAAGAGATCCAAAGTCACACTGGATTCGGACCAATCTGAGTGGGAGGACCTCTCAGAGGATCAGGCCTCATCTGACGACGAGTCAGAGGAGGAAGTGGCTGTGTGTACGTGTAAACACAAACACAAGAAGAAAGAGCACTCATCAGAAGGGGATGAGTACACAAGGGCAAGGAAGAAGAAGCCGCTCATGAAGAAGAGCAAGAAGAAGACTAAGAAAAGGAGGAAACACAAATCCTCTTCCTCTGACTCTTTGTCAGACTCGTCTTCAACGAGCTCTGACTCAGACACAAAACATGTGGGGAAATAGGCGAAGTCCTGTGGCAAGGAGACGAGAAAGTGCAAGGTGCAAAGGCAGAAGAAAGTCCACATAACTTCGCTTACGAGGAAGCCGATTCTGGTGCACTACAACACGTTTAAGCTGGCCGAAGTGATTATCAAAATGGCAGAGAAATTCACGGGGATCAAAGGGATCCCGGAATCCGCCATTAAGGAAATGGATTCGGAAGTCAAGCTCAGCGAGGAGCGTAAAAAGTTTGAGATGGTCCTGCATACAGTACACAAAGGTCTTACATATGGAAACGGACAAGAAAAAGTCCACAGACGCAAATCCTAACCGCTTCAAGAAGATGAGGCAGGATTTTCGAAACCGGTGAACCAGCCATCGAGGAGGCTGGTTCGGGGAAACTTCAGCTTCCAGGCCAGGAGAAGGGGCCAGAGGCAGTCATTCAGCTGGCATGATGGGAACAGGCCCTGCAAGAGGTAGTTCAATGCACAGAAGCCGTTCCCCTGCCCAGGGAACAAATAGAAGTGGCAACGCAAACACCAGTAAGTCTATTTCAAGCCGGTAACCTCAATAACTGCCTACTGGAATGGAATAGCATTACGGATTAATTTAACTATCCTTAGTCTAGCTAAACAGGTAATAATACCCTTGATAGAAGAACCTATTCAAAATAGCATACCTTTCCCTTTCCGATTTCACGGTTCAGAACGCGAAGTGTTAGATAATAAAGCCCTTAAATTCTGTGAAAAAGGCATCATAGAATGAGCACTACATGTGGCTGGGGAATTCATATCTAATATTTTCTTGCAACCCAAACCAAATGGAGAAGTAAGACTAATTTTAGATCTAACATTATTCAACAAATTTGTAGAATACAAACATTTAAAAATGTTTTCCTTAGACACAGCATGAGACTTAGTAATGCAAGGCTCCTGGCTAGCCTAACCCCATTAGAATGGGAGAGCTCAACACTACGATTACAACAGACGCTTCATTAGAAGGCTGGGGGGCTCAGAGACCAACAGGCAACAGGTGGTCGTTGGATGGAAGATGAAATCTCCGATCACATTAATGTATTAGAACTTAGAGCCATTTATCTAGGATCCGTAGTCTGATTCATGTCCCTAAAAATCATGTAAGAGTTTTAACAGATAACACGACAGCTATGGCTTACATACTTAATATGGGAGGGACTCGTTCCAAACCATGTAATTATATGGCTAAACTCATTTGAGACTGGGCAGAGAAACACGGTATATGGCTAACAGTAGCATATATTCCAGGCAGTCAAAATACATTGGCTGACAAGAAAAGGTGACATTCTCCCACCCGCCCAACCCTACCATGACTATCACGTTTCGCTAGAACCAAAACGAAAACACAATAGTATCCATAAATAGTTAAGATAATTTGTTATCCTATAAAGTGTGTAAAAGATTGCTGGACTCGGATGTGCTTCCTTCTCCCTGACCCACGACTATCCGAGGCTAGGACCTCGGGAAAACATCATCTGTACCCAGGTAAGATTCGTAGAACTATACTATATATATATATATATAATATGGTATATATGATATATATGATATGATACATATATATATAATACGATATATATAATATATATATATATACAGTCAACTCTCATTAATCCAGACTACTTTTTTCCCATCACCCAATGTCAGATTAGTGAGATTGGCAGATAAACAGTTTGGAGAATTAGAGAGATAAAAATGAATGGCGCAAATCTGTTCTATGGATGCTTTGGTCAGATAGTGAGATTTCTAGATTAAATGGGGTCCGACTAAGTCGAACTGACAGTATATATATTATATAATATATATACATATATATATTATATAATATATATAAGTATATATTAAATATATATATCTACATTATATATATTTAAGTATATATATAGAGATTTATATAAGCATATATTTATATATTCTGTAGTATATACATATTTAACATAGTTTTGAAGGTGAGCAGAATGACAATTGGCTCACGGTGTAGAGTAGGCGGGGGAGGAGAGAATGCCCGCTTCCGCAGTAAATAACATGGAAATTAAGGTGGTTAGAGAGAAACATTAAGGGGCTGCCGTTATTTATATCCACATAATAAATGATATAGTACATATGGTTGTTAATATATAGGCCCTATATATATATACACACAGGTGACATAACCATGCATGGAATCATAAATACATAGGTATGGCGATGCAGGTATATTTTCTCACAGGTTCATAGTTTGCACTAGAAACAAAGTCACTGTTATGTTATGTACATGTTATTGGATACGCACGCACCGTGCGTGCGTACTGTTTGTTATGTGGAGTATTGTGCGTGCACACATCTGCGTCGTCGAAACTAAACTAAAAAATAAATTAAAGAAAGACTTAGCAAGATTATACCGCATTGCTCAATGGCCGAGCGCGGCAGTGCGATGCAAGCTGGGGGACTGACGAGTGGGCTGGGTGGCCGCACTTACCCAGCTGGCCTTCCAAGACCGGGCCGCGTTAGGATGACCATGGGTGATCTGTGATGCCGACTAACGACACCAGGATCCAGGAGCCGTAACTGACCTTGATCTCAGCTGGCTGATGGAAAGTAGGTTAGACACTGGAGCATTGGGATGTCAGCCGGTCCCAGTCCACCATGGAGACACCTTGACTGTTCGTCATAGTAGACATAGACATTCGATTGCAAGCGGATCGTCCGATGTAGCGCTTTATTGCTTATGTGGGTAGTTTTCTAAGAAAGAAAGAGTACTTGGCACCTGACAGTGCACGAAGCATCTGACATTGCACTAAATTTCTGACAGTGGACTAAACATTTGACATTGCACTAAATATCTGACAGTGCACTAAATTTCTGACAGTGAACTAGACATCTGACATTGCACTAAATATCTGACAGTGAACTAAATATCTGACAGTGAACTAGATTTCTGACTACACTAAATATCTGACAGTGCACTAAATATCTGAAAGTGCACTAAATATCTGACAGTGCACTAAATATCTGACAGTGCACTAAATATCTGAAAGTGCACTAAATATCTGACAGTGCACTAAATATCTGACAATGCACTAAATATCTGAAAGTGCACTAAATATCTGAAATTGCGCTAAATATCTGACAGTGCACTAAATATCTGAAAGTGCACTAAATATTTGACAGCACTAAATATTTGACAGTGCACTAAATATCTGACAGTGCACTAAATATCTGAAAGTGCACTCAATATCTGACAGTGCACTCAATATCTGAAAGTGCGCTAAATATTTGACTGCACTAAAAATCTGACAATGCACTAAATATCTGACAGTGCACTAAATATCTGAAAGTGCACTAAATATCTGAAAGTGCACTAAATATCTGACAGTGCACTAAATATCTGAAAGTGCACTAAATATCTGAAAGTGCGCTAAATATCTGACAGTGCACTAAATATCTGAAAGTGCACTAAATATCTGACAGTGCACTAAATATCTGAAAGTGCACTAAATATCTGAACGTGCGCTAAATATCTGACAGTGCACTAAATATCTGAAAGTGCACTAAATATCTGACAGTGCACTCAATATCTGACAGTGCACTCAATATCTGAAAGTGCACTAAATATTTGACAGCACTAAATATCTGACAGTGCACTAAATATCTGACAGTGCACTAAATATCTGAAAGTGCACTCAATATCTGAAAGTGCACTCAATATCTGAAAGTGCACTAAATATCTGACAGTGCACTCAATATCTGATGCTTGAGACTTCTGGCCAGTCGAAGTGACTAATGATCTGGATGGAGTCGCTGAGATTAGGATCACCTGTTGTCTTCGGACTCTAGCTGGGTTTGAGAGGTTTGCCTGATTGAGAGTCTCCATTCAGGTTAACTGCATACATGTTTGTTTGTTTCATCCCTGTGCTTTACGTCCTAGCAACATCTAACTTTTGACAGTCTTCTCTGTGGCGGAGTGGTTAGAGTGTCTGACTTTTTTCTAGGTCGGACTCCTAATCTAAAGGTCGGTGGTTCGATTCCGCGTGCCCTGATCTCTGCCAATTTGGATTTCCACCGCTGTGTATAACTTACAGCGTCATCAAAGGCCAGTTGCTCTCATACCATGTCTATGTGGTGTGGGAAGTTAAAAATCCCTTGGGTCGGTAAAAGTGTAGGCTCGGGCTTTCTATCGACAAACTGTCTAATGGTGAAAACAAGCCTATTCAGGCTTATCCATGATAGGCAGTTTAAATCTTCAACAACAACAACAGTGCGCACTCATGGCGACTTCATAATACTGCCCCACTGAGAGACCAGGCTGCCAGCAACATGACCCGATATCCCGCTCAGAATGCATTATCTATTTTACTATGTGCAGTGTGTGCCACTATAGTCAATATATATTATGTAGATTGTATAGCCCTCATGTCGACATACTATTAAGCCTATAATCCCAGCCACCAAGAAAGGTTGACTTTAAAAAAAATCTGTTTCTAACTGTCATCTGTTCTATCGGAAGGTTTGTCTTGTTTTCAAATTAATATATAGTTTGACAAAATGACGTCTGCTTTGACTAAAATCATCATTCTCTGTCAATGAAATTAGATTTGTGTTCACTGAAAATGAACTTACATGATTTAGTAAATGAGTAGTTAAGTGCATGTCGGCACTCAGCGTGATTTAATTGTTGTAGATACCTTACAAAAGTAGGAAAGTCACTCTTTTCTGGTGTCAGTGCCTATGCCATCCTGCAGAGTCTCACCACATGTGGTGTGACAGTGTCACCTATAGCTAAAGCCTTGAGTGTCTATAACTAGCTCTTATTAAGGCTAAAAAGTGTAAATGTGACACTGATATGCAGTAACAAAAACAGAAGAATTACAGCGTTTGCATGGCCTGTGTTAACACAAGGAACCATTAATGTGTGACACTGAGAGGCCATCACACGAAAAATAAATTACAGCGTTTAACTTGCTGTGAACTATCAATGTGTAACACAGACAGCCAATAACAAAAGCAATGGAATTTAACAAAAATTGCCATCTATTTACGCTGCAATTTATAGGATTTCACGGTAACGGTCGTTTCCCGTAACATGTCATTACCATGCTGGAAAAACAACGGAACCACAGTTTTGGTTTCCATAAATATTCTATCAAGACTCGTATCCCATCGGAACCAAAAATAATCATTACCGATTGGTTTCCATGAGCTCTGGGCATTGAACCCAAGATATGTTTCCCGTGAAATTTGAAATCCTATAGGCTGCAGTAGTATTATTTTCTTGTGTTTTTCCCCCCCTGGGTTTCATATGAAAGAACTAACACCCAACACTCCCAAAATCACTCAATCCAGTAAGTTTTTCCTCTTACTGTTCAGTAGTAGATATGTGAGGTTTAGTTCCCCCCACGACATCCTCACATTCTAGGGACAAGATGCAATTAAGAACTGCTAAGATGATAAAGCTGCATAATCCTATAAAACCATAAAACTTTCGAAGCCAAAACATTGTCCTACATGTTATGCAGCGTATCCTACTTAGATATTGGTGCGTTATGTTAAGCATGTTTTGCGGCATCAAAGGAATATCTAATACCCCTGTCACACTATGACGTAACGAGCCAACGTAAGCCTGACATGCTCACATTTCGTCATTACGTTGACATACGTTGGGTTACGTTATGATGACGTTAGAATGACGTTAGACTGACATCGAGCTACGTCACGTTATGTCGTGTTACGTCGGCACGCGTCAAGGTTTTAAACCTGTTCAAAACTTTTGACGTAACTCGAACGTAAGGGTTTACATTCGCCGTACGTTCTGTACACGTTCGGCGAACGTCAATGACGTTAAACAGATGTTAGTCAAACGCTGCTCACTACGTTGACCCACATTAAAGCCGGTGGAAACATCGATGCGGCGTAATGGGAACGTCAGGAGAACATATGCCAAATGTACGTTCAACGTACGTTCAGCATTTCGCCATGATGTCATGACGTATATAACGTCACGTAACGTAGTTCTGGCGATGGAATAACGTACATAACATTCCATGAGCGTAATGACGTTGTCCTCTCCTGTTCAATGACGCTATCACTACGCTTTACCGACGTTACGCTCTCATCAACTACGCTGCATCCACGTTCAACTTGCGCCCAAATTTGCATACTACGCCGAGAAGTTCAACATTTTTCACATTCTCCCTAAGCTGACGTCGTTACATCATAGTGTGGCAGGGCCTTTAGGAAAGTCAATCTACGTCTGCGTTTGCTGTAAGTCATTCTATGCTGTTCTGCATTTAGGTGTACACACCAAATTCAGTTTGCATGTTTCAACTTTAAATATTTCCAAAGTTAGCCATTGTTATTCAATAGGTATTCCAACCTAAAATAAATTACATTATAATGACCAGCCTAATATATTTATCTACTTTCTTTTTTAAATGGCAGAAACTCAAAATCAATCATCGGTTTATACAACTTTAATCGACATCAAACTGATAATCTCATGTTCAAAATATTGGAATGACACCTACAACGCTGCTTTCCCACCAGGTCAACAGTTATCTCGATGTTTAAAACAAAACCAGTATTTTCTTTAAGAGCATTGTTTTTTGGGCTGTCCTATAACACATAGATAGATGTTGGGTATTTTACAGTAGTGAAGAAGCCATATAGTGAGCATGCGCCTCGTTGTGAGTCTGGTACCTTCCTACTTCTTTCTACCTGGGCTACGTTCAGGGTCCGTCTCGGAGACGTCTCGGTGACGTCTCGGCGATGCTTTTTGGCTTAAATCCGTTCAGGGTGCGTCTCGGCGATGCCTCCCTTTTCAATCAGGAGACAAAAAGCACCTCGAAAATGGCCGCCGTGTCCAGTGGTTTCAGCCAATCACAGCACAGCTTTTCCATTGCAAATGGCCGCCGTCTATGGGGGCGGCCATTTTCGAGACAAACTGCCTTTGCCGTTCAGACTAGCATGATGTCAGGCCCGTTACCGAGGCGCCTCTGAGACGGAGCCTGAACACGGCCCTGGCACCAATTTTCCATCCTCCACCCCCAATCCCCAACCCCAAACCCCCAACCCTTATGCTCGCCGATTGCAACCATTTAGAAGCCAGTTACCGGGATGAAAGATCTTCGCGATTTTGCAGATTTCCGTGATTTGAACTATGCTGCAATCCCACAGTACTATCAGCGTATGGTAATATATTGTTGAAACGCTGCCGCACTATCAGCGTATGCTGATCCGTTGTTCAAATGCCACACTGTCAGTGTAGACCAATACAATACTGCACCACGCAGCACCATCAGCGTAGGCTAATTTTATGCTGCACCCTGCAGCACTGTCAGCGTAGGCATGGGTAATGATAATACAGCCACAGTATGAAACCTGACTTCCGGGAATTTCCCGCGATTCCCCAACAGTGCTAAGCCTACAGCTGAATATCCGCGTTTTCACGGAAATTCACCGTCGGTTTACAGATGACCTCACCATAGGCATAGATTTCTGCTCTTTTTTTTTGCCGGAAACCACTTTCATCACTGTAGTTATTTTGGAGGTTAGACACATGCCCAAATTGTGTTTAGCTAACAGGTGCAGGTCAGGTGCACCACTGCACCACACTCAAGTGCACCGCACTTCAACCACGTGATGAAGCGCACCGTATATATCCTGACACCCTCGAAAATTGAATTTCTGTGGCAAATAGGCAATTATATTTGTGGTTAAATCAAAAGAGAATTTTGGCACATTGAAGTATTTGTAAGAGTCAATTGTTACTTGTTAGCATCTAAAGCCTATATTTCATTTCTTATTTCTGTTCACAAAGGCGTATTATTTAATCGGGTGTACACTTGTTACTTTCGTCATTAATTTAGTTGCTTGACGATATCTTAGTTTTTAAATCAAAATACAAGGTTGTTATGTTTGTATCCTGGTACATTTGTTTAAAGCTTGTTCTGTATGGTCATTGAACATTCAGTATTGTCCCAAAAAGATGGGTTTTACTCTTGCAAATTCGGTGGTTCTCAGTTGAAGTTGGGATGGTGCTAACACTGACTGTAGGACACACGTGTGAGAAACATTGTACATTTAGATCTTAAAGTCGCCAGCTATCCGCCGCGTGGAAAACAAACGAACTCGATTTGAAATTCTGTTGCGACTGAAAACTCCCCAAAACACCAGCGGCTTGTCGTGGCTTCTGCGCATGCGCGGATTTTCGCACGTTGCGGCGATCACTGCTATTTGTTTTGTTTACACTCGGCGATTCGACGCTGATCGAGCTGCTACGTTAATATCGCTTGGAATTTAAGGTTAATTTAATTAAATTTCATTATTTTAGTATGTAATTCTGTTAAATATGATCGCATTCAATAGATTTCGGCGTAATCGGTCCCTAACACTGCCGGGCACAAGCTGAGAACCAGCGAATCTTGTCACTGTGTGAGCCTGTTGCCGGCACAATTTCAGCCAATCACAGCGCAGCTTTTGCATTGCAAATGGCCGCCGCCTATGGGGGCGGCCATTTTGAAGACAACAAACTGCCATTGCAGTTCAGACTAGCACTGCCCTGGTCCCATACTCTCCCCACACATACTTGGTTCATTTAAACATAAAAACTAAACAAGATTGTGCTTGGAGAGCATTTGTCGGAGTACGCGCAGTGTCCCAGCGAGCTATAGCTGGTCCCTTTAATGGAAATTACCGGAAACACTATGAACAGTTAAATCCTCAGTTGTCTGCTTGACTGTACTGTTCGTATCGACATGTTTAATGATTTGTGTGTGAATATATAATATATATATATATATGTGTGTGTGTGTGTCATGGGGGTGATGAAAATGGGAAATATTGCGCCTAGAGCAGGATTCGAACCCACATCTCGTTGCATTCTGGGCCAGTGTGCTAACCATTACACCACCTAGGCTCCCTGATATCAACACACTACCCTTGCCTACTTGTCTATGTGGTTACTTGCCTGAGAGGTCAGTGCAGACTACTGCACTCGTCCCCCCTTGAATTGTAAGTCTTTTAAATGATCATTTAATGTTTACAATTATATACATACAGGCAATGCACTTACACATACATACACAGGGTAGGTTCAACAACCATACATCACATAGCTTGTACAGGATTATGGTCAAGGCAACCAGTGTCATTGGGGTGATGAAAATGAGAAATATTGCGCCGAGAGCAGGACTTGAACCCACATCTCTTTGCATTCTGGGCCAGTGTGCTAACCATTTCACCCCCTAGGCTCCCTGATATCAACACACTATCCACGCCTACCTGTCTATGTGGTTACTTGCCTGAGAGGTCAGTGCAGACTACTACATGTGTATATATTTATATATATATATATAAATATATATACTCTTGATATACCCTGTATATGCTAGTGTAGATACAGCTAGGTGGCTCCACTGTGTCATGGTTCTCTGGGAGGTTTGAGTTCGATCCGTGGTGTGGGTTATTATACACACATACATATACATATATATCCAGATTCATATATATCTAGCAATGACATCATCATGGTGATGTGTCAGATTTTGTATGTGTATATACAAATATATATATACATATATATATATATATACAAATATATATATATA
This sequence comes from Branchipolynoe longqiensis, assembly GCA_030323885.1. Lineage (NCBI taxonomy): Eukaryota > Metazoa > Annelida > Polychaeta > Phyllodocida > Polynoidae > Branchipolynoe > Branchipolynoe longqiensis. Next base: position 20,164,340 of record CM059195.1, read on the forward strand.
TGTATGTGTATACATATATCTAATTGTGCGTCAAGATATATATTAGATAATTCCTATTTCGCATATATATGTAGATATATCAGATGTATATGTAATACATACATATGTGTATATATAACAGATATATATTTAATATATACCACCTTGCATATATAGAGCAATTTTGAATATTATGAGAGCCTGGAAGGTAAATCTGAGCGCCATCGATGGGACAACCTAATTAGCAGAAGTAGGTAGTGGGTGGTCACTGGGCATTCTTATTATTATGCCCGATCATGGTGATTACCTAGGTACAAGATTCACCCCGTACTGCTGCAGTAGGGGTGCAAGCCAACCCTATGTAAAAGGTGGCGAAAATGCGGGTCAAAGAATTGAGAGCCTAATTTCACAATCTAAGAAGCAACATTTATTCTTTACATATTTATTATTGAGAGCCCGCTACCTTTGAGTTGAAAAATATAATATAATATCTAGTTTAATAAGATTTAAAAGTGAAATCGACAGCGTTCTGCGGCCGCCATCTTGTCTTTTTGCATTCTCTCCCATTTCACCAACTCTGTGCCTACATGGGTAGCCATTTGATACTGGAGCCACAGTTTCTAGGTGATGTTCCATACTAACGCTATTTCCGCCCGTATTTATATAAGGCTGATCTTCACCCGTGTACTACAAGTACCGGGTGAATCTTTTATCTAGGTGATTACCATGATATGTACTGTGGTATATAAATAATGTATTATATATTTGTCACGTATTATGTATGCATATATATATATATATATGCATAGACATACATACATATACCCATGCACAGACTCGATGTATGTATGTATATATCTATGTATATGTAGGTATATATATATGTGTATATATGTGCATATATATGTGCATATATATGAGTCAGTCTCACGAAAATAGGCCAATCGGGGAAAGTTGTCGGCATCAAGCATTGGATGTCAGCGTCGAACGGCATAGTTATAGTTTAGCATTGACAGAGGTGTTCGAAAGTTCTAAAATTTATCCTGAATGTAAAGGTAGAGAAAATACAACAACCCTGTTTCTTTCTAGGATAATTTAATATGAAACAAAGAAATGAACTACACTAAAAATTGTGAAACCGACATCTGTTAAAGATGTCAGTGTCGACTATTGAATGTTGGCGTCAAACAGCATAATTATAGTTTAGCATTGACAGAGAGAGGTGTTGGAAAGTTCTTAAATTTATCCTGAATGTAAAGGTAGAGAAAATACAACAACCCTGTTTGTTTCTAGGATAATTTAATATGAAACAAAGAAATGCACTACACTCTAACAATTGCGACGCCGACATCTTAAATTGACCACCAATTGGCCCATTTTCGCCGGACCAACTCTTATATATATATATTCAACTATATATATACATATATATATATATATATATATATACATATACACCTTTGCCTTGTGAACTCCACTGCCTGCCACTGATGATATTTGTGACGGTACTGCAGAGCTGGACGGGGGTGAAACAAACAAAAACAAAGAAGCAACATATCGAATCTTATCGACTAGTTCAAACTTAAATCAAGTGTTTCTTTCTTTAGTTGAAGAGAACCCCACTCCCCTACTCCTCTGAAGACCCCATTTGAAGACTGTATGCCTGACAGCACTGAATCTATATCTATATGAACAGCTGCATTGTGGAACTGTTTCAGCCTCGCGCCTGAAAATGGCAGACCGGTGTGTGTTGATTGCACTCCTTTTTTTCTAGGTGGGGGGAGTCAAGTGATTTTGTTTCTGTGAATAGCATTTCATTTACTGTGTAGACAGACTAATAATTAAGAAAACAGTTGGTTAATGTTAACATTGATAATGTTTTTTTGTTATTGTTTTGTTTTACACGTGGCAGCATATATAGTCATTTTCTATTTAGGGAACATCTTCATTTGACACTGCATGTACAACATGATTACTTAGTATTCTGGTATCTGTGGTCTTCATGTCAAACTGCATTCAATACTTTCGTCATTCCGGTCACGTGACAGACATGTTTGCTCAGGTAATAAGTATGTGCACGTGTGAGAAAGGGGTCTCGAAAATGTAACCAACGGAATAAATTAAACAAAAAGGACAGTGAAATAAGTAACTAAATGTCGCTAAGATCGATTTCCCTGAATAAAACTGTCGCAAGGAAAACGGACCAATTTCACCACTATCCTAAATTTGGTTTGCGATTTACCCAGTTCCATCTCAATTCTGCCAAATCTAACTTTATTCTATCTAAATTAATTATATTTTACTATATACATACATATATATATCATATATATATATATATATTATATATATATGATATATATACATATATATAATACTTGCGCATGGCCTTTCTTATATCTTCAGCATATTTCCAATGTGAACAGCCTCTATTTTATATATATATATGTTTACATGTATATATATATATATATATATAGGATATATATATATTATAAGTGTCTATTTCGATTACATTTATATTTATTATTTCTGTTTCTTCATTTTCACCCTATTTAAAGTTGCATCGTCCGATAAAAACATCAATTTTTCAAAAGCAAAACACTTACCTAGATTTGAACCTGCATATCGAAGTTGGGTACTGGAGCATTTATGAACTATTTGTTGCCACATAGGAGGATCACTAAGTCAATTTTAATAGAACCTGTCACTGCTGAATCCTATTATTTTGACATGTTTTCACTTCAAATATATATCTTAAGTTAGTCATTTTAAAGCAAAGTTACTTCAAACTAATGCAGGTCGATTATAACGGTCCACTTAAGGCCAAACAATAAATAAATTGGTGATCGTCCTTTTGAAATAAAAATGTTTCTGGCATATAACGTAGACTTAATACATGATCAGACGCAATGGCCAAATGAGTTGAACGTCCTCTTCCCGTTCTGGTAGGTGGCAGGATTCGAACTCCTGTGTTCGAACCCTGGCCGAGTCAAACCAGCGACTTCAAAATTGATACAAAATTGCTTCTAGCCCAACACATCAGGGGCGGGCGATTTTTGAGGCAAGGGCGAGGATGATCACAATATAAAAACAATTGGGCCTAAGATATTTATCTCAGAAAATGACTAAGCTCTAGATTCAACGTCTATTAATCTACATGATTTAATAAATTCCTCACTCCAAAGACAGCGGACTATGATAGATAAGCATTTGTTTCTAATGTAGATTGCAGTGGAATTGTCCAAGCAAATAGCTCACATAAAATAAAATACCACTTTCTGTGTGTTTTCACCAGCTCTCCCACCTGGCACCCCACCTACAGAACGCTGACTGGTTACTCACACCCTGACCAAACTTGTAACCATAGTATCCCACGCCTGTGTGCCCACTGCTGCTCCACTAGTGCACCACACACAAGCACACACACATTGTCCACTCCGCATGTGCCTCCTTGTGTCTGGCATGTACACTGCAGCAGTGTACTGGATTGATGCAGTGTGCTTCCATCCCGCCATAACGGGGTCAGGCGCCTGATTAGTGGCCTGTTGGGTCCCAGCATCGCTATCTCAGAAGACCTCTATTGAAGTGTTGTGTTGCATGCACTTTGTGCATTAACTTGTTTTAATCATAACAGTATTTAAAGTCTAGCTTTATTTAAAGTCTAGCTTTTAGATTTTTAATTCATGTTAAATTAAAAGTTAGGCATCAGTATTCTGTTCCTCAGAAATGGTGTGAGACCAATGTATTTGCGGCACATAGTGTGCATACACAGGAGTAGCTGTCTTCAATGGACAACTCTGCATTCACACCAATGCTGCCCTGACTCAGCAGGTGTCCTGTCATTGGAGGGGGCTGTCAAATGAAACAAAGACAGGTTGTACTCTGAGTACTCGGTACTACGCCTCTGGCTACTCATAGCCCAGGGAGAAGGAAGCGCATCCAGGTCCAGCAATTAGCATAATCAGCTCACAGCAGGAGGACTTTTGTGAGCAGCTCCGGCAGTTTTTCTACATTAACTACAAAACTGACCAGGTTAGTATCTTTGAAAATCGATACATTGGTTCAGTTCATGTTAGCTGTCACATACAAAGTTTTTTAAAACTTTTTGAGAAGTTATTACTGTTTTATAGCTAAGTTAATCGTATTACATATGATCATTAGAACAATGGTTCCATTGTTCGGTTAATTTTAAGCTGCCCGTTGCCGAACGGAGAGATGTTTGGCAGGAGCCACTTACATCGCTCGGATTTATTTCCGGGTCTCGTTAAGATTCCCCAATTGTTTTTCTCGTTAAGTCGTACCTCCAAGTCCTATAGTATTTTCTTCAACTTGTTGGCGAAGAAAGCCACAGGTGGGAGAAGTTTATAGGTACTTAAAGTGTGGGAGGCTACCGCTACACTGGTCCCTACCCCTCATTTGGATCGGTTGGTTTACCATACCGCCATCCTGTGACAGTCTATTAGCCACACGCCTGTGTTTTAACAAATTGTAGCGCCATAATACACACCCAGGATAATTATGCTCTAATTATCAGTGTGATATTCAGCCCTAAATAATGCCTAACCATTGAATTTTGTTTTTACTCACAGTCTATGATCCATGGCTATGAAGCGTAGTAAGGCAGAGGCATCTCATGCACTCAGTGAAGATGAAGATCACTCACCGCCGGCACGGGTACAAAGGTTGCCCTTGCCAGGACTAAGAGATTTCGACGAGGTGGGAGGGGTACGATACCGGCCCCAGCCCAGCTTACCTGGATGAGCAAGTTGCACGACTTTTTCAAGAGAAGATGGAGGAGATGCTTCCTTCTAGAGTGGCGGCTACAAAGAAAAAGAGATCCAAAGTCACATTGGATTCTATCCAACTACACTAAATATGTCATATACAGCGATTCATTTTCCTGCCTGCAAGCTGTTGCTGGGCTAAAAACAGACCACCCTTTCGTGGCAAAGGTCATTTACAAAATGAACCAGCTAGCAACAGATGAATATGACATCCACTTGTGTTGGGTGCCTGGCCATGCCGGCATCCACGGAAATGAACGAGCTGACCGGGCTGCAAAGGAGGCTCTGAACTATGATGTTGAGCCGTGTCTGATACCCCACTCTGATCTGAAACCACTAATAGCCACCCACATCAAATCCAAATGGCAACATGAGTGGGATGAAAACATTAATAAACTTAAAGAAATTGAATCATCTGTGGGAAAACCACCACATTCTCATGTGGGGGGTCGGCGGGACCAAGTGGTCCTTAGCCGCTGCCGTATTGGCTATTCGTGGCTAACACATGTTTTTCTGCTCAAGGGGGACCTTCCCCCTGAATGTTTTGGATGTCAGTCCCCACTGACAGTCAAGCACATTTTACTAAACTGTGTTGATTTTATGGCACTGTGCCAACAATGTTACACTGCAAACAGCATGCATGACCTTTTTACTAAAGTTAAAAAAGAAGACATTTTAGCCTTTTTGAGGGCAGCTGGTCTGTACCACCTCATATAGTTCATTAAAAGAATTTGATTAATTAATTCTTTCATCTATTTTATTTAATTATATGATTTAGCTTTTAAAAATTCCTAATTGTCTATTGACACATAACTGATTGTATGCTTTTACATTATATGTAAAGGCGATGGTTGAAGAAAAAACAAACAATTTTTGCCATGAATATGGCCTATGCTGCCGACACCGCGTAAAGAAACCACCAATCAATCAATCACATTGGATTCGGACGAGTCTGAATGGGAGGACCGCTCAGAGTATCAAGCCTCGTCTGATGACAAGTCAGGAGGAAGTGGTTGTGTCTGCACGTAAACGCAAACACAAACACAAGAAGAAAGAGCAGAAGGGGATGAGTACACGAGGGCACGGAAGAAGAAGCCACTCGTGAAGAAGAGCAAGACAAAGACTAAGAAAAGGAGGAAACACAAAGCCTCTTCCTCTGACTCTTCGTCAGACTCGTCTTTAATGAGCTCTGACTCAGACACCAAGCACGCGGGGAAATACGCGAAGTCCTGTGGCAAGGAGACGAAAAAGTGCAAGGTGCAAAGGCGGAAGAAAGTCCACATAACTACGCTTATGAGGAAGAGGATTCAGGGGCACTTCAACACGTTTAAGCCGGCTGAAGTGATTATCAAAATGGCAGAGAAATTCACGGGGATCAAAGGGATGCCGGAATCCGCCATTTAGGAAATGGATTCGGAAGTCAAGCTCTTGCGAAGAGCTAAAAAGTTGAGATGGTCCTGCATACAGTACACAAAGGGGTACTCTCGCCCCTCATGGCCATCACATCTATAGCCAATCGGATGATGGCGGAGAACAAGTTCTCATCGCTGTGCGATGATATCACTGGGGGGATTGCTTTCCTGATGGCGACAAGCATATTCCTCTCATACAAACATTTTGAGAACGTTTTTAAGGCTGTCTGCATGGATGCAGGCAAGGAGGTAGCCAGGTCTAAGAAGGTCACTGACAATGACGGGAAGGAGTATATGTTATTCCTTGCCCCTAATCCCATTAAGGGGAAACTACTGGACAAGACGAAGATGTTCAGTGGGCAACTCCAGCACTTGTTTAAACAAGTGGAGATGGGTTCGAAATGTGGCAAGAATATGGAAACAGACAAGAAGAAGTCCGCAGATGCGAATCCTAACCGCTTCAAGAAGATGAGGCAGGATTTTCTAAACCGCCAAACCGGCCAACGAGGAGGCCAGTTCAGGACAAACTTTGGCTTCCAGGCCAAGGGAAGGGGCCAGAGGCAGTCATTCGGCAGTAAGCATATTTCAAGCTGGTAACTTCAATAACTGCCTACCAGAATGGAATAGCATTACGGATAATTTAACTATTCTTAGTCTAGCTGAATGGGTAAGAATACCCTTTATAGACGACCCTTTTCAAAATAGCATACCTTTCCCTTACCGATTTCACGGTTCAGCACGTGAAGCGTTAGATAATCAAGTCCTTAAATTCTGTGAAAAAGGCATCATAAGACCAGCACTACATGTGGCTGAGGAATTCATATCTAATATTTTCTTGCGACCTAAACCAAATGGAGATGTAAGACTAATTTTAGATTATTCAACAAATGCGTAGAAATTAGAATACAAACATTTAAAAATGTTTTCCTTAGACACAGCAAGAGACTTAGTAATGCAAGGCTCCTGGCTAGCCAGTTTAGATCTTACAGATGCATACTATACAGTACCTATGTATAAACTTGATCGGAAATATCTCAGATTTTGTTGGAACGGCAAACTTGATGAGTTCACGTGCATGCCGAATGGACTGGCTTGCTGTCCACGCATTTTCACAAGGTTACTTAAACCCATTTTTTCCCAGATGGCTAGGGAAGGACATATTATGTTTCCTTATATTGATGATTCATTTATTGTTGCACAAACACAATAATAATGCCAGACAGTAGTAGACAAATTATGTGAAACATTTACAAAATTAGGGTTCTACACACATGAAACTAAATCAGTACTAACACGACAGCTATGGCTTACATACATAATATGGGAGGGACTCGTTCCAAACCATGTAATTATATTGCTAGACTCATTTGGGACTGGGCAGAGAAACACAAGATATGGCTAACCGTAGCACATATTCCAGGCAGTCAAAATACTTTGGCTGACAAGAAAAGTCGACATTTTCACGACCGTCTAGAATGGTCACTGAATCAGAGTATTTTCGACCACATTTGTCACAAATGGGGTAAACCAGAAATTGACTTATTCGCATCGCGCAATAACAAAAAATTACCTAAATATGTGTCTTGGGATCCAGAGCCAGGAGCATGGAGAGTTGATGCATTCTCATTAATTTGGAATAATAAATTCTATTACATATTTCCAACATTCAGCATTATCAGCAAAGTGGCCAGGAAGATCAAGATGGATCACACACACACGCAGTACTGATAGTACCAGCATGGGAAACACAACCACAGCTAGTGGCAATAACATCAGCAGCAAAAGAAGTGGTCAGATTCCCAAGAGAAAGGAACACGCTACAACATCAGGGACCACTAACAGTCCATGGAGACGTGTCAACAACACCCCTTTGGGCATTCCTTTTTTAAGAAAACATTTAGAACAATATGGTTTAGACAAAATCATGAAAGAAAGACTTATTTCACATGCCTGGAGGAAAGGAACGGTGAAATTATATACAAGTTATTTAAAGAAATGGGACTTTATTGCATTCTAAAAGAAGTCAAACCATTAAAACCTACAATAGCCCAAATATTAAGATTTCTAAGAGTAAGAATCCTAGAAGATGAAGGATTAGGAGTTAGTGCAATTAATGCAGCAAGATGTGTGCTTTCAATTATTCTACCAAGAATAGATGGACAAATGATTGGAAAACATCAGTTGGCACACCAAGTTGGAGAGCTTACCTCAATTGGGCTGTGGTGGTTAAATATCTCATTCGCACATTATTCCTATATGAAATTCGACCTTCGCTATTGAACCAGAAGTCGAAGTAGGTGCTTTAACCACCATAGCCCAAACGAGGTAAGCTCTCCAACCTGTACACTGGTTCATTAGGTCGGTGTATGAAAGAAACCCACCCAAACTCAAATATAATAGGTTTTGGGATGTGTCGATAGTATTTAAGGTATTCAAGTCATGGCCAAGCAATAGACATTTTCAATGAAGGAAATAGGATTTAAGTTAGGAGTGCTGTTACTGCTAGTGATGTGACACAGAGGCCAAATGATTGTGGCACTCACTGGATGGATTAGAAATAGATAAGGATGAGGCAACATTCGATTTAGAGACATTGCTAAAGTTGAATCGCACAGGGGACCCATTGTCCACAGTACATGTAAATAGTTTTCCAGAGGATAAACAGATATGTATAGTTTCAGCCATTAGGGCCTATATACCCAAGTCACGAGGAAGTAGGAATTCCAGACAGCTACTAATCAGCTTTATTAAACCGCATTAAGCTATCTCAAGAGACACACTCACAAGATGGACCATCAAGGTGCTTAAACAGGCAGGAGTCAACTGTCGACTCACCTACTCACCTACTAAAGACGGGTGAGAAACAAATTAATATTTTAACTAATAACATAGTATGGTTACAACATTAAAGTATAAAAGGATACAAAATGAGATTACGTAAAATTCTCCCTGGGCTATGAGTAGCCAGAAGCGGTGTTCTCTCTGGCGGAGTGGTTAGAGTGTCTGACTTTTTTCTAGGTCAGACTCCTAATCTGAAGGTCAGTGGTTCGATTCCCTGTGCCTTCACCTCTGCCAATTTGGATTTCCACCATTGTGTATAACTTACAGCGTCATCAAAGGCCAGTTGCTCTCATACCATGTGTATGTGGTGTGGGAGGTTAAAAATCCCTTGGGTCGGTAAAGGTGTAGGCTCGGGTTTTCTATTGACAAACTGTCTAATGGTGAAAACAACCCTATTCAGGCTTATCCATGATAGGCAGTATAAATCTTCAAGAAAAAAAAGTACCGAGGTAAAATATTATAGTTATACGAATCTTAACCGGGTACAGATGATGGATAACTGGTGTTTTCCCGAGGTACTAGCCTCGGATAGTCGTGGGTCAGGGCCCGCCCATCCTACCCTATCACGACTATCACGTTTCACTAAAACCAAAATGAAAACACAATAGTATCCATGAATAGTTAAGATCATTTTTAATCCTTTAAAGTATGTAGAAGATTGTTGAACCCAGATGTGCTTCCTTCTCTCTGTAAGGACCCAGGTACGATTTGTGTTGTAAGCCCGATTTAATTAATCCTGTTCTTGGTTTACAACAGTTTGATAGACCTACTAGATTTATACACTGTACTAGTAGTTGCAATTCGACATGAGAGGAAATCTGTATGATGAAAATTTCTAATCACTTTGTTGTTCTGTTGTGAATATTACTTTTTGTATGTATATATACACATAGATATATATATTACCTTGGGCTGTAGCCACCATGCTAGTTACATCCCAGGGAGATAAAGCAGTTCCGGTTTCGAATCAATTACAAGATCCACAAATATCCGCAAGCTATTTTTTTTTATCACGACCTTATCTCATCAGAAGCATTGAAACATAGCCTTGACTTGTATCTCCCAGTGATTATTTGGCGCCATCTGGTGACGGAATTGAAGTTAATTCCATATTAGCGTATTATCGCCTTTAATAAGACATTTCCAACAGCATGCATGGTAAGCTGTTACCCAATACTTCTTGTCATTTACACCAGAGGACGGGTTAGTCGTGAAAATTCTTAAGATCTTTTCCGTGAAGCCTAAGGACATTGAGCTGATACCCAATACCCACTATATTAGTTCTTGACACTGCTACCAGAGGGTGGGTTGATGGTGGAAATCATCAATAAGATCTTTGTCGCAGAGCCTCCTGCACATTGACCTGATACCCAATACCCGATATATTAGTTCTTGTCACTGCCACCAGAGGGTGGGTTGATGGTGGAAATCATCAATAAAATCTTTGCCGCAGAGCCTCCTGCACATTGACCTGATACCCAATACCCGATATATTAGTTCTTGTCACTGCCACGAGAGGGTGGGTTGATGGTGGAAATCCTCAATAAGATCTTTGCCGCAGAGCCTCCTGCACATTGACCTGATACCCAATACCCGATATATTAGTTCTTGTCACCGCCACCAGAGGGTGGGTTGGTGCTGGAAATCATCAATAAGATCTTTGCCACAGAGCCTCCTGCACATTGACCTGATACCCAATACCCGATATAGTTCTTGTCACTGCCACCAGAGGGTGGGTTGATGGTGGAAATCCTCAATAAGATCTTTTCAATGAACCCTCCTGCACATTATTGAGCTGATATTTAGTTCTTGTCACTGCCACCAGAAGGTGGAATGATGGTGAAAATCATTGATAAGATCTTTTCCGCACAGCGAACTGATAGTGATACCCAATACCTTAGTTCTTGCCACAACAGTAGAGGGTGTATTTATTGCTTGTGGAAATCCTGCATTGACATGGCTACGCAATACATATGGTTTGTGAGGTGAGAGCCTTCAAAAGACGATGCTTAAGGCGGCCATCCAACGTTTTCAACATTTTCACGGTCGTACAAAGCATATTATTTTTCCAGACCCCACTCCAAAGTAGTACACCTCAACATTTCAATATTTTGGTTAAATACGTTTGTAATATATCAACATTTTATTCAATGATGGAAGTCGTACTTGACTGACCACACACACCAACTTGTCGTACATTTTGTACCAATGTGAAAATGTTAAAAACTTTGGACGACCCCTAATTACCATAAAAACTCGCGTATTGGCGAGCCGGTAGATAAGTCAAGGTCAATCCCTTTTATCCAGGAATTCTTTCTTCAGGCATAATGCCCAAAATATAGGTCGAGTTACATATAAATACATATATATAAATATATATTTTACCTCGGTATGCCGCCTCTGGCTAGCCGTAGGCTAGGGAGAAGGAAGCACATCCGGGTCCAGCAATTAGCATAAGTAACTCACAACGGGAGGACGTTTGTGAGTTGCTCCACAGGATTTATCTACTACTACTGCTTTTATCCAAAAGTAAGTACTGTTTTCTTCGATAACTTTGTTTATCATGCTCTATAGCATCTTTTTATGAAAGTTCAGAACTTTCTTCAGTCCTGTTTGGACTTTGTACGTTTTTTAACTTACGGATAGAACATTGCGTGCCGCTGGCACAAACGAAACCGATACTGAGTTCTATCGACACCTGTTTTTCAGACAGGGAGAAATGGCAACCCGAGTTGCTCATTTCCTAAGAAAAGTCTCCCGGATCCTAATAGAGGATGATGTTGGGGATGCTTCTGGGTGTTTTTTATAAACACCCCTGACCGGTTTAAGGCGAACCTCCGAGTTTCGTAATATTTTCTCCAACTTGTTGGCGCTGTAGCCACAGGTGGGAGAAGTGTACGGAACAGAGAGAGGGGCCGATCTCACGATCGATGCCCTCCGTTTGGTTGGTTTCGTTACCACACACCTACGGCAAATTTAGCTTCACGCCTGTACTGACACGTTGCAAAACACGTTCTCTGTACCATGTTCCTCAACCCAGTTTACTGGCTTACACTTGTGTAGTTGAGATGATTCCGGGTTAGTAACGCTTTGGTTTCGTTACAGTTCCCGATGGCCACTCGCCGGAATAAGCCGCCCGCTGCAGCGGTGGGGGTCCCCCCGACGGATTACGATTCGTCTCCACCGGCTACGGCTCCGCCGTCCCCACATCCTGGGGCTCATGCCTCGGATCAAGACAGTGATCACGCCCCTCAACCAGTGGGGTGGGAGGCGAAAATGGCGGAGATGATGGAGGAGAAGATGCGCCTTTTCCAGGCGCAGACCTTTCCAGATCCTTCCCAAATCCCTGATGAGGATTGGGAAGACTTTTCTGAGGACGAAGAGGACACGCTTTCGGCACCTGAGGTTCCGAAACCGAAAGCGCGGGGCAAGAAACGCCGCCCAGTGAGCAGTTCTGGTGACGAGTTCACAAAGAAAGCGAACTCTAAGCGCTCCAAAAAGTCCAAAAAGAAGAAGAAGAAGAAGAAGAAGGACTCCTCTTCAGACTCGTCGTCCGACTCTTCTTCCACCGAGTCGGATTCCGACACGGAACGAGCGGGTGTCTACGCCAAAATAGGCGTTAAAGCTGGCAAGAAAATTGTCAAAAAGAAAGCTCAGAAAGTGCGCACCACTACCATGATGCGCAAAACGGTGAATAGCCATTTCACTACGTTTAAACCGATCGAAGTCATCAACAAGTTGACTGAGCAGATTTCAGGAGTTAAGGGCATTCCTGCTTCGGTTTTCAAAGAGATGGATTCCGGCATTCATCTTTCCGACGAACGCCGTCGTTATGAAACTTCCCTCTGCCTTATCCATAAGGCAGTTTTGGGTGCCTTGACGTCTGTTATCCCTGTGGCTAACAGGATGCAGACAGAGAACAAGTTCTCGTCTTTGGCGCGGGTTATGGACCGGGGCATAGCTTTGTTAGCAGCCGCTAGTAACTACATGACCCATCGGAGATTTGAAAACGTTTTCAAATCGGTCACCACAGATGCCGGAAAAGAGGTTGCCCGCTCTAAGAAGGTAACGGACCATGATGGTAAGGAATACACCGTGTATTCCGGACCTACCCCTATCAAGAGCAAACCGCTTGATAAATCCAAGATGTTTGGGGGTCAGCTAGCTTACCTGTACAAACAGGTAGAGGTCGACTACAAGAGTGCTAAAAACACTGAAGCAAAGAGTCGTCGCTTCCAAAACCCAGCAGGGTTCAGAAAGTCTAGGACGGATTTTCGATTCCGCAGAGGAGGAAGGCCGTTCAGGGGCGGACCGTCCTTCCAGTTCAACCAGCGAGGAAGGGGCCGAGGCGACAGGCCGGCCTCAAACTGGAACGACAACCGCGGCTACAAGAGGGATTTCGTTCCCAAGCCCCAGTTCCCGAAACAAGGGAACAAGTAGAGATTTCCACACAAACAGTGCAGCCTCCTGACCCTACAATGGTCACGGAGGAAACTCAAACTGAAGTAAGCCTTTTTCAAGCAGGGAATGTTTCTAATTGTTTACATCAATGGCAACAGTTAACCACTAATCCAGAGGTCCTGAATATTGTTAAAGGCATTCACATCCCTTTCACACAATTGCCTATACAAAAGAGAGCGCCTTTTCCGTATCAGTTTAATTCACTAGAAAAATCTCAGCTAGATCACCAGGTTCTACTGTTTGAGTCTAAGGGCATTGTCAACAGAGTTGAACATACTGAAGGGGAATATATTTCCAATATCTTCTCTACTCCTAAACCTGATGGTTCAATCCGAATGATTTTAGATTTAACTCAGTTGAATGAAATCATTGAATACAAACATTTCAAAATGTTTTCTTTAGAAACAGCTCGTGATTTAATTACCCCAGGGTGTTGGCTAGCGAGTGTTGATTTAAGGGATGCGTACTACACCGTTCCTATTCACCAGACAGATCGGAAATACCTACGTTTTCTCTGGAATGGCCAACTTTTTGAATTTACATGTTTACCTAATGGTTTGGCCTGCGCACCGCGTCTGTTTACTAAGTTGTTGAAACCAATTTTTGCACACATGGCAAAATTGGGGCATTGTATGTTTCCATACATAGATGATTCTTTTATTATGGGCCAATCTTTCACGCAATGTGAACTCGCTGTTAAAGATTTATGCAAAATTTTCACCAAATTGGGTTTCTTCATACATAACAAGAAATCAGTTTTTTCTCCTACTCAGGAGCTTAAGTGTCTCGGGTTCATTCTGAACACCACGGCTATGACCGTTTCGCTTACACGCCAAAAGAAAGATAAGCTTTACCGCACAGCGATACAGCTGTTAGACACTTCTAGGCCAAAGATTAGACAGGTCGCGGTCCTTATCGGGGTCATGGTTTCGTATAGTCCAGCTATTCTATACGGAGCGGCACACATAAAATCCCTCGAAATTGATAAAAATTTGGCGCTGGCCCGCGCAAAGGGAAACTTTGAAAAGACCATGTTTATTTCGGAGAACGGCCTAGCCGACATTGATTGGTGGCTAAACCACTTTGACCATTCCCCCAATCCCATTAGAATGGGAGAGCCTGACACTACCGTTACCACTGACGCGTCTCTCCAAGGGTGGGGAGCACATCAAAATGATGTAGCAACGGGAGGAAGATGGCTAGAATCGGAACTCCCCGATCATATTAACGTTCTAGAACTAAGGGCCATTTACTTGGGATTAACCAGTCTAGTAAAAATACCCAAAAATAATGTACGTATCCTCACGGATAACACCACAGCTATGGCTTATGTCAGAAATATGGGAGGTACAAAATCGATTAAATGTAATGCAATGGCACTTCTCATTTGGAACTGGGCTCAAACCTTTGATGTCTGGTTAACTGTTAATCACATTCCAGGCACACAAAATTGTCTAGCTGACAAGATGAGTCGCCAGTTCCATGATCACTTAGAGTGGTCACTTAATCCATCCATTTTCAAACACATTTGTCACACATGGGGTTCACCTCAGATCGATTTGTTCGCTTCGCGTAATAACTTTAAAATTCCAAAATATGTTTCGTGGCACCCGGAACCCAATGCTTGGCACATTGATGCCTTCTCCCTAAAGTGGCGACATCATTTCTTTTACATTTTCCCCCCCTTTACTATCATTAGCAAAGTCGCCAGAAAGATTCAAATGGAGGGGACACACGCCATACTCATCGTCCCCGAGTGGCACACGCAACCGTGGCTACCGACGTTACTAGCCACAGCCAAAAGCAGCCTTCGCTTCCCAAGATTCCGAGGAAACCTCAAACATCAGGGACCACTAGAACGCCACGGAAACGTGTCGACAACTCCGTTAGTGGCATTCCTTTTTTAAATAAATATTTAGAACAGTTTGGCTTAGACAAAATTACACAACAGCGTTTGGTTGATGATGCGTGGAGAAAAGGAACGGTGAAAATGTATACTACGTATTTAAAGAAATGGGGTATTTATTGCCTGCTTAAGAAAGTCAAGCCAATGACTCCCACAGTATCCCAGGTAGGACTCTTCCTACGTTACCTAGAGGACGAAGGCCTAGGATATGGCGCTATTAACGCTGCCAGATGTGCTCTGTCGATAATCCTACCGCGGGTTAATGGACAAACAATGGGTAAACACCATGTTATTTGTTGGATCATACGATCAATTTATCAGAGGAATCCGCCTAAACCCAAATATAATAGGTTTTGGGATGTTTCTCTAGTGTTCAACCTCTTCAAGAAATGGCCAGAAAATAAGTTTCTGGACGTTAAACTTTTAGGTTTCAAAGTCGCAGTTTTGCTTCTCCTGGTCACTGGACACAGAGGCCAAACTATAGTTGCCCTGTCGCTGAATGGTCTAGAAATTGACAGTAAAGAGGCCACGTTTGATTTATCAACTTTATTAAAATCAAACCGATTAGGTGACCCCCTTTCTACGATAGGGGTGTCCAGTTTCACTCAGGATCGCAAGTTATGTGTCGTATCTGCGATACGAAATTATATATCCAAGACAAGATTAATAAGAAACTCAAGACAGCTATTGGTCAGCTTTATTAAGCCACACAAGGCCATTTCCAGGGATACCCTCGCCCGATGGACAATGAATGTGTTAAAACTGGCGGGAGTAAATACAGACAGGTACTCATCGCACTCTACACGTGGTGCAATGGTGTCCAAGGCAAGATTGCTAGGCATCTCCGTTAAACGGATCCTAGCTCACGCGGGATGGAAAACCGCTACTTCGTTTGCTAGACATTACCACAAACGACTAGAGAAGCCTCAGCCGATAGCGCACAGGCTACTCACCAACTGAAAGAGAGAGGTAAGAAAAACATTGGTTTTTCCTCTTTTTTGCCATACAAATCGCTTTTCCATTGTTGCATACATAAGACATAATCACTAAAGAATAATAACAAAACAAGAATATCAGGATAAAAATTATTTTACGTAAAGGTCTCCCTAGCCTACGGCTAGCCAGAGGCGGCATACCGAGGTAAAATAGATTAGTTAGACGAATCTTACCTGGGTATAGATGATGGATAACTATTGTTTTACCGAGGTAGAAGCCTCGGTTAGACGTGGGCGAGGGCCCACCCACCACGCCCTGCCACGTCTAGTCAATCACTCAATTTAGCATGAGGTCACTTGACCTTAGGTTGTTTTTTAGAATCATTTTTATCCTGAATTAGTAGGTAAAGATTGCTGGACCCGGATGTGCTTCCTTCTCCCTCGCCCACGTCTAACCGAGGCTTCTACCTCGGTAAAACAATAGTTATCCATCATCTATACCCAGGTAAGATTCGTCTAACTAATCTATATATATACATATATATTGATATATACAAAACATATATATATATAGACATATAAACATATATATATATATTCTGACATATATATGCATATGTAAAGAACAAAACAGCATTCCTTCAGCTAGGAGCAAATATGACGCGCATATAACTCAAGGTGCTTTTGAGAACTCTTTTATTAAAACAAAAAACAAAAAAGGACTTATACGTGAGTTTTTATGGTAGTCTGGTCGTACCCGCCTGTTTGCCGACAGTTGTCTCGATAGAACAATCTACTATCTACTATAGGCACCACCAGTAAGTGGTCGATCGGTGGTCTCCTAATCACAGCATCTGCTCCCAGATGGCTGTCCATGCAGGACTACAGCAGATTTAGGCCTCAGTCACACTATGACTTGCGACTGCTTTGCGACCCAAAGCCGCAGACCTTGCAACCAGGCGAATAAAGACAGGAAAAACAATGGTCGGCAACTTGTCACAAGCGCTGAAAATGGTCAGCGACCTCCAGGCAACCGTTTTGGTTGCAAGGTTTTTGCGATCAAAATGGTTACCCGGAGGTCCACGACCACATGCGACTGCCCCTTTTTGGTGGTCGCAAGCGATCACAAGCATAGTGTGACTGGGGTATAAGGTACCAGTAGACATCGTGCCAGTTTGGTTAGGCGTGTATATAACTGGCCCAAGGCCTCCGTTCTCGGTGGAATTAATTGCATTCCTATGGAACAAGGGCACACAGGGGTGGAACATTGTAGTTTCCCAATCTTTGCTCCGCGGTTTTAATTAATTATATATATATAGTTATAATAATTAGTCTTGAAATGTACAAGTGTGCATGAGTCACAGCTGTAAAACAGGCTGTTATGTCCATTAAAGCTGCAGAGTCTGTTGAAAGCATAACAGTTACTAAACTACATATCCATCTTGAAGTTGCATAGTCTGATGCTTTTGAGTTTTTGCTATTTTCTGGGATAAATATATTATACTAATCATTATAATCTACTTTACTTTCGTTTGAAGTAACTTTAATTTTAAATGTCTAAGTTTGGAGATATTTTACATCAAAACATGCCAAAATCATTTTTATGCCAAAACTGACGTTTATATTAATTGACTTATTATGCCCCTCTATGCAGCAACACATGTTTAATAAGTGCACCAGTGTCTAAGGTGAATATGTAGAATAAAATCTAGATAAGTGTTTTGGTTTTGAAAATTTGATGTTTTCATCAGACTATGCAGCTTTAAATACAGGTGCCTCATTAAACATTTATTGCTTCATAGTCATAAAAGAATACCAGTTAAATTTAATAGAACCTTTCATTGTTGAAGCCCACGGGGGTCCAACCTTTTGACACACATGCCAACATTAATTCGCAGCGCTCGGACACATGAGAGAAGGCATATATAAGTATTTATATTTATTGAATGGATGCTCCATCATGGAATATCATAGGGTTATCTCAATCATCATATCATAACAGATAACAAAAAATAAACAAAAAAGTCAGTGCCACAGAGGCGAGTGAGGGTGGCTCAAATGCGGGTGACACCAGTGTCACGGAAGGACTGGCTTCCTTATCGTTCATCAATTGGCTGTTGTAGTTGGCAAATGCGACTGGGCATATTTCTGAAGCGAGATGAGAGATACATTTAAGGCATAGGAAATAGAGGCAATTAGTGAAATCAGCACTTAACCCCTACCAATGACTGAACTAACGAAAACACAAAGAAAAAAGGGTCGGGTGGGTGGGAAAATCTGACTTGCTTGTTTGCAGGCTTGTGGCGAAGTGAGGTTTGGGGGCAGAGTAGGTCATATGCGGGTCACGAAAAAGGTCATGTTAGCCTCGCTTGCGAATTAACGATGTTGCCTCGCAACATACGTAATTTGGCATATTTTTGCTTTAACTGTTTCCAAAGGGAACCTATTAAAACAAGTTATTTCAAACTACAGTAACATATTATGATTAATAAATATATGTATCTAAAGAACATGGCAGAAAGTCGATGCTATTGGACTACGCAGCTTGAACTAGATGATGTCTTATTTAATTTATTTTGTTATAAATCCGAAAACTTCGCGTTGTCATTTTCTTATATCTGAAGTGTTATGTATATTATATGTATTATAAATAATATAGATATATTGTTATATATAATATATATGACTAAGACTAAGGTGTCTATTCGTTAGTTCACATATATCGTGTACATGTGTATAGATCAGTGTATTAAAGTTGATGTTTAAGCCCAACTTTGGCTACATTTATTCATTTAAAAGTTTCTTTTTAGGGAATACATTATCAATGTGTCCACCTTATTTGCGATTGATTTTAATTATATTTCACCACAATTATTTGTTGGGTATTTGTTCAATTGCAGAAATGGATTTCACCCAGAATATTATTCATCCAGCCAGTAAGAAAACGTCATGAGATGTAGCACCATATATATGGATATGTTATAATGATGTATATTATATTAACATCCTTTACAGATTGTTGTTTGATGTAAGCAATTATTTCACTTGTTGGGGTTATATATTTATTTCACGAGCAATGAGGATATATAGAAGTCTGGTGCATTTTCAACGGGGCGTTACCGCTACATATATGGCTAAATACGAGACAAGATGGCCGCCCGTACCATTGTGACGTCATGTACTGCGACCATGGCCGCGTTCAGGGTACGTCTCGGAGACGTCGCGGCGATGCTTTTTGCTCTATTTGCGTTCAGGGTGCGTCTCGGCGACGTCTCCCTTTTCAATCAGGAGACAAAAAGCGCCTCGAAAATGGCCGCCGTATCCAGTAGTTTCAGCCTATCACAGCGCAGCATTTCCATTGCAAATGGCCACCGCCTATGGGGGCGGCCATTTTCGAGACAATAAACTGCCTTTGCCGTTCAGACTAGCGTGACGTCAGGCCCGTCGCCGAGGCGCCTCCGAGACGGAGCCTGAACGAGGCCCATGACTTGCTGGATACGCTCAGTGGTGACGTAATGATTGTAGTGTTACTTTTGTGAATGCAGCTCCTTAGATTTCGTACGAACCACTCTTGTTATTTATCCCAATAAAATGTTGCCTGCAGAAAGTAAGATGTGACCTGTTGTGTTTTATATTCATCCCAGGCTGAATGAGTTGAGCGCCCGTTTACCATGTGATAGGGTTGTTGGGTTCGACCTAGATAAAAGATTCACACCGTACTTGCAATACAAGGGTGAACACAAACCCTATATAAAAGCGGGCGAAAACTGCTTTAGTATGGAATAGAAACTCTGGTTCCAGTGGCTACCCATATCGGCACAGAGTTGGTGAAATGGGCAGGGATGAAAATGCTCTCTGGGAAAAAAAGCGTAAATGCTGATATTCTCCCATAGGTTTAGCATAGTCATGGAATCGCGGAAAATTCCCCGAAGTCGGGTTACATATATATTTGAAGCATGTATTAGTAGTGTACGGTGATAGTGCTGTGGTCGCAGCACCACATATTAGTATATGCTGATGGTGCTGCGGGATTGAGGAATCGCGGAGATCTTTCATCCCTGAATGGGAGACAATGCAAAAAGACAAGATGACGGCGATAGAACGCCGCCGATTTCACTTTTAAAGTCTATTAAACTATGTTTTATTATATTTTCCAGCTCAAAAGTAGCGGGTAAATATGAAGACATATATAAAGAATATATTTTGCTTTTTAAATTAAGAATTTATTTGCTCAGTAAATTTCCCCAACATGTTGAAATTCTTCGCCAGATTTTCTAATGGGTTGGTTTTCACCCCTGTACTGCAAGTATGAGGCTATCGTGGTTCGACCAGGTGGTCGAGTCAAACCAGCAACATACAAAATATTGACGCTTATCACAACCAAGCATGGCGTCAGCATTACTAGGGATAGGACAATGAGCAGTGAAATATGAGGAAGACCATTTATCTGTGATTGAAACTTCCCTTGCTTAATCAACGAACGCAAGACACAATCAATTTATCAGGGTGACCAGTAATCCGAACAAGCTTTTCAGATTGACTTTCGCTAACATTACACTTTTTTTCTTAATTTTTTTTTTTTTTAAAGAAGCTAATTGAGCTTACCGTTGCAGCCTTTTAGGCTGAATTTTCCTATTCTGAAATGACCATCTTTTAAAATATCTAGCGACGTTAAAAAAATATCATATAGCCATTTAAGATTTTCTAGGAGAGGCCTCCTCCTTCGACACAGCCGACCAAGCTTCTCCCTACACGACAATTGAATGCAATTTCGGCTCATTTTAGGCTGACATTCGCTGACAATCTTGCTTCTGATAATTGTCTCCGTCAATGGTGTGGCCAGATCTCGCAAGATCACTTAACCACGTTGATATTTTTGTCATATCTACCATCGCCATTCCATTATTGTTATTATTATTATCAGCAGTAGTAATAATAGTACTAGCAGCAGTAGTAGTCGTAATAACAACAATAATAGCAATGCATAAACAAACGAAGAGAAACCATTTCCTAAAAGTAAATTTAATTAAATTAACGTCATTTTCAAATACGAATGTAGCCACATTTATTTTCCATTATATTCATCTGATAGATTATATTAAAGCTGCATAGTCCGATGAAATATCAAATTTTCAAAACCAAACCAATTATCTAGATTTGATTTGACATATCTAACATAGATACTGATGCACTTATTAAGCATTTGTTTCTGCATAGAAGGCAATACTGAGTCAATTTAACAGAACCTCTTACCGCAGAAGTCTATGGTGTTAGAGTTTTGGCAAGCTTGTCAAAACTAATTTTCCATGTTTGCACTCAAAATATCTCAAAAGTTTACCATTTAAAATATAAGTAACTTTGAACTAATGTAAAGTAGATACTAGTGATCGATCTAATATATTTATCTCAGAAAAAATACAGAAATTCAAAACCATCGGACTATGCAACTTTAAATTAAGGAGAAACACCTCCTTTTGTAGGACTATTCCCAGTATTAGATTATGGGGCCTAAATAATTTATAGTTGCAAAATCTGATGGTTTTTAGTTTCTGCTATGTATATTCTAAAAGATAAATATATAAATTATTAGGTTGATTATAATGTACTTTATTTTAGTTTTAAATAGCTTTATCTTAATGAGTTAACTTTGGAGATACTTGAATATAAAACATGCTAAAATAATTGCTTAACCTTCTTGAGCATAACCTGTGCAGGTGGTAACACAAATCTGGAATAAAACTTATAAGTGCACCACTATCTCATTTGATATATGTAGAATAAAATCTAGGTAAATAGTTTGAGCTTCGAAAAGTTTAGACTTTCATCAGATTATGCAGCTTTAATCTTTGTACCATAAAATATCAGATGCAAACAGAATATCAGTTCTCTGTACGCTGCACATAACACAACACATCTTACTACAACCATATTAAGATGGATTTAACCATATACATGTGATGCTTTGATTAGATTTGAGTGTTTGCGCTGTATGCTCAGGCCAAGTCGGAGGCTCCACCATCAGGGCCCACCACATGTGGCGAGGATGCTATGTTCAGTTTTGTCATGTGCAGCAGTGAATTTGAATCTGCTGGTGTTAGCTCTGAGTGCATCCTGGAATCTGAGGTTCATCTGGCATTATTGTTAGTGTTAGCACCTTGTCAAACTGCCTTTTGAACAATTGTACACTGCAGTTTGATAGGTTTCTTATATATGCTGGCACTGCATTGAAGAGCCGAACTCACCGGACAGAAAGGCTTTCTTCCAGCCTAAGGTTAACAAAAGAAAGTTTAATTTAAAAAAAGGAAGGATGGTATATAGACATTACCAAATAAAAATAAACATCTATCGTGACAATACACCCAGACATTTGTTCCTTTACATTTAAAGCATAGTTTACGTCCCTAATACACTCTTTAATTTAGTTCTCATGATACAGTATACGAGCTAGTCTGACCCACGGTCATTTCATCCCGGAAGTACAATAGTGCCTGTCTTCAAGGACAGTTCTTCACCAAGACCAGTGTTGTCCTGACAAAGCAGATGTGGCATTCTCTGTGGCGGAGTGGTTAGAGTGTCTGACTTTTGTCTAGGTCAGACTCCTAATCTGAGGGTCAGCAGTTCGATTCCCCGTGCCCCCAGCTCTGCCAATTTGGATTTCCACCGCTGTGTATAACTTACAGCGTCATCAAAGGCCGGTTGCTCTCATACCATGTCTATGTGGTGTGGGAGGTTAAAAATCCCTTGGGTCGGTAAAAGTGTAGGCTCGGGCTTTCTATCGACCAGCAGTGGAATGAGGAAGACCAGTCGTCTATGACTGAAATTTCCCCCGCTTAAACAACTAATGGACCCCAAAAAAAATAAAGTCATTCCGAGGGGACAGGACGTGCGGTGGCTGAATGGGTAGGTCGTGGGTTAGAACCCCAGCCGAGTGAAGCCAATGATTTTACTAAAATGATACTTGTCGCCAGAATAAGCTACCTAGCCTGGTGTTGAACAATTACTAGCATAGAATAAGGACTGGTTTGCTCAGTATCAGGATAAGGTAACTTAATTGAGATATTAGGTCATGGTGCCAGTGATCGGGTCTTCCAGTGGGGAGCACTTAAAGTCACCGCGAATGTGCCGCCATATGACCTTAAACGTTGCTAAGATGGTGTTCTCTGTGGCAGAGTGGTTAGAGTGGCTGACATTTTTCTAGGTTGGACTCCTAATCTGAAGGTCAGTGGTTTGATTCCCTGTGCCGGCACCTCTGCCAATCTGGATTTCCGCTGCTATGTAAAACTTACAGCGTCATCAAAGGCCAGTTTCTCTCATACCATGTCTATGTGGTGTGGGAGGTTAAAAATCCCTTGGGTCGGTAAAAGTGTAGAATCGGGCTTTCTATTGACAAACTGTGTAATGGTGAAAACAAGTCTATTCAGACTTATCCATGATAGGCAGTATACATCTTCAAGAAAAAAAAGATGTAAAACCCCAATATACATCATAGGCGGGTAGTCAAATAAAATAAAAACAGCTTGTACTTTGAGAAATTGCCCGCACGTGAGAGTGGGCCACCACTCAGAGGGAGCCTTGAAGACAGGTACTACTGTATCACGCACACATTAGGTGTTATTTACATCATTTACATAGTAATTTATAACAAAATAACTTATTTGCAACTACGTGACCAGATTACCTCTTACTTTGAACACTACGTCTAATTTGTTAATATATATATATATACACATATATGTGCGTGTGCATTTTGTCATTTACAAAATAACTTATTTATAGAAAATATTGGATTGCCTGTCCAAATCTGATAAATATATATTATAGGAAAAGTTTTGTGGGACTCAAACCTGGCACGCGATGCCTGAGAAAAAAGAATGTTTGCTTTTCTCTATTCATGGTGAAATACCTTCTTCGACACTTGGAAATAGTATATAATGTGTTGTATACTTGTTTTATATTACTATAAATACCGAGTACGATTCTTTTGGGATTTTTTAAAAGTTTATATATAATTATTTGTGTGCAACAGCATGACATATTGAATCTACAGCTATAACCAGTACGGTGATGCCATCTTAGCTGTTGCATCGGCACCCGTCCAAGTGTACTCATCCAAGGTTCCTCGAGCCTCAAACCCCATATAGGACAACTCAATATCTGTATAATATATAATGTGATGTATAACGAATTATCTGAGTATAAAGATACATAAGGGAATTATTATCATTATTGTTATACTCTGTAAGACTAAAAACTGTACCGGTGGTGCCACCTGCGACCTCGCCTCCACTGGACGTAGATGAGTGTCAGTCACACCGGAGGATTTTTTCTCATATATGTACATATCTTTATATATACTTTTTCTGGCAGGTAATGAAGTGATATAGTGCCCACACATATAGGTGGCGCCAAGGTGGTAGCATGTCATTGAAGAAGAATCCATGCATAATAAGAACAGCATCGAATAGTTGGTTTATATTCACATAATAAATTATGTGACACATATATGCATATATATGTGTATATAGGCCTACCTATATATATATATATATATATCTGCTCAGTGTGTATTTTCCCATTTATATATATATATTTATATATATTTATGTCATGTATAACGAATTATGCAAGTATAAAGATATGTAAGGGTTAATTATTACTTTATTTGTTATACTCCATAAGACAAACACTGTACAGGTGGCTCCACCTACCCTCCTCACCTCCACCGGATGTAGACCAGTGTCAGTCGCACCGGAGGATATATATATAAATATTATGTTTATATAAACCATAATAAATATATATATTATATATATATAAATATATAAAAATATATATATAGATATAAATATATATATAAGCAGTTCTACGAAGAGACAAGACAATACAAACTGGTCTGAGGTCTTTTATGCAACACTCTGGCAAGAAAACAGCCTTGCCTTAATCAATACAATTTTTTTTCTGTTGGAAGTGTGGGGAGCTGGCGCAGAACATCGAATATATATCAGCGGCGGCAGCGCGCTGGCACCAGCTGAGCCGGCCAACACGCATGCGCGCAGCTATGGTCCGAACTCATACAACCTTGAAACGACTTCTTCTCCGATACCTATATATATATAATGTATAATTTATAAGCAGTTCCACGAAGAGACAAGACAATACGAACTGGTCTGAGGTCTTTTATGTAACACTCTGGCAAGAAAACAGCCAAAAGGAGCGAAGCGAACCACCCAGACCAAAACGAACATTGACATAATAACTGAATTATCTTAATTATTGTCATATATAACCCTTTTTTTTTCTTTTCTTTTTTTTTGAATTAACAGATCTAGATTAAAGAATCAGTCACCAGACAGCCTGGCAGTGATGTGTAAGTCGTTTATTATGCGGATAGAAAGCGGGGTCTTTAAGTATGTAAATACGGCATCACTAGCCCAATCACCCCTAGATTTGATTTCCTCCAGACTGGCTCCGCACATAGCCAATTACGTGCATCCTCCCCTCTGGATGGAGTGTGACGAAAGCTTATCTGGGTCTAAGCCCGCTTTACGGCCAAAGTATTTCAGCATCTTTTGATACGTTTTATATTCCAAAGGCGAATATGAATAGGGGCCAAGCGGTACTAAAAAAGCTGGACTATCAGGATGAGCTTTTACATCCCGAAAATGAAGAGATGTCCAATGAACCGCACACAATAGCAGGTCCGGACATTTTGTTACAGGAACTTGCAATACTCTTTCGCTGTACTGGATTGTCTTAGATTTTCTAATGCTTATTAGCATGCCCCATGCAAAAGATTGGAAGTCTCGGCGCCTTAGAACTGAGTCCCCCTCAGTTATCTGACACTTTCTAAGAGCCCTAAAGCTGCATAACACAGCGGCACGCCATGCAATATGCCCCGGACTCATGGACAGATTGGCAAAAATGGCTCTCAACAGATGGAGCCGCCTGCCTGTGCGAGTCACCTAATTTCCTACGTATGCCTTTTAGTGTTGAATCAATTATAAATGATGAATAAATAATAGGGTTGAACCATTAGTTTTTAAGAAAAAAATTAAGCCGCTTAAATAATTAATAATCGAAACATATTTAAAGCTTCTTGCTAACCAGGTAGCGTACAGCGCGACTTGTTCGTCAGAACATGGCAACGGACAATGTGTTTCTGAATAAATATCTATAAACTGTAAATATTTCTTGACTTGGGTATTCCTAGCCAGTAGCGAATTAGGTGCGTAATATAAAGCTTGGAACTCCTTCTGCTCACAGGATAGCTCAGCTAGCCCTGCAAAGAAGATTTGAATACATCACAACAACACATTAAGCTCGATTTATCAACATTACTAATTCTTAGATGGCTATTACCAAGATTTAGCCTACTTAAAGCATCACACAAATATTTTCTGATCCTCTAATATATATCGACCTAAAGTCAAAAAAATATTTCCGTTGTAAGTGTGGGGAGCTGGCGCAGAACATCGAATATATATATCAGCGGCGGCAGCGCGCCGGCACCAGCTGAGTCGGCCAACGCGCATGCGCGCAGCTATGGTCCGAACTCATACAACCTTGAAACGACTTCTTCTCCGATACCTATATATATATAATGTTATTATATAATTTATATATATTTATATATATCCGGTGTGGCAGTAAATCGCAAACCCCTGGAAATTGCACACCCCGGGGTTTGCGATTTACTAGGAAATCACAAACCCCCCCTGGAAATCGCAAACCCCCCTGTGTTTTGGGACCGATTCGGGCCAAATCTATTCAATGCGACCATATTTAACAGAATTATATACTCAAATCGTGAAATTTCATTAAATTAACCCTAAATTCGAAGCGTTATTAAGGCTACCGCCGCATTGGCGGCGATATTAATCGCCGAACGTAATGTAAACAAATCGCCGCCGCATCGACGTCGCGTTCCATACTGGCGGCGGCGGCGATTTGTTTACTTTACGTTCGTCGATTCGAAAATATAACTAGTAATATCGCCGCCAATGCGGCAGTAGCCTTAATAACGCTTCGAATTTAGGGTTAAATTGGTAACCAAATAAGTGAAATTTGACCAATTTAACCCTAAACTCGACGAACGTAAAGTAAACAAATCGCCGCCGCCGCCGAATGGGGGGTTTGCGATCTCCAGGGGGGATATGCGATTTCCTAGGAAATCGCAAACCCCCCATGCCCATATATGGCATGGGGGTTTGCGATTTCCTAGGAAATCACAAGTGGGGGTTTGCGATTTACAGGGTTTGCGATTTCCTGCTACACCGGTTCTGACAATCATAGGGATGAGGTTGGGTGTCACTTCCAGCGATAGTGACTGGAAGTGACACCAGGTGTCGTCGTGGTAGTAAGTACACAGATGGAGGACAGAAAATGCTCAAGAAAAAAATAGAGCAACAATAAACTATTCGAGGAACTGTATTATTTCTATTCAGATGATATATTATGCAGCACCCAAACACACATCTCCCAAGCACTGAGTGCGAGGTCAGCTCAGTTCCTGGGTGTCAGAGGGCGTGTCGCAGCTGCTGTAGAAGCTCTGGAAGGACTCAGACCCGGCAATGTTCAGGTTGTCAAGTAGGCCAGGGGCAAGCACCTCCACGTTGTACAGGACGCGCTTGCTTTTCATCCAGCTGTATGTGTTGTCGAAGCGCACAATGTCTGCATCGATAGAAGAAGAGAAAAAGGCTTATAAATACAGGGATAGAAGTGTTCTATGACAGAAAAACACGGGAATCAAGCCGAGACCATAGTGCCCATGGCAACTTTCCGCGAAAACACGGGTTTCCCCCCATAGGATTAGCACTGTCAGGGAATCGTGGGAAAAATGCCGGAAGTCAGGTTTCAACTGTCCTTGTTATGGTGACTATATTATCACCCATACCTAACTCTTTCTTGTTTAAGTTTTATGTTCGAGCAACATCTAAAGTCATATAAGAATGGGATTCGAACTAATCAATTGCTGCCATATATAGTATACAGTAAAACCTCTCTAACCGACCACCTCCACAGATCGACCACTCCCCTATATCAATCGCTTTATTTCGGTCCCAGCAATACCATTGTAAACCATATTCTAACTCCCTAAGCCGACCTCCTCCCTAAATGGACCACTTAAAGTCGGTCCCAAGGTGCATCGATTTAGAGAGGTTTACTGTATATGCTTTGAGATTTCACGAACGTTAATCAGTGAATATCAACAATCCCGGAAATCTGTGAAAACCCGACCGAGTGAAACCAATGACTTACAAAATTGATACTTTTTGCTATCTATCCTGGCGCTCTGCATTACTAGGGATAAGGCAAGGATTGGTTAGCTCAGTATCGGCATAATGTGGGTGAGTGGGAAATCGGGCAGCCTGTTCTCCCAGTGGGGCAGCACTATAAAGTCGCTATGAGTGTGCACCATCATAATTTAAGGCGGTACCCGTCCTGATATGACCTTAGATGTTGCCAGTATGTAAAGCCCCACCCCCCACCCCCTCACCACCCACCAAAAAAAATGCTGGAAACCGACTGTCAGTAACCTGAGAATGCACCAACTGTTGGTGTGCCATATACCTTAGTCACACAACTGCTTACGACCGCTTGCGATCACAAAAAACGGTTGGTCTCAAAGAGATCGCAAGTGGTCGCAAAGTAGTCCTCAGTGCTTCCAACCACAAAAAAAGGCTTGGTCTCAAAGAGGTTGGAAAGTAGTTCTCAGTGGTCACCAACCTCCTTGTGACCATTTTGGTCGCAAGGAGGTTGCAACTACTACACTAAAAACATTGCAACCAAAATGGTCTTCCGGAGGTTGGCAGCCATAGCTTTGGTCGTGAGGATGTCACTGGTGACTGTGGGTACTTTGGTCCAAAGTAGTCGCAAGCCACAGTGTGACTGCGGCTTTACTCACATTTGCCGACTGCCTCACACATGACGCTGCCGTGTTCGGGCACCATGTGACTGTTGACGCGGTCAGACGGCACCACCTCGACCATGTCGCCCGCCCTCTGACGCTGGCTGCCCGTCCGCCGGAACACCCCGAAGCCCACGTCATGGTCCTCCGTCCAGAACTGCCAACTGGGTCAGAAATGTGTGTGTGTGATAAGATATATAGCTGCATGGATCACCGGACGCGGTGGCTGAATTGGTAAGACTAAGAGCGCAGGCTTCCCGTGCGGAAGGTAGGAAGTTCAAATCCTGACTGAGCCAAGGCCTATTATAGCTGTATCCTATTGATTGATTAATTCGGACAGGAAAGCCAGAGAGCGATATCAGTCTTTGGGAAATGGAGGTTTTATTCACATAACACTCTTATACAATCTTAGTCAATTTTAGGGTAGTTTTAGTCATAGTTAGTTAATTCATTCAAGCAACCTCCTACATCTCTGCAGAGGGCAGCGCAGGTCACGGGTTCGAAGCCACCGAGGGGGAGCCCCGAGCCGAGCCTATTTAAAAAGAGGGTGGGTGGGTGTGGTCAGCAAACGTTACAGGTTGGAGGAACCGGGCCGAGTGCCCGGTGGCGGGACAGAGGCGTCCCTCTAAGTGCGGGAGTAGAATCCAGGGGTCAGCACTGGCCTCCCGCCGATTAACCACAATTTGAAATTATGTACCAATTCGGACAGGAAAGCCAGAGAGCGATATCAGTCTTTGGGAAATGGAGGTTTTATTCACATAACACTCTATACAATCTTAGTCATTTTAGGGTAGTTTTAGTCATAGTTAGTTAATTCATTCAGGCAACCTCCTACATCTCTGCAGAGGGCAGCGCACGTCACGGGTTCGAAGCCACCAGGGGGGCCCCGAGCCGAGCCAAACACAAAGCCGGGGCTCGGGGGGCGACCGAGGTTACCCAAGGAGGTAATTGGAGTGAATCGGTCCGACTCCCAACTTCGAGGCCGTTAGTGCCTGGGGCCCACCGACGGCTGCGCACGCCCAAACCGCCCCCTGATCGTGCAATATGAACTGGCCCCAGGACAGCCAGATCCTCCAGGGCCCCCTGAGCAGCATGTACTCCTCGCAGGGTCACTAGGATGTCAGAGTGGTGATGACTGCTGGGGTGCCCGAGGGCACCCGCGGACAACCCAGGCCCTAAACTACAGTGCAGCCCGGTCTGGTCACAGCGGTGAGCTGGGTGTCGCCGGTACAACACGGGGGGGGTTGCCTGCCCAAGCTCCTGCTCACTCGATTGACGTGGGTGACATTGTGGACGTGGGTGACATCACCGACGAGAGTGCTGCGTGTGGCATCATGGACATGGGTGATGTCGTTGGCGTCATTTTGGCTTGGGTGACGTGGGTGACCTTTTGAACACTATTGATTGATTGATTGAAACCAATGACTTATAAAATTGAAACTTGTCGCTACCTAGTCTGGCACTGGGCATTAATAGGATAGGACAAGGACTGGTTAGCACAGTTTCAGGGAGATTTATGGCACCTCATATTCCCAGGGGCCAAATGTATGAAGCGGGGTTAGCGCTCCAAACCCGTGGTTAGCGGGGATATCCGGGTTAGCGGCGAAAAGTTGGTATGTATGTGGCCGGGTTAGGGAAACTCCGCGAGTTTAACATCGTCTACGCTAACCCCAAGCCATATCAAGTTTACCGTCGGTGTTAAGGACCGATTAGGCCCAAATCTATTCAATGCGATCATATTTAACAGAATTACATACTCAAAATGTGAAATTTCATTAAATTAACCCTAAAATCGAACCGATATTAACGCCGCCGCTACATCGGCGGTGATATTAATATTGTCGAATCGACGAATGCAAACAAAACAAATTGCCGCCACCGCCAAATCGCCGGCTATATATTAGGCCCAAATCTATTTAATGCTATCATATTTAATAGAATAAGATACTCAAGAAGTGAACTTTGGTCAAATTAACCACAAAATTGAAGCGATACTAACGCCGCCGGCGAATTCTGGTCAAATGAAACCAATAATCGAAGCGATATTAACGCCATTGACATTGTCAAATAGCGGTGCTCGCCGGGAACAGGCTCAGCAATAACAAGGGTTGCTGGTGCCCGGCGGTGTTATGTACCGATTAGGCCCAAATCTATTCAATGCTATCATATTTAACCGAATAACATCCTCAAAAAGTGAAATTTGGTCAAATTAAACCAAAACTCGAAGCGATATTAACGCCGCCGCCGTCGCCGAATCGGCAGCCATATTATCAAATAGCGGCGGCGCTCGCCGGCAACAGGCTCAGAGGGATTTCCCAAATCTATAAATTATGCATCAGTGCTAACCCCGCCACGCTTTGGCCACATACATTTCCCGTGACACATATTCCAACACCGACGTTAGCTAATCCGCTGGCCACCCTTAACACCGGAGCCGATAAAAAGTTGTTCATACATTTGTCCCCAGGTGGTCACCCATCCAAGTCCTGACAAGACTCATTTGGCCAAGCAGTATCAAAGCATTGCATCACTGCTAACTAGGGTACAAAGGAAGAAGAGGAGGAGGTTGGGAATAACATCACTTTATTTCTAAGCTTGATCAATCAATGTCCTCGGTGCGCATGCCTGACATGGTAGCAATCAATATTGCTCAGTAGAGAGGCAGTTTTACTGAGGGTTCTGACAATCATAGGGATGAAGTAATGCGGTTAATTCTAAACCATGATGGTCGTATATCAGACGCTGACAGACAAGCCTTGGTAACAACATCTTAACATGGCAATTTCATCAAGCAATATATGGTCATCAATCAGTGGTAACAATATTTAAAGATGGCAATTTCATTAATCAATACACGGTTATCTCACAATCAAACATTTATCATTAGTTTTTTGTTCTGATTCAGTGTTTATTTCCCCCCTAATCAGTCGTGATGCAGGCAGGAGGGTCGTCAATATGTGTGGAGTAGAGAGATGTGGAGTGGAGAGGTGTGGAGCGGTCAGCTTCAGGGCATGAACTGACCGTTTCAGGGGGAGTAGTGTGTGAGGAGGATGTATGGCCTGTGATAGGTCCAGGGCAGGAGCGATGTTGCAGACACATGGTATGTGTGGGAGTGTGTGATTGGCTGGGACCCGTGATGGTGGGTGTGGCCTCTGTACCCCCAGCGATGACATTGGACGTATTCGACTGGGACCTTTCAATCCACAAAATATAGGCTCTGCCCACCTGCACAGTGAACTTGCTTTTCGAATGCAAAGAGGACCAGTCAAATGGCTTCAGTGGTTTCAGCCAATCAGAGCTGTTCTTTTCCATTGCAAATGGCTGCCCTCTATGGGGGCTGCTTTGCAATTGAAAAGAACCAATCACAGCTGTTCTTTTCCATTGCAGATAGTTGCCCTCTATGGGTGCCGCCAATTGCAATAAAAAATAACAGCACTGATTGGCTGAAGCTACTGAATCTTTCAACCTTTCCATATCAGCCATGTTGAAATACAACATGTGACCTTGTGGATGTAGCCTCAAGACACATTCGATTCATACGTATAGAAACCCATTTCCGGTCCCAGTCGAAAAGGAATTTGTAAAGAAATATTTTGATAATCACATGGAAAGGCCCAGTCGAATATGTCCAATGAATGAGCATGCCTACACTAATTCGACCTTATGACAGCAACACGACACTCACTTTAGCACACTGCCAGGCTGTATAATTGTGTACTCGAGTTGTGTTGACGAGCCCCGGGCGACATTCACCGCTGAGAAGTTGGACAGGTCCACAGTCGGCCGCTCCAGGTAATACTCCGCAGGAACCTCACCACCCATATTGATCTAGGCGAGAAAGCGCGAGAACAAAACTGAAGAATTGAATATGTAGCCTGAAGGTTGTATGTAGTTATTCCCGCAGCGCTGTCTCTGTGACAACTCTAGAGAAAAAGGTGTAGGAAGGCTGGGTTATGGATATAACCGCATGAATTTGCAATTAAATATTCTAAATATATGTGGTTTTAATGCCTGTTTATCATAGTCCGCTATTTTTCAGTGAAGAGTTTATGAAATCATGTAAATTAAGAGCTTTCTGTGGCAGCCATCTTGGTGGTTTTTTTTTATATTCTCTCAATTTCTCAATGTTCAGCCAAATTAACACTACACACTGGAACCACCAGCTCCAAGGTTAATTCCTACAGCAGCAGTTTTTGCTTGCTTGGATTTAAGCAGGTTTGTCATTCACCCCTACTTTGGATAGAGGTGAATCCATATGCATATACAATATATGCATATAGAGAGAGGGACTACATATGCGTATATTGTAAATAAATGTATTGTAACCAGGCTGGAAGACCAGTGCCACAGCGCTGACAAAAGACTTTGTTCAATGAATAAACTATACATGTATTTACAAAAACCAACCAAGACTTGATGGCATTCATGTGAACAACAGCAACTGTCTAAAGCCACTGATTAAAGTCGCCGGCTGTACCTCACCCAGATACAAACGAATCCAGCATCAAAAGCTCTCCAAACATAACTTTGCTTAGTTTGTTCAGTTCATGCCACTGAACATGTGGGAGGAGAGTTGAGGTATGTGATGTATGAATGACATCATAGGTGGAATTCCCTCATCACATGACCTAGAGGGATTCCCCACACACTGGGGAAGCCATGGCAACCACCAAGATGGCAGCCACAGAAAGCTCTCAATTCAACTTTTAAAGTATATTAATACTTCTGTAACCAATGCTGCGTAGTGGCTTAATCAATGCCGTTAGTCACTATAACCATTGGTTTCAATATGTATTAGGAGTCAGGTCAGGTCAGATGTTAGATAAATGATTCACCCTGTACTTGCAGACATATAAAAAGAATAATTATCTCTTCTTAGATTGTGAAATTAGGCTCTCATTTCATTTCCCCGCTTTTTTGACAGCTTTTATATAGGGTTGGTATTCACCCGTGTACTGCGAGTACAGGGTGAATCCTTTATCTAGTCATAGGTAGGCTGGATCAGAGGACTCACTCCTGCTAATTTTATAACGATATCTTCAATTTTTTATCTAAAACTGTACCTTCCCTGACGACAATTGTTTTGTAATTGTGAACTTTTAACTTCTTGACACATAGGTGATTGTGGTCTTTTACATTCTGTATAATAATACGACAGAATAAGATGTTAACACTTCTTGCTGCGATTGTGGCCTTTGCTGTCGACACGGCGTTAGGCATTCAACGCTAACAAACTAAATATAGGATATAAGTTGGATATGTGAGATCAAATCTAGGCATGCGCTTTGGTTTAGAAAATGTGATGCTCTTGAAATGTGATGCTTTGAAAATGCACTATATGATGCTTTGAAAAATGTAATGACTATGGAGATTTATGTCTACATTTATCTATAGCTGCCTTTACACGGGCGAGTTAAAACGCCTTAGGTAGAACCAGTTGCCTAGATCGGTTTACATTTGCCCGTGTAAACGCGCCGCTGAGGTGTTTTAGGGCTGAAACGTTTCACCTGAAACGTTTCACGTATACCACCTTGGGAGGTGGTTTACAGGAACCGTTTTAGATAAAACGTTTTGTAAATGGTTGTCTAAACGGTAGCATGATACTTGAGGCATTTTACTGACGTCACACGCATGCGCACACGACCGAATCGTTTGTTTTCTTCCAGTTACCCGCATTCGCGTAATGCCAAATGTGTCAACGGACACTTGTTTCAGAGAAATATATAACCAAAATATATGATTAACCATACTAATTTTCTAGTTATAGATGTCATTAACCATAGGATATAATAAAAACATGAATAAAATAAGTAAAACTGACACTGGCTATGGCTCACTAGCGGTGAAGCGCATGCGCAGATAGAAGACTTCCGCCTTGAAATGGTTTAAGTACTGCCCGTGTAGACGCGACACACTTTCAATCTCGGTCCGTGTAAACGCGCCACTAAAACGCTTCAGGTAAAATGCTTTGCCTAGATCGTTTTACTTTTTGCCCGTGTAAACGCAGCTAATTTCAGTGCTCTATAGAGGGGGTGTAATGACGTCACAAGACAACTTTCCGTGGCCATATTGGATGACATATAGAAGGCTTGCAACTGCCTACACTGTGCTTATTTACTGATTTGGTGGGTTATTTGTTACTGTTTTGAGCAGTTTGGCCTCAGCAGTTGTTGCTAAAGTGCTATAAGTAAACACATTGGATGTAAACTGCCCAGAATCTCCCAGAACACAAGAAAACTCTGTTTTACTGCATCTGCATGCATTCACAACATGGCTAGGGAGGTTGCTCATAATCCAAGATGGCTGGTCGCTGACCGCTGACTGCTGAGTGATGACATCACATGCACTCCCTATTATGTGCTGTTGGTTCATAATGGTGTTGATACTGACCGCAGAGCGGCAGCACTTGTCGCCATCTTGGTCGGTCGCAGTGCCGCCCCACCGCACCGGAAGTTGATCAGCGTCTATATACTTAAGGAGCGTCTCCCTCCAATCACCTTTTAAGTTTGTAAGTGGTGTTAGTAATCTTAACAGAAGGAAGAGATTAAACAAGGAGAAATTAGTAGGAACTCCACAGAACTTTAACATCCTCTACCTGCATCCGGGTATGATCTTAAATGTAGCCCGGAGTGAAAACTCCACTAAATCGAATTAGCTGAAAGTGAAAGTCCACAGTCCGATATTCTTGAGCTGCTACCGTATTTTGTAGATATATATTTTATTAGATTGATAAAAAACTGTAGTGTCCATGCCGGACCATGGGAGTTGCTGAAGTATGGAATGTCCAATTAAAGAGGTAAAAAGTGTACTAGATTGTGGCCAAGCTGCTCTCTGGAAACATTTACTTAAAGTTGCATAGTCCGATGAAAACATCAAATTTTCAAAACCAAAACATTTATCTAGATTTGATTCTCCATATTCAACTTAGACACTGATGCACTTATTAAGAAGGGAATAATAAGTCAATTAATATAAACCGTTACTACTGAAGTCTATGGTGTCAGAATTTTGGCGTGCTTGCCAAAATTATTTTGGCATGTTTTGACGTCAAATATCTCCAAACTTAGCCATTTAAAATTAAAGTTACTTCAAACTAAAGTAAAGTAGATTATACCGATTAGTATAATATCAATCGGAAAATAGCAAAAACTCAAAAGCATCGGACTATGCAACTTTAACCAAACGAATGAATTGAAACTCCAGTAAACAATTATAACTATTTAGAAACACACCCTATCCCCCCAAAAACCTTACTTCCTAGGACTTGAATCTTCTTCCTTGTTGCTTCACTCATAAATCTCTTCATCAAATTATAGGCGATTGGGAATATCCTTGGTGCTGCGACAGAAAAATCGAGAATAGTTCAGATTTATTTTTAAATAACAGAAACGTAATTATAAATAAAATAAAGGAAACCTTACAATTAGTGACAACTTCTCCAATTGGCTTAGATTAAACTGAAATAAGAAACTGCAAAGTACGGAAAAGAATAAATATTTTCTTTTCTTTCTCAGTTTATGCTATATTTGTTGACGAGAAGTCAATTGCAGAGACTTTATTTTGACAAAAAGTTAACCCACAACTCGCACAGGCCTAATTCAACTTGCTGAATCAAAATGTTGTATTAAAGGTTGTCTGTGGCGTTCTCTGTGGCGGAGTGGTTAGAGTGTCTGACTTTTTTCTAGGTCAGACTCCTAATCTGAGGGTTAGCGGTTCGATTCCCCGTGCCCCCAGCTCTGCCAATTTGGATTTCCAAGGCCGGTTGCTCTCATACCATGTCTATGTGGTGTGTGAGGTTAAAAATCCCTTGGGTCGGTAAAATTGTAGACTCGGGCTTTCTATTGACCAGCAGTGGAATGAGGAAGACCAGTCGTCTATGACTGAAATTTCCCCTGCTTAAACAACTAATGGACCAATTGGTTGGCTGAAAGGTGCATTAAAAGATCACTTTTGTTCCATTGAATTGCATTTTAAAAACAAATGTGAATATTTAACAGCATACTGGTAATCAGGGCAGTAGCTAGCGGGGTTCTGGTCGGGGCTTTAGCCGTGTTTACACGGGGAATTGTGAAACGATGTAGACAAAGCGATTCATATGAAGCGTTTTGGAAGCGTGTTTACACGGCGGAGTTGAAAAGTGTGTCGACGCCGGGAATCAGCAGGCGCCTGTAGCCGGCTAGCACTGCTGTTTGTTTTGTTTACACTTGGTGATTCGACGCCGATGTTGCTGCTACGGTAATATCGCTTGGAATTTAAGGTTAATTTAATTAAATTTCATTATTTGAGGATGTAATTCTGTTAAATATGATCGCATTTAATAGATTTCGGCCTAATTGGGCCCTAACACTGCCGGGTACAAGCGATTAGTTACTGCTCCATCTGTTGCTGGCAAGCCCTACTATTTTATACTATCGCCGCCCGGGAACCAGCTGAATCGCTTCAAATAAACCACCTCCCGAGGTGGTATAGATGAGGCGTTTCATATGAAGCGATTCAGCCCTAAAACACCACAGAACCGCGTCTACACGGCAAATGTGAGTCGATCTAGGCAAGGCGTTTCATATGTGGCGTTTTAAATCTCCCGTGTAAACACAGCTTTAGATGCTATTACCGGACTATGCAACTTTAATTAATTAAATAATGATGGGATTTGCTAAAAGGTCATTAAGGAAAGAGAGAAAAGCTTACCATTTACAACCAGGGCATAACGAAGAGTCTCAGGATAATTGGCTTCAAGCAGAACCATGACCTCCGAAAACACATCAATGGCTGGAGGTGAAAACAGTACAAACAAACTAGGATTAAACACTTCCACGCAACCAGAAACACTCAAAGGCCAGGGCCGCGTTCAGGGTCTGTCTCGGAGGCGCCTCGGAGATGCCACTGACGTCACGCTAGTCTGAACGGCAAAAGTAGTTTGTTGTCTCGAAAATGGCAGCCCCCATAGGCAGCGGCCATTTGCAATGGAAAAGCTGCACTGTGATTGGCTGAAACTACTGGATACGGTGGCCATTTTCGAGGTGCTTTTTGTCTCCTATCAGAAAAGGGAGGCATCGCCGAGACGCACCCTGAACTCAAATAGGCCTTGTATGTCGTATATACATGTACACAATTGGATAGGAAACGGTTTTTTGTGTGTTTTTGTTGTTGTTGTCTGTTGGGGTTTTACATCCTAGCAACAGCTAAGGTAATATCAGGATGGCTACCGACTTGTGACAGTGCACACTCATGGCAAGTTTATAGTGTCTCCTCATTGGGAGACCAGTACCATGCCACCATGAACTGATATCCCACTCAGTCACATTATGCTGATACTGAGCTAACCAGTCCTTGCTCTATCCTAGTAATGCTGAGTGCTAGGCCAGGCAGCGACAAGTATAAATTTTGTATGTCATTGGTTTGACTCGGCTGGGATTCGAACTCCCGACCTTCCACACGGGAAGACTGCATTCTACCGATTCAGACACCTCGTCTGATTATATAGTGTAGTGGTCTGCACTGACCTCTCAGATAAGGAGCCGCATAGACAGGTAGGCATGGCTAGTGTGGTGATATCAGGGAGCCCAGGTGGTGTAATGGTTAGCACACTGGTCCGGAATGCAAAGAGATGTGGGTTCGAGTCCCGCTCTAGCCACACTATTTCCCATTTTCATCACCCCCACGACATATAGCAAACACTTGGGGAGATCAAATATTCACCCCAACAGTATGGGTGAATGATGACCATGTCTAGAGCCGAGCAAAAGCTGCTTTGGTATGAATACACTGTAAACAAGCTGTGAAGGTCCTGGTTCCAGTGTGGAGTGTTAATATATATTAGCATAGAGTTGATGAACTGGGAGAAAATGCACATACACACACACACAAAGATGGCAGCCAGAGGATGCCATGGATTTGAATTTTAAAATGTATCAATCTACATGATTTCATATATTCTTCACTCCAAAAATAACGGGCTATGATAAGTATCTGACCAATATATTTAACATAACAGATTACAAACTCATGTCCCTAACCCAGCATTTCGATACCTTTTCTATGTTGCTTAGCAACCCTGTACGCAATACAGGAAGGTAATCAGCATTTGGGGTACAACACCTCCACTCCTTCCTCCCACGTTACTTTCTATAACAAAACTCATTTTGTATAATGACAACTGCGTGTTCAGCAAGTTTTGCTTAAAGTTGAATAATCCGATGGTTTTGAGTTTCTCCAATTGTCGGAGATAAATACATAGACTGATCGTTATTTCTTTTCTTTTTTTGTTCAAGTGTTTTTATTCCTCTGAATAACATGTTGTCAATGCTAATGCACTAGTCTTCCAGCGCTAATCACAATTGCCACTTCACAGCGGCGTTCTCTGTGGCAGAGTGGTTAGAGTGTCTGACATTTTTCTAGGTCAGACTCCTAATCTGAGGGTTGGCGGTTCGATTCCCCATGCCCCCAGTTCTGCCAATTTGGATTTCCACCACTGTGTATAACTTACAGCGTCATCGAAGGCCGGTTGCTCTCATACCATGTCTATGTGGTGTGGGAGGTTAAAAATCCCTTGGGTCGGTAAAAGTGTAGGCTCGGGCTTTCTATCGACCAGCAGTGGAATGAGGAAGACCAGTCGTCTATGACTGAAATTTCCCCTGCTTAAACAACTAATGGACCAACAAAAAACAGTAAACAAATCTACAACAATATAGATAGGCAATTACAGGGAAATAAGCAAAACATTGGTACATGAATGACAGGTCATCATCATTATGCTGTCAGTCGCAATGCGACAAAGACAATGCTTTCATTATTTAACCGCCGCTCTCCAATTAGCTCTCTGCTGTGAGAGTGATGTTATTTCATGTGGTAGTACATTTCATAAAAGCTGCTTGCAAAGAATTGAAGTGCTGCTAGCTTTTGGAAGTTACTAGTGGCACTCTCTCGGGGAGCAAATAGAGATCTCACACTGGCAAGAACACATCAAGACAGGCACAAACTATTTGTCCCTTCAGTGGCTGGTTGGGAGATGTTGGGAGTTCCATTCATCACCACCCTTAATGCTGCGACAGTAAGATGATTTTCTGTTAGGGTTTGCTCCCTTAGCCTTTGGTTCTATCAAGAACCTGTACAACAAGGCAGTGGTTTACAACTTTGCAATGCAGGGGCATCAAACTCACTGAGGTATTTTAGCACCTAAGGTATCAGAGGTACTGCAATACTCGCATACTCAATTCCCGCATACTGAATGACAGGTAAAGAACAAGATAAGAGAAAAAAGAAACATATAGCTTTAAGAGGGGGGGCATACCTGATTATCTTTCTAGTAGTGACATACTCATTGAAAGGGTTGTGGTGGGATGTAGGGTGGGCCTTTGTGTTTCAATTGGTCTTTGTGGTAATCTCAGGTGGGGCAAATTGACGCTATTCACGCCGCGGCCAAGTTGAAATCAGACCAAGGCCACGACCGCATCTGTGAGGCACCTCTGTATAAAAAGTGATGCGAATACTTTTTCATCGACCAATACCTCTCGAAATGACTCAAATTTGAGCGTTGAAACTACCATATTCATCCTTGCATACCTGTTTTCTATCTATTGGCCAATTTTCATGAAGATTGGGTGACCCTTGCATGGTGATTTTCCCATTCTTTAACTACAATGTGACTGTCATCTTCAAGTCTGCATAGTTATGGTGGTATCATGTAGGCCTACCATGCAGCACTGTCAGCGTAGTTATCTGTTTAACATGGTTAAACAACTAGTCTTAGTAATTACAAATTAATAAAAGCTTTAAAAGGGTTAAAATATATTTTACAAATATATATATATTAAGAAAGTCATGCAATTTTGAATTTAAGAAAAGATTGGCAACCAGGGTGAGTGACTTTGTTGACATTGCCTACTGTTCATCACTCAATCTTCATGAAAATTGACCAATAGATAGAAAAAAGGTATGCAAAAATGAATAGGATAGTTTCAAAAGTGAATATCTTCAAATTTTACTCCTTTAATTTCTGTTGTAGTTCATACACATCAGCAGACAGCACTGCCATTTCCAATACCCGACACGTACTCAACCTCGTTCTGATGCCTAGTTAGGTCACGCGCGAATAGTGTGAATTGAGTTATTAAGTAGGTTAATATTGATTAATCATGTACCTCAGTAGGATCCAACCAGAATCATTTCCAGGCTCATTCCGTTGTAGGCATGGTTTGTTGGCTGCTACTGGTTGAGTATGTTTTGGTTGAGTTTACAGTGTATGTTTGGGGGAGAGAGGGGGGGGGGCAGGGAAAGGAATGGCAACCCTGACCCCAGTGTAGCATTGTTCTGCTTTGGCCTAGGCTGGTTGATTTAAATGTGCACAGAGGTTTATCTTGAAAGTTTTGTAACAATCACTGTTCCTGACACGTGCTGGTAGTTGGTTCCAGAGTGCTCCCCCCTAGAACAACTGGAGACTTTTTCATTTTACTAGTCTTAACATGTGGCACTTTCAGGGGGGTCGCTTGTGCTGCATGTGTGGCTTGTGTAGGTGTGTCTATGTAATATGGGTCTTTCGCGCGGTGGTATATTAGGCCTAATAGTGGCTTGCCTCTGCGAATATTTAGAGTATCTAGTTTAGCTTTATTACATATTTAGTTTTTATAATATTTATTGTTTACTTTAGCTTGAATTAACTTTTCATTTAAAATGGCTAAATTTGGAGATATTTAAAGTGAAAACAAGCCAAATTAATGTTGGTAAGCACCTCATAGGCTTCAGCAGTAGGCCTAACAGGTTGTTTTTTAAATATTCAATTGGATTAGCATTCCTTTTCGTGCAGTAGCAAATGCTTAATAGGTGCACCAGTATCTAAGTTGGATATATGTAAGATCAAATCTAGGTATTTTGGTTTTGAAAATGTAATGCTTTCATTGGATTATGCAGCTTTAGAAAATCCAGTCCTTTATCAACACCTGTCTCAGACGAATCCTAAGAGTACGCTGGCCAAACACCATCAGTAACCTGGAGCTATGGCAGCGAACAGGACAGCAGCCTGTTGAGGAGGAGATCCTTCGGAGACGCTGGAGATGGGTTGGCCATACCCTTCGCAAGCCTGCATCCAAAACCGCAAGACATGCCCTCTCCTGGAATCCACAGGGGAAAAGGAAGAGAGGCAGGCCAAGAGACAGTTGGCGCCGTGACCTGGAGGCAGATGTGAAGAGGTGAGAAGATGGCCCAGGACCGGGATAACTGGAGAGCCCTTGTTCGTGGCCAATGCCCAAAGTTGGGCGGTAGGCGTAAGTAAGTAAGTAAGCCCGTTAAAAATCCATAGTTTTAACTCACCAGGTTTCCAGAGGTGCTTGGTGCCTATACCCTCCATGTCAAATACCAGGCCTATACCTTCAATACGCCGGCCAAGCTACAAAGGAATGTCAAGGACACGTGAGTATTATAAAAGAGCATCCCAACGGTATAACAAATGACAACGGCTCGTGACACAGTACTGTGCAATTAATATTCCATTTAACGATTACCGCAGTACTGTATCACCAATAATCGTTTGGTTGTTGGGAGTTTTACGTCCTGGCAACATCTAAGGTCATATCAGGACGGGTAGCGACTTGTGGCAGTGCACACTAATGATGACTTTATAGTGCTGTCTCACTGAGAGACTAGGCCGCCAGCACCATGACCTGATATTCCACTCAGTCACATTATCCTGACACTGAGCCAACCAGTCCTTGCTCTATCCTAATAATGGCGAGGGCCTGGCTAGGAAGCGACAAGTATCAATGTTTAAGTCATCACCAATAATCAATTTAACTATTGCTACAATATCAATCTCAATGGTACCATTATTAGATAGAAGATTCACTCCTATTCAGACTAGGGGTGAATGCCAACCCTGCTTAAATCTGATAAACTGCTTCAATAGGAATTAACTGTGGAGGTGGTGGTTCCAATTCCCAGAGTATATCTATATTGGGTTAAAGTTGAGGAATTGGGAGAGAATACAAAAAAAAACCAGAAACCCCCAACCCCAGAAAACGCAGCCTCGGAGAGCTCTCGATTTGACTTTTAAAGTCTATTAATCTACACCACTCCCTTCCCTCTCCCTCTCTGAAATCCCCCCCCCCCCTGGCAAAAAGAGTAAAAGAAATAACAACTACCAAAGTATACCCACCAGCCTATAACACCTGACTAAACCAATAAAACATATACTACTGACAAAGCTATAGTTGACCCAAGACAATTTAAATGAGTCGTGCAACCATTATTTGCATAATCCAAAATCCACGACTACCTGTATCAGCAAGTCATGCCCATTATATTAATGTCTCCTCACAGGTATGATCATCAAATCACTGATATAGTCTAAAGGTAAATGGCTATTCTCCAGTCTACGTGTGCAAAATATGATCCCCACTATATTTGTAATGCCTCATTTTAACCTACTACTGTCTATATTGTTCATACCATCGCATCGTCTCATCCATAAATAGTTTATATGCACTATAATTGTTAAGGCCGGAAGACCAGCGCCTCAGTGCTGAAAAAAGATGTTATTCAACTGGAATAACAAATTTAAATTTTCTTTTTTTTAAATGTTCTTCCCAAAAGCAGTGGGTTATCATAGCTACCCATTTTACCTATATATTTAGCCCTTTAGATTGCAAATTCATGTGGTGATTTCCATAACCATACACTTTTTCTAATGGG
Source organism: Branchipolynoe longqiensis (assembly GCA_030323885.1). Taxonomy (NCBI): domain Eukaryota; kingdom Metazoa; phylum Annelida; class Polychaeta; order Phyllodocida; family Polynoidae; genus Branchipolynoe; species Branchipolynoe longqiensis. Next base: position 20,208,250 of record CM059195.1, read on the forward strand.
TTGTTTAGCAGGTCTGTCCTGGAGACAGTGCTGCGAGAATAACTATAATATTACTTGATGAGAGGCAATCAGAAGCTATCATACTGGAGTACACGATTGCAGCCTCGACAGTACAATGCCAACCATGTAAATAGTTAAATTAGGCCTAATGATAAATATATTAGGGTGATCGTTATAATCTACTTTACTTAAATATTTCAAGTGAAAACGTGACAAATTAATTTTTGTGTGCAGACAAAGATTATGGATATCATAGGTTTTGTCTACCCACTTTCGAGTGAAGCAGTACAGGTTCTATTGAATTAAATTTACATGCATTCTACGCAGGAATAAATAGTTAATGAGTGTGCAAGTATCTAATTTGGAGATGTAGGATCAAATCTAGGTGAGTTTTTTGGTTTTAAAATTTGATACATCGGATTATGCAGCTTTAATCTGATGAAAGCATCAACCTTTCGGAACGAAAGATTTCACCCATATTGGACCCTACATATCCAACTTAGATAAGGATGCACTTTTTAAGCATTTATTGCTGCATCAAAGGGAATACTGGAGCGGGACATAGCTCACGCAGTAGAGTGTCCACCTGTGAAGGTGTGGGTCATGCGATTGATCCTGCTCAGTGGACCCATTTGCAGTATGGGCTATTTTCTGTTCCAACCATTGGTCCACAACTGGTTCATCAAAGGTTGTGGTATGTGCTGTCCTGTCTGTGGGAAAGTACATATAAAAGACCCCTTGCTGCTTATTGGAAAGAGTAGCCTATGTGGCAGCAGTGGGTTTCCTCCAAAGAATATATCAGAACGACCATGTTTGATGTCCAATAGCCGATGATAAAAATCAATGTGCGCTAGAGACGTTGTTAAATAAAACAAACTTTCGATAGGGAATACTAAAACAATTTAGTAGAATCTGTTAATGCTGATAACTATAGTGTCCGAGTTTTGGCATGCTTGCCAAAATTAATTTGGTATGTTTGCACTTGAAATACCTCCAAAGTTAACCATTGAGATTAAAAGTTACTTCAAACTAAAGTAGAGTAGATTATAAGGATCAATCTAATGTATTTATCTCAGAAAATAGCAGAACCTCAAAACCTTTGGACTACCAATGCAACTTTAAGCTAGTGCATGTTTGTAGTTTTAATTACTGTTCATAACGCAAAGAGAGGAAACCATAGTATCTGGTGATCACGTGCCTTTTCAGTCTGTTGCCCCATGATGCGGTACAGGTTCTCAGTACACCATATTTTGAATTTAATTATATCAGCTTTCCTTGTCGAATAAAAGATACCTGAAAATAAAAAAATAGTTACGTTTTACCATGAATGGGTGAATGAGCAAGTGAGTCAATATGAGTGAGTTAATTAATGCGTGTGTGAGTAAGAACGTGAGTATTGAGTGAGTGAATGAGTGAATGAGTATGTGTGTGAGAGAGTGGGCGTTTGAATAAGTGAGTGTCTGTGAGTGAGTGTGTGTGTGAGTAAGTGAAAGAGTGAGTGAATGAATAAGTGAGTGTGTGAATTAGTAAGTGGGTGCCTGAGAGCGGTTTTACATTCTAGTAATGCTAGGTACACACCTACCGTTTACGACTCGCGCACTAAAACTTTGCGCCCGACGCGACCCGATCGCGACCCGATCGCGTTTAAAACCGAAGATAAGGGATGCGCACATATACCGACTGGACGCACACATATAACGTCTGATTCGCGGCTGCGATCCACGCTCCTGGTGGGTTTTTGCACAAACTACCGCGCCATCAGCGCCATCTAGCATTTTCCTTGCGCCGATTCGCGACTGCGCTGCACGCACCTGGTGGGTTTTGCGCGAACTACGTCGCCATCAGCGCCATCTAGCAGTTTCCTGTAGCAATGCTATTTGTTTTGTTTACATTCGTCGATTAGAAAACATTAATATCGCCGGTGGCGGAATTTCCTTGCGCTTGCTACGTACTTGTTTAGTTTACATTCCTCGATTAGAAAACATTAATATTGCCGCCGTTGAATAGATTTGGGTCTAATATGTAGCCGCCGAACCGGCGGAATTTCCTTGCGCCTGCTACGTACTTGTTTAGTTTACATTCATCGATTAGAAAACATTAATATCGCCGCCGTTGAATAGATTTGGGTCTAATATGTAGCCGCCGAACCGGCGGAATTTCCTTGCGCCTGCTACGTATTTGTTTAGTTTACATTCGTCGATTAGAAAATATTAATATATAGCCGCCGATTAGAATATTTTGGTTAAGACACTGTCACGTGTCCTTTTTCCGGCCCGGCGATTCGTTGATCGTTAAAACTCAGACGCGAACGGTCGGCGGCTAGCACACATATACCGTTTATGATACGACCGACCGCATGCACCTCCCGATTTGCAATCGTCCCGATTCGTTTTTCGAATTGCTTGCGATTTCAGTTTTAAGGCCTAAAACTGAGTTGTAATCGCAAATCGCGGACGTCTGGTGTGCTATGGTCCCGCACCCACCTACCGACTAACAACGTCGTATGCGCGAATCGCGTCGTCAATGGTAGGTGTGTACCTAGCATAACATTCCAGGTCAAACAGGAGGGAGTGCACCTAACCACTCTAACAGCGCTACACGAGTGTAAACTGTTAGTTATATCTAAAGTTAACCTTTTAAACTAAAAGTTACTTCAAAATATAGCAAAGTAAATTATAATGATTAATTTGTAGTTGCATTGTCTGATGGGTTTGAGTTCCTGCCATTTTCGTAGATAAATATAGTAAGTTGATTGTTATAATTTACTTTACTTTGAAGTAACTTAAATTGATAATTTTGGGGATATTTGAAGTGAAAACATGCTAAATTGAACTTGACAAGTACGTCAAAATCCTGACACCACAGGCTTCAGCAGTTTGTTTGTTTGTTGTTGTTTTACATCCTAGCAACATCTAAGGTCATATCAGGACGGGTAGCGACTTGTGACAATGTGCACTCACAGCGACTTTATAGTGTTGTCCCACTGGGAAACCAGGCCGCCAGCACCATGACCTGGTATCCCACTCAGTCACATTATCCTGACACTGAGTACACCAGTCTTTGCCCTGTCCTAAAAATGACGAGCACCTGGCTAGGAAGCGACATGTATCAATTTTTAAGTCATTGGTTTGACTCGACCAGGGTTCGAACCCACGACCCCACGATCTACCATCACGGGAGACGGACGCTCTAACTCATTCGGCCATCCTGTCTGGTCAGTAACAGGTTCTATTAAATTGGCTTCGTATTTCCATCAAAACAGCAACACATGCTTAATAAGTCCGACAGTATCTAAGTTGGATATCAAGGAACAAATCTAGGTAAGTGGTTTAGGTTGGGTTTTTTAATTTGATGCTTTCATCAGACTATGCAGCTTTAATATATTTATCTAAAAGATATGACGGAAACTCTAAGCCATCCGATTATGCAAAGTTAACAAGTAATACTATACCGCGGAAACGCAACCCAATGGTCTATCTGAGAACTGATTCAGTGGGGTTTTATATCCTAGCAACATCTAAGGTCAGGATGGGTGCTGACTTGTGACTGCACACTCATGGCAACTTTATAGTGCTATTTCACTCAGGCACATTATCCTGACAATGAGCTAACTAGTCCTTTCCCTATCCTAGTAATTCCGAGTGCCAGGCTAGGTAGCGACGATAAGTATCAATTTTGTATGTCATCGGTTTGACACGGCTGAAAATTGAACTCTTGACCTTCCGCAAGGGAAGCCTGCACTCTAACTGACCACAGCACTGGTAGACAAATTGTATGTAGACAATAGTTCCATTAAGTGATAACAAGATTAACACCTTGACACGTATGTTTGTTGTCACCTGCTAATCAGACACATTGTATGTAGACAATACTTTTCATGCACTGCACACTTGACTGTTTTTACTATATGATCTGTTATCGATAAGGTGATAACAGGTCAGCGTAGACTTACTTCCCAAATTACACTTCCAGTGAATATCAATATGTTTCAATGAAAAGACAATGCTTTTGAATGAATTAACATAATCCAGTTCGAGAGTTTGGGATGATTGTCCACCAAACATACATCTGGCCAAGCATTATTACATGTGTCTCCACTTATGTCATATACTTATGTGTGGTAGGCACTACTTAATGAAATAGGTCGCCATGGGTCAGAAATGCATGGTTTTGGAAATGTAAAGAAATCTGTTCTGGAGAATCATGTGTTTAATGCTATGTTCTGGTTGGTAAAATATGTGTCCTTCATAACTTTTAACCATGTTGTAAATGTATCAGACTGTGGTTTTCATTATATAACTCATTAGAATGGCTCCTGATAGTAATGGTGCTCTATTAAATCTATATTATTATTCCTAGGATAATGATTGATTGATTGCTGATGGCTTAATGCCATGTCGGAGCAAGGTGAAAAGCTAGTGGTATCTATTCTGTTAGTATTGCCACTCACATTTTTTAAATTATTTTTTTGTCTATTAGTTGTTTAAGCAAGGGAAATTTCAGTCATAGACGACTGGTCTTCCTCATTCCACTGCTGGGCATTCACACGCTTACATTGAAATCTACACAAGATGTCAAAAGGATCAGATCCATGTCAAATGACAACAAAAACCATCTCGATGCAATTTTAAAATGGTTATACTTCTGTTAACTGACAGCAAAACCTAACTCACAAAATATAGCCAAAATTACAGGAGGTGATACACCCCAGTTGTTTTTTTAAAGAAAGATTTGTTTGGGTTTTACATTGCTAAAAAGGTCTTGCATGCTATTTATATTAAAACAGTGTTGATGCAAGGCCATGAAATCCACACACTGGAGCAGAATGTGTCAGTGTATTAGTGGGCACCCACACCCAATACACTCAGCGTTGGAAGGGGTTCTCCCCTTGAACAAAAATGCACGAGTCAGCCAAGAGTGGCCAATGCGGCATCGAGTGAGGACTACCTTGGTCCCACTGACAGCCAGCATGATGGGTTATTTTTTTGTGGCGTGTTTTCTTTTTGGGAGGGTGGGGGGAAGGGGTACATTAGTTGATTAAGCAGAAGAAATTTCAATTGCAGACAACTGATCTTCATCATTCCACTGTTCCTTGCCCTAGCTTAGTATTGCCAAATGTCAGGCTAGGTAGCGACATGCATAAATTGCTACGTCATTGGTTTGACTTGACCAGGGTTACAATCCCATGATCTACCAAAAATGGGAGGCAGGCGCTCAACTCATTTGGCCATCCTGTCTGGTGGAGGTTCTTCAATGCATGTTGTGATGTTATGAAGCGTATTGTTTGGATAATGAACAATAGAACGGATGACAATATACAATTGTGGTAATGGGATAATATGAGTTTTCCATATAAATTAGAAAGAGCTAGTTAATTTATTTATTGTTTTATTTCCTAACAACATCTAAGGTCATATCAAGATGGGTACGGACTTGTCGCATGGCGACTTTATAGTGCTGCCCCACTGGGAGACCAGACCACCAGCACCATGACCTGATATCCCACTCACTCACATTATCCTGACACTGTGCTAACCGGTCCTTATACTATCCTATTAATCCCGAGCATTGGACTAGGTAGCAACAAGTATCAATTTTAAAAGTCATCAATTTAACTAGTGTGGTATTCAAACTTTCGAACTTCCACACAAGAAGCCTGGCCACTGCGTCAAGTGGATACAGACAGGGAGAAATGTGCAATTGTTCTTACCTTTGAGGTCTACAGTTCCTACAACATCTATCCAGACGGGGTATCCATCCCTGTCTACTCCATAGGTGCCACCAGGCCAGTATTTGATCAGCACCTCGGGTGGAGTCCAGCGAGAGATCTCGGCAATCTCCATCTTCCTCCTCCACTCCAGACTCTGACAGACACATAATGGAACAGCAAAATAATGGACCAAAAGCAGAGTTAAATAATTCAAAGGAAAAAATATGGATCAAAGACACATAAATAAAATAAAATAACATAATTTAATTATGAGGGTCTTCAGTGCCGAATTTACCTTGTAGCAAAAGTGGGATATGCTAGAAGGGGGTCCCACATTTTAAAAGGTTCCCGCACTAAATGCTTGCAAGCTATCAATTGATACCTACATGTAACTTTTGTAAGTAACACTATTACTGAGATGTCAGACATATTTGTTGTTAAATCTGGTTGTATAGCCAATGAAAAAGATGACTTTACTATGCAACTAAGCAATTTATGTGTTTTAATATTTATTTGTTTATTTTAGGGCCCCTTTACGGCATTCAATTTAATTCAATACTTTGTTTCGGACTCAGTATTACGGCCGTTACATAAAGTGGTCCATAGTACATATAAGAATAAATGTGAGTAGCATACATGTAATAGCATGAGCACTGCAATACTAACCATTATCAAATTGTAGGCCTAGATACAGTAGTTTGTATCAATGCCTCCATATGGCAGAGGTCAATCTGAGATCACTCGTATTTTCATAAGTACCTGTATTAGTATTTTCTGACTTGTCAAGTGTAGTAATAATTTGAATATTAGATTCCTGATAACAGCATAGAAGGCTGGGACATGATTATTGCCAGATAGCTGACTAGTGCTGTGATACCTAGGTAGACAGAGTAGTAATCTCATGTAATCATATGCTACATTCAATTTTCTAATCCCATACATTCTACTGGCCTCGCACTAGCTTAAAGCTGCATAGTCTGATGAAAACATCAAATTTGTAAAAACAAAACAATTAGCTAGATTTGATTCTACATATCTAACTTAGATACTGGTGCACTTATTAAGAATTTGATGGCACACAGAAGGGAATTCTGAAACAATTTAAAGTTGGTGGCTATACCTCACCCAGATACAACTGAATACAGCATCAAAAGCTCTCCAAACATACCTTTACTTAGTTTGTTCAGTTCATGCCACTGAACATGTGGGAGTTGAGGTCTGTGATGTATGAATGACATCATAGGTGGGATTCCCTCATCACATGACCTAGAGGGGTTCCCCACACACAGGGTAAGCCATGGCAACCACCAAGATGGCAGCCACAGAAAGCTCTCAATTCAACTTTTAAAGTCTATTGATCTACATGATTTAATCAATTATTCACACAAAAAGTAGCTGGTTATGAAAAATAAACATTTGAACTTTATATTTATCATTTTAGATTGCAATTTCTAACATTCTTTTCTCTATATGGTTGTCTAAAAGTGTCAGTGCTGCTGGACTAGATAACACATAACAGAAGCAACCAATATCAGCACTCTCCCCACACATATATAGTTGCATAAACTGAAAACTGGCAAACGTATGCTTGGAGAGCATTTGTCGGAGTATGGGTAGTGTCTCAGCGACCTATATCTGGTCCCTTTAATAGAACCTGTTACTGCAAATGCCTATGGTATCAAGAGTTTTAGCATGCTTGCCAAAATTAATTTGGCATGTTTACCCTTCAAATATCTCAAAAGTTAGCCATTTAAAATAAAAGTTACTTCAAACTAAAGTAAGGTAGATGATAATGAACAACCTAATATATTCATCTCAGAAAATGGCATAAACCCAAAACCATCGGACTATGCAACTTTAATCCGTCCCTGATGGTGTTTTGTGTACAAATATTGTGTTTCATTATGGCAGTAAAACTAGAAGGATATCATTTTGTATATCAACATAATATCATTTATTAAATATCTAAGTAGTGTTGATAGTAGATTTTCCCCTGGAATATCAAGCAACCACTTAGGCCTACCCAATAGATAAAAGGTACCAGCATAGCAGGTGTAGTCGTGTTCCTTTTGTACATGTTTTCATTAGCTCAAAAGACATTGACGTCAGGTTCCATATCAGAATTAGTTTTGAAAGTTAAAGATGCTTAAAAACTTGTTCTTATCCAAATACAGTTTTGACTCTGGTCTTTCAAATGTTTATCAAGTAGCCACTGATTGGTTACTAGTCATATTCCAAAGTCCCTGGGAATTCAAACCCCAGATTAAAGCTGCATAGTTCGATGAAGCATCAAATTTTCAAAATCAAAACAATCATCTGGATTTGATTCTACATATCTAACTTAGATACTGGTACACTTTTTAAACATTTATCACCACATAGAAGGGAATACTGAGGCAATTTAATAGAACCTGTTACTGCAACAAAAGTCTATGGTGTCAGAGTTTTGGCGTGCTTGCCAAAATTAATTTAGCATGTGTGCACTTCAAATATCTCAAAAGTTAGCCATTTAAAATAAAAAGCTACTTCAAACTAAAGTAAGGTACATTATAACGATCAATCTAATATATTTATCTCAGAAAATGACACAAACTCAAAACCATCGGACTATGAAACTTTAAACACTGACTGCATATTCACATATATATATTTAAAATGTCAACACCCAAAAAAAGATCCACATGCTTTTTAAGACATTGCACAGACTAAAATATCATATTTATCACAATACAATGAATATTCCGTTAACAATAATAACAGCAACAATAATAATAATAACTTTAAAACCTACGTCACGAAGCATTTTCTCTGCTTTTTTTAGGTCCCACGATCTGGCTGAGGAAATAAAACAGATTAAAAACATGAATTCATTTGATTTCCCAAAGTATTTCAATTATAAATTTAAAATAAAATAGGCTAAGTTAAATTTGGTTTGCGCACTGGACATAATAGACTGCGCATCTATTCTTTTAGCATAGGCTATGCTAAAAGCCTATGCTAAAAGCCATAGCAACATAACACATGACTACTATTAATATTACATGAATGTTTAATCTGTACATCAGTACCTAAGTTGAATATGTAGGAGCAAATCTATGTACGAGTCGGGCCAACCCTCAATTAGAGTCAATAGGTTCTTGCCAGTTAATTGTGCTAATTGACTCATAGACCGGAAGTGCTTTATCTCCCTGGGTTGTGACTAACTAGCAGGTTACCATGCTATCTTATAAAGATACCTCTTGCATTGCTGGTATAAAGCAACCACTAATCAATCAGCACATATGAAGTTATATCTGTGAAAGTGCTTAAAAAACGGAAGTTTCTATTGTATCAACTTATTTGATATGAAACGCATATATTACAACTTGCTAATATCAGCCATTTTTTTTTTTTTTTGGGGGTAAAGTATTTATTCATCTGAACATGACATTTGTCAGCGCCGGGGCACTGGTCTTCCGGCCATCTTACTATTAGAATTGACAGTCTCAATAATCTAAGTTTGATCAGTGCTGTATTAGTTACAGCACCGATCCTGTAGAATTAAGGGAGTGGCTCCTGCTGTATAATGTACAGCACCAGTCACTGTAGTTCATGCAAAAATGACGAGCAGCACCGAGTAGGTGTATACTCGGGGCAACTCAAATAATCGTTGTGGGTTACATTTTTCTCTTATAAAACAAGTTAAGTTCAGAGTTGACAAGACATTTTGTCTGTCTTATATAATGTTCAATGTGTTTAAACAGATTGATAGTTGTGTAGGATGTTCGGTGTGTTGATGTTTTGTTCATGATGGTTAAGGGTGGTGGCAGGGGAGGGGGGCCCATTGAGGTGGGTGGTACGGGGGAAAAACCCACTGGAGAGCAAGCGAGGATCCGGGGTGGCAGGAGCTCAGGGCTTTGCTAGTAATTACTGCATTTATTGGCCGATATCATGTGGTAAACACCAGTTTTCATCTGATCATCGAATTTAAGCAACATCTAGCCACGTCAGAATTTGAACCGGTGGCTGACCACCAATTAATGATTACAAGGTGCTGGATACATCCTGATACAAGCTTATTCATAACCTACCAAATCAAAACGGAGAAGTATGATTAATTACCTCGTAACCACCGCAGGAGATAGTGGTCATCGTGATAAGGTTCGATGACATCCTTGGTGTTCACTCGAAACTGCAACAGAACAGGTGTGGCGGTTTCAGCGCCCGGTCAGTTTCAGCGCCCTGCCGTGGCTTCTGCGCATGCGCGGATTTTAAGAGATGGTCAAAACACCCGTGGCCTCGCCGGCTACAAGCTCAGCTGGTGCCTGGCAGTGTTAGGGACCGATTAGGCCGAAATCTATTGAATGCGATCATATTTAACAGAATTACGTACTCAAATAATGAAATTTAATTAAATTAACCTTAAATTCCAAGCGATATTAACGTAGCAGCTAGATCGGCGTCGAATCGCCGAGTGTAAACTAAACAAATAGCAGTGCCCGCAGGGCCTCTTAAAATCCGCGCATGCGCAGAAGCCACGGCAGGGCGCTGAAACTGACCGGGTGCTGAAACCGCCACACCGGCCTTAAGCCCCGTTCACACAGCAGAACTTTAGGCCAAACTAGATAAGGCGAACTAGATGAGGCGAACTAGTGTCGTGTCCACACACGGAGCGGTTTAAGGCGGAAATCGATATCTGCGCATGGGCAAGTACCCCCATCTGTATCTGGCAAGCACTGCTATTTGTTTAGTTTTCACTGTCGATTCGACAATATGAATAACGATGCCGATGTAGCTGCTACGTTAATATCGCTTGGAATTTAGGGTTAATTTAATTAAATTTCATTATTTGAGGATGTAATTCTGTTAAATATAATCGCATTCAATAGATTTCGGCCTAATCGGGCCCAAACACTGCCGGGCACCAGCAATAGTTATACCTGAGCCTGTATCTGGCAAGCACTGCTCTTTTACACAATCACTGCCCAGGAACCAGATAAATCGCTTCATCTATACTACCTCCTGAGGTGGTTTATTTGAAGCGAACTAGATGCATCGATTCAGCCCTAAATCGCATTAGCGTAGCGTCCACACGGCGAATCTGAGTCGAACTAGGCAAGTCGATTTATATGAATCGAATTAACTGCCCAGTGTGAACGGGGCTTTAGTATTCAAACTACTATCAATGATCCAGTTTGGCAAAAGTTTAAGGAATTAATAGAAAATCCTTGACTTCTCTGCTTTTCTGACAACAGGTCTGTATGCCGTGTTCACACGGGGAATGTAAATCGATTCGTAGAAATCGACTTGCCTAGTTCGGTTACATTTCGCGTGTGAACGGGCGTCTGAGTTGAATTAGGGCTGAATCGATTCCTGTGATCCGCATAAGCTAAACCACTTGTAGAGGTCGATTACGTGAGTCGATTTCTGTGAACCGATTTATTTTGCCCGTGTGGATGCACTGAGGCGGATTAAGGACGTCACACGCATGCGCAGTCGAGACCTTAGTTTGTTGACTTTCCGGTCGATCAAAAGCGCATATTATATAATTTGGTCTATGAACCTGCTAGAGGTGCACAGATATTTTTTTCATCATTTATTTTTAGGGTTTCACTGCCCAGCAGAAGTTTTGACCGTTCCAAACCAATACGATTCAGTACATACATATCTAGGTCGAACCCACTCTCTCGTGGTGATGTCGCCTAACCGAAAACTGGTGCTGGTCAGACTGGACTTGCTCATGCGCAGATATAGATTTCTGGCCCAAGTACTGCCCGTGTGAACGGGCCGCTAATTCGACTCCTAGTATTCACCTTGGCTGAATCGCTTTACTTTTTCCCCGTGTGAACACGGCTTATGAGTAGGCCTATGCATCGCAATAACTTCAACATACGGTAGCCAGTTAATGTCCATTAGAATATCTTTATAAAAACATTAATAATTCATAGCCAAAGCATTAAAACCTGCTTACAATTGGCTATCCAATGGTTTAAAAAAAAAATTGTTTGTTGTTTCTTTTTAGACAAGTGTATTAGGTTGCTCATTAGAGACCTTTAGTTTGAGGTTGACCTTGTAACTTCAACTTGGAACGTGACGTTCAAGTTGTATTGTGACGTTTAACCTTTATGTTAACTTTAGTATCAGGTTCAACCTGAAATTGGGGTGTGGGGTTGGGATGGCTGGGGTGTAGGTGTGTGTGGTGGGGGTGTATGTTTGTGTGGTGGAGGTATAGGGGTGTGGTGAGGATTTTGGTGTGTGGTGTGGGTGTGTGTGGATTTAGGGGTGTGCAGTGTGGGGTTGGTGTGGTTGGGGTGTAGGTGTGTGTGGTGGGGGTGTATGTTTGTGTGGTGTGGGTGTAGGGGTGTGGTGAGGATTTTGGTGTGTAGTGAATGTGTGTGTGGATTTAGGGGTGTGCGGTGTGGGGTTGGTGTGGTTGGGGTGTAGGTGTGTGTGGTGGGGGTGTATGTTTGTATGGTGGAGGTGTAGGGGTGTGGTGAGGATTTTGGTGTGTGGTGTGGGTGTGTGTGGATTTAGGGGTGTGGGGTTGGTGTGGTTGGGGTGTAGGTGTGTGTGGTGGGGGTGTATGTTTGTGTGGTGGAGGTGTTGTGGAGGTGTAGGGGTGTGGTGAGGATTTTGGTGTGTGTGGTGGGTGTATATGGATTTAGGGGTGTGTGGAGGGGGTTTAGGGGTCTGTGTTGAGTGGTTATGATGGGGTGGGTGTGGTGGGGTGTTTGGGTGTGGTGGGGGCCTATGGATATGGTGGGGGTGTAGGGATGGTGTGGGGGTGTAGGTGTGTGTAGTGAGGGGGTGACAGTGTGTGTGGTGGGGGTGTAGGTGGTTTGTGGCGGAGGTGTAGAGGTGTCTTGCAGAATGGCACCTCACAATGTTCAGCATCCGTGAAACCCCACCACAGCCCTCACCAACCCCCACCATACACACCTACACCCCCACCACACACCACCACCACACACAAACACACCAACCACCTACACCGATACCCCCACCACATCCCTAAACCCCCACCACACACCTACACCCCCACCACACATATACACCACATCTACACCATCACAGACACCTACACCCTCACCACACACATACCTCCACCCTCACCACACACACGTACACCCCCACCACACACCACCAGCACACACAAATACACCAAACACCTACACCCACACCACATCCGTAAAACCCCACCACACACCTACACCCCCATCACACACATATCTACACCCACACCACATCCCTAAACCTCCACCATAGACATCTACACCCCCACCACACACCACCACCACACACCTACACCCCCACCACACACCTACACCCCCACCACACACCTACACCCCCACCACACACCTACACCACCACACACAAACACACCAAACACCTACACCCCCACCACACCCCTAAGCCCTTACCACACACCTACACCCCCACCATACACACCCAAAACATACCTACACCCCCATCACATACATATCTACACCCACACCACATCCCTAAAACCCCACCATACACACCTACACCCCCACCACACACAACCACCACACACCTACACCACCACACACAAACACACCAAACACCTACACCTACACCACCACCACATCCCTAAACCCCCACCACACACTTACACCCCCACCACACACCTACACCCCAACCACACACACATCACACCTACACCATCACACACACCTCCCGTTTTACCTTGCACGTCAAATTAGTCCTTTTGCCGTTGTACCACGCGTTGCAACGTAAGGGATACTCCTGAATCATCACGTGACGATGACGTTTCACAGGGGAATCCCGCACGTTACACCTTGAACGTCAGAAACTAAAGGTCTCTATTGTCGATGTTGGTTCAAACATGGGTAATTGAACAAGGCGAATATGTATCCCCATTCACTGATCGGCTAATGGCGCCACCTTTATTGAAACTTGGACACTAAACCGCCGCATTTTGCTTACACGCCGTCTGGCGGATCATTACTTAACCTTGTACAAGTAACCATGGATATGATATTTTGTCTCCGACAGCTACAAGAAAAGTGCATTGAGCAGGACCGACCACTGTACATGGTATTTGTCGATTTCACTAAGGCATCTGATACAGTCGGGAGGACCGGGCTATGGCAGCTACTGAGGAAGTATGGATGCCCAGAGAAGTTCACAACTATGATCGAGGCTCTACATACAGGAATGATGGCGAACGTTAGTGCTGGAGGGGAAGTCTCGGAATCGTTTGCGGTTACCAATGGGGTCAAGCAAGGTTGTGTACTGGCCCCCACGCTCTTCTCCATCTTCCTATCAGCAATGCTAGACGAGGCTTTCCGAGACATGGGGGATGGCATCTATATACAGTCCAGACAGAGCGCTGACCTATTCAAGCGAAGACCAAGACTACTCAGATACTGGTGAGAGAGCTACTATTCGCAGATGACAGTGCACTGGTTGCCCACTCTGCTGAAGAGACCCAGAAAATAGTGGACGCTTTCTCCGATGCATCAAAGAAGTTTGGCCTGAAAATTAACATCAAGAAGACGGAGGTGCTGTACCAACCCAACTCTACAAGAACCCGAGAGGAGGAGATCATGGTTGACGGAAACAAGCTGAACTCTGTTCCGGAATTCACCTATCTCGGAAGCACTATATCAAGTGATGGACGCATTGATGCTGAGATACAGAGGAGGATGGCCAAGGCTAGCGCATCTTTCGGCCGACTACGCCAGAGACTCTGGAACAACCACCATGTGTCCATTCGGGTCAAAGGTAAGATCTACCGCGCAATCGTGCTATCCACCCTACTATACGGAGCCGAGGCCTGGACAGTGTACAGACAGCAGGTGAAAAAGCTGCATGCCTTCATGATGCGACATCTGCGTTCAATCATGAGGCTAACCTGGAAGGACAAAGTGACGAATAAGGAAATACTCGAACGGATGGGGCTGCCCTCTATGGAAGATCTTCTGATCAAAAAGAATCTCCGGTGGACTGGACACCTCATGAGGATGTCATCAGACAGGCTACCAAAGCAGATCCTCTATTCTCAACTGTCTTTTGGCTACAGAAAGAGAGGGCGCCCCCGTCTCCGGTTCAAAGATACCATCAAGAGAAACCTGAAGCTGAGAGACATTAAGACCGACTCATGGACACAACTCTCACAGCAGAGAGCTAAATGGAGAGCGGCAGTCAAGTAATGAAAGCAGTCTTTGTCGCATCGCGACCGACAGCATGATGATGATGACAAGTAACCATGGTTGTGAGCCAGCCAAATTTGCATATGTTAATTACTCTGAAGTCAGCCTGGGTGTAGGTGTGTGTGTTGGTGGTGTAGGTGTGTGGTGAGGGTTGTGGTGGGGTGGTGGTGTGTCGTGGGGGTTTAGCGATGTGGTGGGGTGTGTAGATATGTGTGGTGTGGGGGTGTAGGTGTGTAGTGCGGGTGTGTGGTGGGGGTGTAGGTGTGTGGTGAGGGTTTAGGGGTGGGGTGGGGGTGTAGGTGTGTTGTGGGGGTGTAGATATGTGGTGGGGTTTTAGGGATGTGGTGGGGCTGTAGGTGTGTGGTGGTGTAGGTGTGTGGTGGTGTAGGTGTGTGTGGTGAGGGTGTAGGTGTGTGTGGTGGTGTAGGTGTGTGTTAAGGGGTGGAGGGGGTATAGGTGTGTGTGCTGGGGTGTGTGGTGGGGGTTTATGGCTGTGGTGGGGGTGTAGGTGAGTGGTGGGGGTTTAGGGATGCTAAAGATTGTGATGTGCCGCTCTGCAAGACATCCCTACACATCCACCACAAACCACCTACACCCCCACCACACACACATACACCCGCATCACACCCCTAAGCACCCACCACATCCCTAAGCCTCCACCACACCCATACACCCACCACACCCACTCACCACAACCCCCCACCAACCACACTAAAATCCTCACCACACCCCTACACCTCCACAACACACCCACCACACAAACATACACCCCCACTACACACCCACCATACACACCTACACCCCAACCACACCATACCTACTCACCACTACACCCCTACCACTACACCCCTACCACACACCCCTAACTCCACACACACACCCACTACACCCACCAAAATCATTACCACACCCCTACACCTCCACCACACAAACCTATACCCCCACCACCCACCCACCATACACACCTACACCCCGACCACACCCACCCCACCATACACACTCACCACACACCCCTACACTCACCACACACCCCTACACCCCCACAACACACCACTAAATCCCCCACCCCCACCACACACACCAAAATCCTCACCACACCCCTCCACCTCCACCACACACCCCTACACACCCACCACAAAGTGTCTCAAAGTAGGTGCCTAAGGGATGGGGTTATAAATTCAATGATTATTTTGCATAGGCTCTCCCAAATCCATAGCTAATGCACCAGGATCTAAATTTGATATATTATGCTATATAATGTAGGTAAGTGTTTTGGTTTTGGAACAAATGTTTCATCAGATCATGCAAGTTGAACCTTTCAACAAATTAATCATAACAAAATTAAACCATAGTGCCACATGCCTTTGGTACTCATCCATTCCAAGACTTTCCCCAACCAAAGCAAAAATTCCTAGCTACAGCCCTGTCATGTTTCAGGATTAATAGGTCAGCTGACACTACGTGGGCCATCGCGAGATGCGATTCTGGGTCATAGCCACAGGAGTTTTTCAAAGCTTGCCAAAATTATGTTGGGTTCTTTCAGTTCAAATTGCTCCATAGTTAGCCATGTTTCACTAAAGTCATTGAAGACTAATGCTTACTACATGATGATTGTCAACCTCATATAAATATCTCAAGAAATAATGGGAACATTCAAAAGTCATCGGACTATGCAACTTAAAAATAACTTTGATCTTAAAGTTGCCTAGTCCGATGGTTTTGAATTTCTGTATTTTTTCTGAGATAAACATATTAGATCGATCACTAGTATCTACTTTACATTAGTTCAAAGTTACTTTTATTTTAAATGGTAAACTTTTTAGATATTTTGAGTACAAACATGGAAAATTAGTTTTGGCAAGCTTGCCAAAACTCTGACAGGTTCTGTTAAATTGACTCAGTATTGCCTTCTTCGCAGAAACAAATACTTAATAAGTGCATCAGTATCTAAGTTAGATATGTGAAATCAAATCTAGATAATTGGTTTGGTTTTGAAAATTTGAGATTTCATCGGACTATGCAGGTTTAATAGGCTAATATTGGAGATATTTGAGGTGAAAATATGCCAAATTAATATTGGTATACATAAAAATACTGGACACCATAGGCTGCAACAATGACAGATTCTATTAAATTGACTTAATTTAGTATTCCTTCTATGCAGCAATAAATGTATAACAATATTTTTGAGTTTCTGCTATATTTTTCAGGTAAATATATTAGGTTGGTCATTACTTTAGTTTGAAGTAACTGTGATTATAACTGCCTAACTTTGGAGATATATAATTTTGCTGTACATGTCAAAATAGATTGACTTGGCATCCCCCGTATCAATAAATACTTAATAAGTACACCAGCATCCAAGTTAGATATGTAGGATCAAATGCAGGTAAGTCCCGTTTTAGAAAATATGATGCTTTTATCAGACTATGCTGCTTTACAACTGCATACAACTGCATAGTTCGATAAAAACATCAAATTTGTAAAAGCGAAACATGTATCTAGATTTTGTACCTACATATCCAACTTAGAGTTAGATACTAATATAGGGGCCTACCTAATAAGTATTTTTGTGCTACAGTACAACCCCGTTAAACCAAGCTCGCTTAAACCAAACGATCGGTTAATCCAAACTTTTTTCGGAGGCCCGGCAAAATACTACCATTTATCATCTGAAAAGGTTGGTGAAAGCAAAGTCGGTTAATCCAAATTATTGGTTAATTCAAACTAAAGTGTCGGGCCCCTGGCCACTTCCAGTATGGTTAAACCAAACTTTCATGTGGTTATAAGGTCATCTGAGACTTTTTTATATTATAAATGGTAGTATTTTGGTGGGCCGCCAAAAAAAGTTTGGATTAACTGATCGCTTGGTTTAACTGACGTTGGTTTAACTGGATTATACTGTATATACATTTAAAAAAAACAATAATCAAAGTGTCCACACACATTGTATATAGCATTCATAATACACCTGCGTTTTTGCCAAAGCCAAGTCAAAGCCAAAGCCAAAGCTCGGTTAAACAAATGATCGGTTAATCCAAACTAATTTCTAGGGTCCCTTCAAGTTTGGTTTAATGGGGTTATACTGTATATAGAAGGGCAAACTAAGTCAGTTTAAAAGAATCTGCTACTGCTGAAGCCTATTATGGGTGGTGGGGTCAGAGTTTTGGCAAGCCTGCCAACATTTATTGTGCATGCCCTGGCAACATCTAATAATAATATCTCATAAGTTAGTCATTTTAAAACTACTTCAAAGTAAAGTAGGTATACTATAACGATCAACCTAATATATCTACCTCAAATCCGTCCTGATATGACCTTAGATGGTCCTAGGACGTACAGCTCCAACAACCAACAAATCTACCTAATAAAATGACAGAAATTCAAAACCATCGGACCATGAAACATTAATAAATGCACCAGTATCTAACTTTCTAAGATGGATAAGTAGGATCAAATCTAGGTGAGTGCTTTGATTTCGAAATGTTGATGGTTTATCAACAATAGACTACATCACGGTTCCAGAGGCGCGGTGCATTGTGGGAGGCATCAGAGCAAAACAACCGCCCCCCCCCCCCCAGAAGCACATGGCACATGCTAATACACTGGGTGCAGCTATGAAATGTGCTAGTTTCAGCTCATCTCAGCTCTTGTTTGAAACATAAAATACCAACTAAAAAAATATATATAATAAATTAAGATATTAATCTTTTATCCAGCATTGCATTTACATCAATATAATCAGCACATCTTATGCCATGTGCATTTAAATTTAGAAAGATCTAGCCACTCAGACTAGTGTTAGAGCCATAGCCAGAGTACTCAATGCATTGTCAATGGCAGTGAGCAATCTCCATACAGAAAAAGTGAAATATTGATAAAACCACACCACCTAGAGACAAACCGCTTGGACCACATATAGAAAACATGCTTAACAGAAAGATTATATTAAATTGATAAGGTTAGGGTTTTGGATTTCTATTAACCTTGAATAAAACTGACGTTTTTCACTGTGCGTATTGGCAAACTCAATGGCCATACGCCTTTGCTTTGCTCCCAACGCCGTTTTCAGCGCATGCACAGTCGGAACCGTGATGTAGTCTATTGATCATTAAACAAAGGTCTAACCAGTTAGCCTACCTGCGCGAGTGCCGTCTGTTGTTTGGGGCTCAAGTCCCCGACGTGTCCGCTCATGACACACTCTCTGCCGTCACGTCACAGCGACACTGAAAAAGATGACGTCACGTCAGACAGGATGAAACCACGTAAAGCTTGTATGTTGGGGATTTACATCCTCGCAACAATTAAGGTCATATTAGGACGGGTACCGACTTATAACAGCGCGAACTCACGGCGACTTTATAGTGCTGCCCCACTGTGAGACCATGCCGCAAGCACCATGACTCGATATCCCACTCAGTCACATAACCCTGATACTAAGCAAACCAGTCCTAACAATGCACAGCGTCAGGATAGTGAGTGACAAGTATCAATATTATACAAGTCATTGGATTGACTCGGCCGGGGTTCGAACCCACGACCTCCCGCACTTGAAGCCATATGGCGCTGGTACAGATTCGACCATCCCGGCGTTTGTAGTATTGGGCGGCATCACAAACACAACAGTCCCTCTGCACAGTCGCACTGCACTATTCCACTGGGTGCGATGGCCGAATCGGTAGAGCGCAGGCCTCCAGTGCATAAGATCATGAGTTCAATTCCCGGTCGAGTCAAACCAATGACTTACAAAATTGATACTAGTCGCTTCCTAGTTTAGCGCTTGACATTAATAGGGTAGGGCAAGGATTGGGTAGCTCAATGTCAGGATAATGTGACTGAGTGGGATATCGGGTCACGGTGCTGGCATCCTGATTTCCCAGTGGGGCAGCACAATAAATGTCCCCATGAGTGTGCACTGTCATAAGTCGGTACCCGTCCTGATATGACCTTAGATATTGCCAGGATGCAAAACTCCAACAACCAACCAACTTCCTATTCCAAGAAGGATTTGCACACTGCATATTTAAATAAATTAATCCAAAAGGGTTATTTCCCAGTACCCTCATCGACGCGTAAGCCTCGGGACGCTGGTATCGTCGAGCTAAGGGAGCCTCGGTCCAAGTGTAGCTGTCTGCGCATGTCAGACCCGCGAGGCCACAAATCCCAATTGTGGGAGGCAAAGTGGGTCGGACATGCGCACTCGGCACCGAAATGTTACCTTGAAACCGTTGCAATGTCAGAGTGAAGTTTCCACTGACCGACATCGGATTACCTGATGTTACAGTGCTTGGGGAAAAAAAGCTCTTTAGGCGAGTAATACAATTAATGCATGACTATAGCCTATGTATTATAACTATGAATTTTATATATACATATATATATATATATATACACACATGATATATATATGATATATATATATAGTATAGTTCTACGAATCTTACCTGGGTATAGATGATGGATAACTGGTGTTTTCCATAGGTACTAGCCCCGGATAGTCATGGGTCAGGGAGAAGGAAGCACATCCAGGTCCAGCAATCTTTTACATCCTTTATAGGATACAAAATTTTCTCAATATTCTATGGATAATTTTGTGTTTTCGTTTTGGCACAAGCAAACGGGATAGTCATGGTAGGGTAGGGTAGGGTAGGGTGGGTGGGCCCTGACCCACGACTATTTGAGGCGAGTACCTCGGGAAAACACGAGTTATCCATCATCTGTACCCAGGTAAGATTCGTATAACTATACTATTTTGTCTCGGTACTACGCCTCCGGCTACTCGTAGTCCAGGGAGAATTTTACGTAATCTCATTTGTTATCCTTTTATTCTTAATGTTGTAAACATACTATAATGTTTTTAGTGCAAAATAGTAATTTTTTGTTTCTCACCCATCTTTATTCGGTGAGTAGGTGAGTCACC
The DNA here is from genome assembly GCA_030323885.1 of Branchipolynoe longqiensis. NCBI lineage: Eukaryota > Metazoa > Annelida > Polychaeta > Phyllodocida > Polynoidae > Branchipolynoe > Branchipolynoe longqiensis. The sequence goes on from CM059195.1 coordinate 20,229,056, forward strand.
AGGCCGCTTGGTTTTTCTAGTCGTTTGTTGTAATGTTTTGCAAACGATCTAGCCGTCTTCGAGCCCATGTGTGCAAGGATTCTCTTAACTGAGATTCCTAACTGTCTTGCCATGGATACCATGGCTCCACACATTGAGTAAAATGCATAGCGTCCAGTATTGACACCTGCCTGTTTAAGCACCTTGATAGTCCATCTTGCGGGTGTGTCTCTCAAGATAGCTTTAAGTGGTTAAATAAAGCTGATAAGAAGCTGTCTGGAATTCCTTATTCCACATGACTTGGATATATAGACCCTAATGGCTGAAACTACATAAATCTGTTTATCATCCGGAAAACTATTTACATGTACCGTGGACAGTTGGTTCCCTGTGCGATTCGACTTTAGTAATGTCTCTAAATCGAATGTTGCCTCATTCTTATCTATCGCTAGTCCATCCAGAGAGAGTGCCACAATGGTTTGGCCTCTGTGTCCCATCACTAGCAGTAATAGCACCGCTAACTTAAAACCTAGTTCCTTCATTGATAAATGTCTATTACTAGGCCATGTCTTTAACAACTTAAATACTACAGACACATCCCAAAACCTATTATATTTGGGTTTGGGTGGGCTTCTTTCATACACCCATCTAATGAACCAGTGTACTAACTGATGCTTTCCAATCGTTTGTCCATCTATTCTTGGTAGAATAATTGAAAGTGCACATCTTGCTGCATGAATTGCACCAAATCCTAACCCCTGATCTTCTAATATTCTTAGAAATCTTTCAATTTGGGCCATTGTAGGTTTTAATGTGTTGACTCCTTTAATAAGACAATGAAGTCCCCATTTCTTTAAATAACTTGTGTATAATTTCAACGTTCCTTTCCTCCAGGCATGTGAAATAAGTCTTTCTTGTGAAATCTTGTCTAAACCATATTGTTCTAAATGTTTTCTTAAAACAGCAATGCCAAAAGGGGTGCCATTGACAGGTCTCTGTGGACTGTTAGTGGTCCTTGATGTTGTAGGTTGTTCCTTTCGCGTGGAAACCTGAGCATGTCTTTTGATTCTAAGGTTACTGCCACTAGCCATGGTTGTGTGTCCCATGCTGATACTATCAGTACTGCATGTGAATGATCCATCTTGAGCTTCCTGGCCACTCTGCTGATAATGATGAATGGTGGGAATATGTAATACAATTTATTATTCCAAATCAGAGAAAACATATCTACTATCTAAGCTTCTGGCTCTGGATGCCAAGACACATATTTGAGTAACTTTTTGTTGTTGCGTGATGAAAATAAGTCAATTTCTGGTTTGCCCCATTTATCACGATTGTGGTTGAAAATACTCTGATTTAATGACCATTCTAGATGGTCATTAAATCATGCAACATATCTAGTCTTACCATCCAATGGCTTGAAGGTGTGGAAGAGGCCCTGAATGGTCTTTGTCATCATGGTGATGGTCTGGATCTTTTTCCTTCTAAATGTCTTACACTTCTTGACCACCTTCCCACTCAACTTGGCGTATTTACCTGCCCGTTTGGTGTCCGAGTCAGAGTTTGTTGAGGACGAGTCCGACGAAGAATCCGAAGAAGAGGATTTGTTCTTCTTCCTCTTCTTGCATTTCTTCTTACTCTTTTTCACCAGCGGCTTCTTCTTGAGTGCCCTGGTGAACTCATCTCCATCGGAAGACTGTACCTTCCTTTTGTGCTTGCCTTTGTGCGCAGCCCAACTACTTCCTCCTGCGACTCATCGTCGGAAGAGTCCTGATCCTTCGAAAGATCCTCCCAATCGGAATCTTTCGAATCCAGAACTGGCCTCTTGGTTCTGGTAGACTGTGCTTTGGAGGGAAGCATCTCCAACTTCAGTTGAACCAGACGTGCCACACGTTCATCTAGGTCAGCCGGGCCAGGCTCAGAGCCCCCCCCCCTCCTCAGAATCTCTTTGTTCTGGTGAACATTGTTAGCCATAGCTGGGAGTCGGTAAATCACCAAAACCAAAAGGTTAGGTATTATTCAAGGTGAATATCACACAGGTAATGACATATAAGTATACCAAGTGTGTATCATGGTTTAAAATCTGTATTTAAACTGTTTTTAACACAGGCATGTGGTTAATAGATAATCGTAGGTAAACGGTATGGACAACCAACCAAAACCAAATGAGGGGTAGAGGGACCAGTGTAGCGGTGCCCTCCCACACTCTCTGTCCAATAAACTTCTCCCACCTGTGGCTTTGTTGGCCAACAAGTTGGAGAAAATACTACAGGACTCGGAGGTACGCCTAATAAACAATTTGGGGAATCTAAAAGAAACCCAGGAATAAATCCTATCAATGTAACCGGCTCCTGCCAAACATCTCTCTGTTCAGCAATGGGCGGCATTATTAAAACGAACAATGGCTGCGTTGTTCTAACAATGTTACAAAAAACAATCGTAATTAAGCTGTAAAACCGTAATAACTCAAGGAAAAGTTTTAAAACTTTATGTATGTGAATGCTAACATGAACTGTACCAATGTATCCAGTTAAAATGATACTAACCTGGTTCGTTTTGTAGTTAATGTAGAAAACTGCCGGAGCTACTCAACAAACGTCCTCCCATTGTGAGTTGATTATGCTAATTGCTGGACCCGGATGTGCTTCCTTCTCCCTGGACTATGAGTAGCCAGAGGTGTAGTACTGAGGTAATATATATATATAGCATGTACAATATAGCAGAGCTAAACTGTACAGTTCAACCCTGCTTCTATGGAACTCGCCAGTAGTTTGGAGGGCTTTCTGAATGCAAATATATATATATACATATACATGTCATCATCATCATCATGCTGTCAGTCGCAATGCGACAAAGACTGCTTTCATTACTTAACCGCCGCTTTGTGCAGTTGTACATTTCATAAAAGCTGCTTGCAAAGTGTTGAAGTGCTGCAGTCTTTTGCAAGTTACTAGCAGCACTCTCTCAGGGAGCAAATAGAGGTCTCACACCGGCAAGAACATGTCAAGACAGGCGCAAACTATTTGTCCCTGCAGTGGCTGGTCGGGAGATGTTGGGAGTTCCATTCATCACCGCCCTTAATGCTGCCACGATAACATGGTTTTCTGTTAGGGTTTGCTCCCTTAGCCTTTGATTCTATCAAGAACCAGAACTTGTACCACAAGGCAGTGGTTTACAACTTTGCAAGGCTTGGGCGTCAAACTCCCTGAGGTTTTTTAGCACCTAAGGTATCCGAGGTACTGCATTACCCGCATACCACACGCATATATACACGTATCTATATCATATATACATAAACGTATATACACACATGAATACATATATAGTCGGTTGCACTCATCATCATGCTGTCGGTCGCGATGCGACAAAGACTGCTTTCATTACTTGACTGCCGCTCTCCATTTAGCTCTCTGCTGTGAGAGTTGCGTCCATGAGTCGGTCTTAATGTCTCTCAGCTTCAGGTTTCTCTTGATGGTATCCCTGAACCGGAGACGGGGGCGCCCTCTCTTTCTGTAGCCAGAAGACAGTTGAGAATATCATCTGGGTTTTTCATTGTTGGAGCGTACACACTGATAATTGTAGCAAAGTTGTCCTTGCTCAAAGGTAGTCTCATCGTCATGATTCTGTCACTTACTGGCCGTGGCATTTCTGTCAGCTTTGTGACGATGTCCTTTTTGATAGCAAAGCCCACTCCTGCCTCCCTTCTCTCTCCTTCGGGTTTGCCACTCCAGAAGAAAGAGTATTCCAGGTCATTGAGACTACCAGACTCTGAGAACCTTGTTTCGCATAGGGCGGCAATGTCGATGTTGTATTTTGCCAGTTCCATTGCTACTAGTGCCGTACGTCTTTCTGGTCGGTCAGCTGCTTCTCGGTCGAGAAGAGTCCTGACGTTCCATTGGGCAATTGTCAGTAGTTGTGTTGTGTTGCGTTGTGTTCCTCCTAGCTGATTTTCCGCTGTCGACGGAAGATGAGCTCGAGCAGCGCGGTCCTTGGTAACCCGGGCGACGACCGAGCCGGTATGGTGTTTTGTGCGGTTGTACATTTCATGAAAGCTGCCTGCAAAAGTGTTGAAGTGCTGCTGGCTTTTGCAAGTTACCAGCGGCACTCTCTCGGGGAGCAAATAGAGGTTTCACACCGGCAAGAACATGTCAAGACAGGCGCAAAACTATTTGTCCCTGTAGTGGCTGGTCGGGAGATGTTGGGAGTTCCATACATCAACCGCCCTTAATGCTGCCACAGTGACATGGTTTTCTGTTTAGGGTTTTCTCCCTTAGCCTTCGGTTCTGTCAAGGACCTGTACCACAAGGCAGTGGTTTACAACTCTGCAGGGCAGGGGCGTCAAACTCCCTGAGGTATTGCTATACCTGCAATACCTGCATACCTGTACTATGCACTACTATGTAGATAATTATGCATATATATATATACATATTTATGTACACATATATAGTGAGTGGCATGGGACTATGCAGCTTTAAGGACACACACATACACCGCCTCCCCCATAACTATCATGGGGTTCTGGGCAGAACACGTTTACCCAGGTTGCATTTTCCATTCTGTTTATTTTAATTCCTGGGGGGTGTTTTTTGTATGTCGGGTTGTTTTGTTAATGAGTCAGCATTTTGGGCCGATTTGGGGTTCGGTTCCGTCCATGCGGCTGGTGAATTTAATTCTAAATAAATTGTCGCTTATACCCCAGTCACACGAGAGCCAGCGTCCACCTCCGACTTCCTTATGCCCAAAAGGACACCAACCTCCCAGCGTCCCATTCGATACATTGATTCAAATACGTGGTAGGCGCCAGGTCGGCACCAGGACGGCACTGAATCAGTGGCAGGGTGGCGCTGGGTCAGTGGCAGGGCGGTGCTGGGTCAGTGGCAGGGCGGTGCTGGGTCAGCACCGGGTCGGTGCCAGGGCAGTGCCAGGTTGGGGAAAGGGCAGCGCCCTGGTGCCGACCACATGGTGACTGCGGTATCGCATTTGTTGGTGGCACCAGGTTGGCGCCAGGTCGCCGGCAACTCACCAACCCAGGGCGGTGCCAGGGCGCCAACCATTTTGAATGGAGCCACCGGAACAGGACGCAAGGAGGTGGCATGTTCAGCAGCAACCTCCTTGCGTCAAAAATTTCCGAAATGGACGCCGGGAGGTTGGCATCCTTGCGGCAACAGCACTTAATGAGGGCGTAAGGAGGGCGCAAGGAGGACGTTTTGATGTCGCGAATCGATCGTAAGCGAATGCAGGCCTCGTGTGACTGGGGTATTAGCTGGGTAAATGTGACCCCTTTTGAGGAAGGGACGTTCAACTAAGGACAGATGTTATCGGCGACAAGTAGCATAGGCTCTAACGTAATCATGAGATATTATCGATCCCAGGCACCAATGTCATAGGACAATTTCCCCTCCCTGAACTGACTAAATCCTTCTGCATCCAAAGCACGAGTAAGCATAACCGAAATAGTATTACGTTTACAGTCCTTTAATTATATATATAAATAAATATATATATATTTATGTATATATTTAAAGGAATATATATATAAAGGAATGTATATATATAAAGGAATGTATATAAAGGAATGTATATATATAAAGGAATGTATATATATATATTATTGCCAATTTTATTGCACCAAATTCGCTGATCCCTTCACCATCCCCATACCAAAGGTAAAACTGATATCTTTCAAATATGAACACGTACACCCATAAACATATCTAGTTTTACCATCCAATGGGCAATCTATGGCAATATTGTTGCTAATTACTAGTACTATATTTTAACATCAGTGAACCAAAGCTATGTCAAATGATGCCGCAGCTCCTCAAGGCATGTTTTGCTGTTGCAATTTTCCAATTACCATAGGGGTTTAATTGTTTTCGGTTTTCGGTTTGTTAATATTTAAAGCTGCATAGGCCAAGGAAAGCATAAATATTTGTTAAAACCACACCACTTACACAGATTCGATCTTACATATCTAACTTAGATAGTGGTGCATATTATCGACATGGTGTCGCCAGTGCCATGACACAATATCCCTCTTAGTCACAGTATCCCAACGCTGATCCAACCATTTCAAGGTAATAAGCATACATGCTGTAAGCCTTTGATTTAACTTGGCCATGGATGATTCCCACAACCTCCCACATTGGAAGGACACAGTCTAACAGGGATGTGATTGGCTATTACTATTAGCCAAAAAAACACCTCAGAAAGTCAAGTCGGGGCTTGGGTGCTGCCTTGCCCCCCCCCCCCCACCCCAAAGGGGTCCGGGGCAGGACAGAGACCCAATGGGGCCCAGGAGTCAGCGCTCCCATAAATTCATGCAATTTATGCAATTTAAGGGCCTTAAAATTGGTATTTTCAGCAGGAAAATATACATTTTCCCTTTCTTTTTACATACAAGTCAATCCCTTACCCTCATACATAACACCAACTAATTTTTCAACAGATGTGCACGAATCACAAAAATGACCAATTCCATTATTAAAAACTCGGAAATGCACGAATCCGCGAAAAGAAATCACACCACACACCTAGTCTAACCACTAGATTGTCCCGAACAATATCTAGTCCAACAACGAGGTTTGTTGTAGCCTGTAAAATATATAATGGTCCTCTAAACTGTCCTGATATAGGTTTTGTGCATAAATGGCCTACCATGGTTATCCTGATATGTTTGTTCATGGATGTTCTACGATAGCGTTTACTGGGTCACTCTATCTTTAGCCTATCAACAAAGGCCATCTATCTCGTATCTGATTGACTAAATGTATGTGACTAGCACATAAGCCGTGTTCACACGGGCAAAATGTGAGGCGAATCAGGCAAATCGAATCAGGTGAGGCGAATTAGCGGCCCGTTCACATGGGCAGTACTTCGGCCGGAAATCGAATGCTGCGCATGAGCAAGTCCACATCACCACGAGAGAGTGGATTCGACCTAGATATGTATTTACTGCATCGTATTGGTTTGGAACGGTCAAAACTTCTGATGGGCAGTGAAACCCTACAAATAAATGCTGAAAAAAATATCTGTGCATAGATAGCGGTTTCATTAATTAAATTATATAATATGCGCTTTTGATCGACCGGAAAGTCAACAAACTAAGGTTGACTGCGCATGCGTGTGAGGTGCTTAATCCGCCTCAGATGCGTCCACACGGGCAAAATAAATCGAATCACAGAAATCGCCTCACGTAAACTACCTCGTGAGGTGGTTTACATTATCCGCATCACAGGAATCGATTCAGGCATAATCAGGCGTAATCCGACTCAGCCGTCCGTTCACACGGGAAATGTGCGTCGAACTAGGCAAGTCGATTTCTACGAATCGATTTACATTCCCCGTGTGAACACGGCTATACATTGTCATAAAATGATGGCATTACAGTTAAAACATGATTCTAATAATTATCTATATTAGCTGTCTTGAAATGTATTTCAATATTATAAAAGTGAGCCAGTGAACCATGTGGTTTTTTTGGTCTCTTTGACAATAGATTTGGTAGTATTTAATGAAAGCTGCGATATTATCGCAAATCGGTTTTGTGAAAAGGTCCAAGAGACCATGCAGGCTTCCAGATCTTGTTGCAATTATTTATACAGAATGCTCTGCTATAATGATAGTGTTGCAGGTGCTTTTATACATGGGAAACATTCCACCTAGAGCAGATTTTCAAATCAACACTTCTTGCCATTCCAAGCATTTTTTAAACACAGCGGCGAAAACAAGTGCCTGCACTTAACCGGTTTTGGGGATTTATTTTGGGGGGGGGGTACATTAGTTGATTAAGCGAGGGAAATTTCAATCGCGGACGATTGGTTTTCCTCATTCCACTTCTCCTTGTCCTATCCTAAGAATGTCGAGCGACAGGCTAGGAAGCGGCAAGTATCAATTTTTAAGTCATTGGTTTGACTCGACCAGGGTTCGAACCCACGACCCGACAATCTACTAGCACGGGAGACGGACGCTCTAACTCATTCGGCCATCCCATCCAGTCTTAAGAGCAGAATAAACAAAGAAAAGCTATGTTCATGCAGTGGCATTCTCTGTGGCGGAGTGGTTAGAGTTTCTGACTTTTTTCTAGGTCGGACTCCTAATCTGAGGGTTGGCGGTTTGATTCCCCGTGCCCCCAGGTCTGCCAATTTGGATTTCCACCACTGTGTATAACTTACAGCGTCATCAAAGGCTGGTTGCTCTCATACCTTGTCTATGTGGTGTGGGAGGTTAAAAATCCCTTGGGTCCGTAAAAGTGTAGGCTTGGGCTTTCTATTGACCAGCAGTGGAATAAGGAAGACCAGTCGTCTATGACTGAAATTTCCCCTGCTTAAACAACTAATGGACCAAAAAAAAAAAGTGTTTAAATGTAACTTTCAGCCAAACAATCAAATACGTGAAAGATGACATTTAAAAGGGAGTTTGGGGGGGCCTATATTTTGCTTGGAGACAAGTTTGGAAACCAGTAATACTCCTTCCAAAGGACCCACAAACATACATCATCATATGAACTGTGTAGGTCTACATATCTAATCTATATTTCAGGCAATCAGTTATGCTGAAATTCAAATGAGAAGTCACAACAATTCCTTTATATTGGCAGACAAATTAGAGCCATAATGATAGATTGACTTGTAAAAAAAAAAGAAGAAAAGCTAATATGATTAGCACAAGAAACGACAGCTGAGCCACATGAAAACAGCAGTCTGAAAAATTCAATATTATTTTCAACCAAAACACTGTCCTAGACTTAGTGTAGGCAACATATCCAACTTGGTGACTGGTGCACTTATTAAGCATGTGTTGGTGTATAGAAGGGCATACTAAGCCAATTAAATAGAACCGGACATTGACGGTATCAAACCAAAATTAATTGTCTATGCTTTTACTTCAAATATCTAGGCATAGTTAACCATCTTTCGGGTCCCAATGTGTACGCTCCTGCTCTGCCTCACCAACATGGCGGTCAAGATGGGCCGGAAGTGTGCCGCACGCCCCGCCCACCCGACTGTTTTGACGTGGCTGGGGAGGGCGATGTCATGTGCAGATCCTACCTCGGACGCTCCGAGAACGCCCTTCACTTTCATTGCACCTCTGGGGTTCGTAGAGCCCAATGACTCACACACATGTTAGACTCCTTGGTCCGTGTTGTGTGAGGTTATTGTGATGTCACAGTGTGAGAATAGTGTGAGGTTATTGTGATGTCACAGTGTGAGAATTGTGTGAGGTTATTGTGATGTCACGGTGTGAGAATTGTGTGAGGTTATTGTGCTGTCACGGTGTGAGGTCACTGTGAGGTCAATGTGATGTTTCAATTTGAGCTTACTGTGACTTCACCCTCTGACCTCTTCGTGAGGATTGTGTGATATCATTGTGATGTCATGGTGACCTGAAATTGTTGACTGGGAATGACTGGTTGGATCGGTGCCAGGATAATGTGAGTGTGTGGGATATCAGGTCATCTGGCGGCCTGGTACCCCAGTGGGGCAGCACTATAAAGTGGGCATGAATGTGCACTGTCACAAGTAGGTACCCGTCCTTATATGACCTTAAATGTTGCCAGGATGTAAAACTCCAACAACCAATCTTGTAAAGAATCAGCTGAGAAACTCAGGCACATAACACTGAAATGATATTTTTGTACATAACTGTGAGCAGTTTTTTTTGTTGTTGTTGCATTCCTTAATTAAGCAAGAAAAAACATTATCTTCTTCAATTTATTGCTCCATTCCTGCCTGATTACTGATTGTACCTGATAACTGATTGCCGGACAAGTGATCAACCTGTATTTGGATCGGTGAAGTGGTCAACATGTACTTGGATCGGTGAACAATTGGGAATACACGGTTCCATGGATACCCTGATATGGGCTTTTAGCCTGTCAAGTCAGTAATGGATTAGTGACATTCAGTGTAGACACTTCCGGGCGTGGGTGGTGCGTTCCGGAAACACCTACCGTGTTATATGGCCTCAACTCTAAGAATTCCCTGATGGATTAACATCCGGTCTTTCCGGCGTGTAACATCCAGTTGCTTCAAAATCATTCTTGGAGTTTTTTTTCTTTAAAAAAAAGAAGAAAATAAGAGAAAAAGATTCATCACTAGATTTGGCGGAAGCCCAGTAAAACAGCAGATTGGAAATTCCGAACCCGTTCTCTTGCAGTTCATCGATCATAGTCATGGAAATACACATCATTTGAAAGATGTTTTCAAATATATTTCAAAGCAAAGACTCAATTTGCATGTACAAGTGCATACAAGTATACATAATAATCATTATGCCAATATAAATACTAAAATAGTGATTATAATTCTATTCTTTTTAAATTGTATCCTTCCTGCAACCTACCATGCACTGTCACAAGTCGGTACCCGTCCTGATATGACATTAGATGTTGCCAGGACGTAAAACTCCAACAATCAACCAACTGTATCTACAGACAATCATGGCTGATGGTGTCACCTGTGGCTGCCAGTGTCACCACCCATTATTGGGCTGTGCTACCACTTGTCACCAAAAGGAGGAATAATAATGGGTATTGACACATTTATATATTAGTTATAGTCATGTAATATATGCATATATATATATATATATATATATATATATATAATGTGCTATGCACTGTAAACTCAAGACACTCAACTTGTAGCGCCCAACTAGTCCAAAACCTCTACTTACTAACTGAATGAGCCTGGAAATGCTTCTAGTTGGATCCTACTGCGGTACATAATTAAACAATATTAACCTACTTACTCACTCAATAGGCCCACTGAGATTACCATATAGGTCAGCTCAAACACAAAGGCCCACCCTACATCCCACCATCAGCCATTCAATGAGTATGTCACCACTAGAAAGATAATCATTTATGCCCCCTCCCCTACTAATGTTTAACATACTAGTCTAACATAGCTACCTCCCAATATATATGTTTCTTTGTTCTCTTATCTTGTTCTTTACCTGTCATTCATATCGATGCTTTGCTTATTGTCTTGTAATTGTCTATCTTGAACAAAAGAATATATATAATAATATATCGCAGGCAGAGTGAGGGCACGTGACCTGACAAGTTACTGCGTATCCAGACAGGTGGCGCCTGAGGTTGCATAGTGGGTGACAATAATAAGAAGAACACTACCGTAGATGAAATAACTGGAGTGGAAAGCTATAACTAGAGTGAAATGCAAACTCCAAACAAAGTGTTCTGTTGAGTTTGCTAAAATGATAGCTGGTCTGTTAGTAAAAACACCTTAAACAGGTGTGGCTGGTGGCAAAGTATAAAGATGTCAGGCCAGTGTGCCTAAGGTTCCACATAAAGAGGTGCTGCTCAGCGAATAGTAATAGCTCACTCGGTAGGTCAAGCTGTATGGATAAATGATTGCAGTAGTGGATTGTGACACCGTTATCATTAACTTCAAATACGGGTAAGCTATTTCTAATAAGCTATTATATACATTGAAAAGTATCAGGTGTTTTCTATATTGCACAAACATAGCTGTATCTATTGTGTGAAATTAATGAACGGGTGGTGCTTTTTCTGCTATCACCTCTCTGATGTTTCACCAAACTTAATATATAAAAGAAAATCGCTTCTGAAGTAGGACGTTTTTTTAATCAATTCCTACCATAGTCAATTCAAGGACTTACAAAAGTGATACTTGTTACTACCTTGTTTGGTGCTCTGTGTTACTAGAATACGGCAAGGACTGATTGACTCAGTGTATGCATGCCATAATATGATAGAGTGGGATATCTAGTCATGATGCTGCTTGTACATATTGCAGCACTTAGAAGTCGCCATGAGCATGCACTGTCACAATGGTATTTATAACTCAACATTACCAAAAGTAAATCAGAGAATGTTCTACTCAGTCATCTATTGATCGCTGTGTAAAAATATACGGATTTTCGGTTCGGAGTTATATAGTGGCAGAGAGCATTATTGTTCTTGGGCAACGGAGTGGGGAGAGGGTTATGTAATCTAGAAGCAATGATGCCCCACTCACATTATGACATGATATGAGCTATGTGAAATATATGTTCATACATGATGCCTAGCATTAATGAAGAGATGTTCTTATATAAGAGACAGTTCAGGTTTGGTGAAATGTTCCTCTATACATTCATAAAGAATTTAATTGGAGAAAAAGGACATTTTAATATATATATATATTTGTAACTGTTTGCAACTACCTGTTACCATGGTGCTGATGGGCCAGCACACCAGCCTAATCTACATCGAGGCACCACCTGCAGCTGGGTTGAGTGACCGCAACCCCGACTGGGTGGTGCCACCCTCCCAGGTTGTGGGGGGTGCTTGATTGGCAGGCTGTGGGACATCCAGTCACCCCCTCCCCTCTTGGCCTCTGACCACACTAGCCTCACTAGATTATTGATTATGAAAGACTGATGCTCCAGTCACACTGGACAGCGGCACTCTACTCCTGGCTCTTGAGTGAGACACACCTACTCTAGAGCAGGACCCCAGACACTCTGTATGATGCTACCAAATTGCATATCCATAGCCAAATTGAGCTGTGTGCAACAACCAGGGGACTCCAGTTCAATGGGCTGGAGACACAGATTCAGAGACAGACTATAGAGGCAATGAGATTATGTGTGGGAAGAAGGTAAGGGGTTAGGGTGATAGGTTACTGATAGGTGAACAGGAGTTGATGCCAATAAAGCACAACATCCTCACTGTCTATCTTTGTGACTTGTCTTCCTTTCTTCCTTAGTAGTGGTTAATGAGTTGGTCATCTTGGTTTGAATAACAGCATCACAGGTGAGATGAAGGGGGAAGAGTTTATAGTATTCTGGGATGCTCATGATGGCCAGGCATCCACAAATATTATAGCTGGCACAAACATATGATAGTATATCAAGTTGGGTATCTTTAACAGGTAGACTTATTCGGCTGAGAGTAATATGTTCCTGTATTGATTATTCAATTTGATGTTCCTCAGTTTCAGTCCATCATGGGTCACACTGAGCTTAACTCACTGCTGTTTAGCAACACGGTGGACCACATCGTGATGGCAGTGACCGGGATCTTGGTGTCATTGTATGCCCTACACGTTGAGCTTCAGAAGGAGCGGAACCCTGACTATATGGCATACTGTGACATTCACGAAAAGGCCAGTTGCACACGTGTCTTGACTTCAGAGTGAGTATTAATTAGATTAGAATATGGGTTTCTAATTATCCTTTTCTTTCAACTATTTTGTATTTAAGAATAGTATTTAAGAGCTTTACTATTAACATGAACTCAAAGGTTGCAATTTAACCATGGTTGCAATAGCAGGTTCTAGAAGTGGTGCTATAGGTTTCTTCTGTAGGTTCCCTCCAATATCGCCCAATCAAATGTAATTGGTTTAGAATCATTGCATGGAATACCCTAGTGGTGTGGGTGAGAAGTCATGGGGTCAATCCCCAGCAGAGGCAAACCAAAATACTTACATTCATAATTGTCACTCTCTTGCCTTATGCTCCATATTACTGGGGTAAGTATAATGTAACTGAGTGAGATATTGTATTATAATTTTGGTAACACAGTATGTCAATGAAGCAACACTATGAAGCAATTAGGAAAAAGGTCTATTGTCACAAGTTAGTACCAATCATGAGACCGCAGCTATTGCTAGGACATAAAACATCAATCAGTGTTCCAGAATCCTGTCATATTGCCTTGTCATAACAATATAAAATAATTAGAAAAATAGAATATTCTGAACAAAATAGTGAGAACAAAGATAATGTTCAAGTTGTTGTACACTCTCCAGGTACGGCAAAGGCTTTGGATTGCTGCAGTATGTGGTTGGGGAGGACAGCAGATGGAACATACGCAACTGCAGTGTGGGAATCCCATTCTTCATCCTCCAGCTTGTTATAGGTACAGTGAAACCCTGTTTGTCCAGCCAGCTGTCATACTAAGCAACTAAGTTATATTACAGGAAGTATAAAAGTGGACATCTGTTTTTTGGTCAATTTAATACATATATAGTCAATCTTTGAATCAAACTGAGGCAAAAATGGAGAGAAATGAATGCCTCAATTTTTATATTTGGTTATGAATGGGGGGAAAGGGCATCTTTCAGAAAGTTCCCTCATGTCTGCTGCCTAGAGATCCTTGATAAGCCTTGATTTATGATACTTTGAAAGTATTTAGCAATTTCATGGATTCTAAGCTATATGTTTGAACAATTTTATCAATTTTCTCCGCATGTTACATAAATACCACAGAATTCTGGGAATATTTGACACATTTATTAGGAGACCAGTAAGTGGCTGTCAATGCCAGTGGGTCACTGGTGTTGAGCAGTGGGTCAGGAATCATCAGAATCTCATGCACACGGATTCAATGAGGGGTGGCTTTGCTTAGAAAGAGAGTCAAATATAAATGTATAGCCTTAGCAGTGGTAGAGAATAGCAGAAAATTTACCAGAAGTAAGATTTAATGCAGTACTATCCAAGAACAGTTCTAGTTCCATTTGACCTTACCAGTCAGTAGATTCTGCTAGGAAAACCTAATATCAGTGTCGTGACCCGATTATCCTGCAGGTTCTTTTCTTAGAGACCATTTTCATCTATGTGCTTTATAAAGACCTATCATCTCCAATTCAATTACTGTACAGTCTGTAAGGTCATATGTGTGTGTCTGTTGCACAATCCTATTTTTTTTGTATTCATTCCTCAGGCCTACTTCCAGTGTCCGGTGGCCCTGGCTTCTTATTCTACACCTCGGTGGTCACATGTGTTGGATGCATCTACCTGTGCTACATCTTGTTTGTGATTCTGAAGGACATCTGTGTCGTCTGCATCACCATCTACTGCATCAACTTTTCTCTGCTCTACCTGAACCATGCAAGACTGGTATCACAGTGACAAGTCTGCTACCTCTCCAGGGATTCTATCCAGTTACAACCGGAAGTGAGGGCATAACAGTCCAAACCTCAATCTCGGTCTGACTATATGGCATACATGGCTTGTGATGAGGGGGTATTACAGTATCAACTTACAATTTTACTGTATTGGCACACACTTGATTCGTGCAGTCTTCTGCGGTGGTAATAAGATATTGGTACTGAATGCTACATAAATACATATATATGTAGAAAGCTAGAGAATTTATTTGAATAATAAAACAAAAATCGATAAGAATTATCACAATTGGAATTATATATGCACCTATATTGTGTGCCGGTATATGTGTATGTAGGATATATATCTAATAACATATAATTCGAATTGTGATGATTCTTATTAATGTTATATACATAGTATTCAGTACTAATACATTATTACCATTGTACACCATATGACTCAAGTAGATTCCAATGCAGTAAGTTGATTCTGTAGTCTAGTGGTTAAGCTGCTGTTTTTGTAATCTATGGGTGGAAAGGTCAAATCCCCCTGATGTTTTACTCTTTTTAAAATAATATGTCCTATGTGTGTTTCTGATTTCGCACGACAGGGAAATTACGCAAAGAAATTGTGCTAACAAATATTTTACATCAGATCAAATATAATTTGCTATATGTATTGTATGAATGTATGTATGTGTATGTATGTATGTATGTATGTAGGTATGTATGTATGTATATATTTAAGGTATGCAGGTATTGCAGGTATAGCAATACCTCAGGGAGTTTGACGCCCCTGCCCTGCAGAGTTGTAAACCACTGCCTTGTGGTACAGGTTCTTGACAGAACCGAAGGCTAAGGGAACAAACCCTAAACAGAAAACGATGTCACTGTGGCAGCATTAAGGGCGGTTGATGTATGGAACTCCCAACATCTCCCGACCAGCCACTGCAGGGACAAATAGTTTTGCACCTGTCTTGACATGATCTTGCCGGTGTGAAACCTCTATTTGCTCCCCGAGAGAGTGCCGCTGGTAACTTGCAAAAGCCAGCAGCACTTCAACACTTTTGCAGGCAGCTTTCATGAAATGTATCAAGAGAAACCTGAAGCTGAGAGACATTAAGACCGACTCATGGACGCAACTCTCACCGCAGAGAGCTAAATAGAGAGCGGCAGTCAAGTAATGAAAGCAGTCTTTGTCGCATCGCGACTGACAGCATGATGATGATGATGTATATATGTATACATATACACGTACGTATGAATGAATGTATGTATGTAATACACTCTCACAATTGAAAATGTTATAAATCAAATCTGTGTCTGAAGAGTAAAAGAATTATGCGCTGGTCAGAAGGCCCTGATAAGTATACAACAGTACAACTTAAAGTCACTTGGCTGAATGAGTGACATCCTAATATAGTAATAATTCTTCCATGAAACCTAAATTAGGTCACTGCGGTCAGCAAAGATGATATACCACATGTGGGAAAACTGGGAAGCATTGAAACATGCCATTACTATCTGGCGTAGAATTTCTACTACAATTACTAGAACTGAGCATAACTACCACAGCAAAAACCGGGCCACCTTAAGTCGATTTTTATTTCCAATATAGCACATACCTAGCTGTGTGTCTACTTATCTATCATAGCCCACTAATTTTGGATAGATGTTGCAAGGATGTAAAATACTAAGAAACCAAGCTAATGTTAATAGCCGTAGCTCGGAATCTTTGTTACTGTGGGAAGATGGAATGGACAAGTGCCGAAGGCGTAAGGCACTAGGGGGGGAGGGGGAAGTCTGAAATGCCATTAAATCTAGAGGCTCTGAGATGCCATTTCCAGCCATTTCAGAGAGGTTACATAGGGCCTACTGGTTTTGTGTGAAGGGGGAGGGGGACTTCAACCCTAACCCGTTCACCCCCCCCCCCCTAGCTACGGCCCTGATGTTCATATCCAACCAGATTGCGTATTGTCAAATTAGCAGAAATTACTAAAGTAGTCCTCTGCTTAGTGTTTGTTACGTGATGGATCAACTACACGAGTTGGTAGGTTATGTTCATACTTTACTCAGTAAAGCCCCAGTCACACTACAGCTTAGGACCGCTTGCGACCACTCTGGATCAAACAACCCACCACCTTGCGATATTGCAATCAAAGCAATGGTCACCAACCTCTGGGCGACCATTTTGGTCACAAAGTTTTTAGTGCAAGAGCTGCAACCTCCTTGCAACCAATTTGGTCGCAAGGAAGTCGGCGATCACTGAGGTCTACTTTGCGTCCATTTTGCAACACCCGTTTTTTTCGTGGTTACAAGCAGTAGTGTGACTGAGTCCTTTCTTATAGTATAGATTACGTTTTAGATCTGACCCGAAGGGACGGCCGAATGAGTTGAGCGTCCGTCTTCCGTTTTGGGACATCATGAGATTCAAACCCACAGGTTCAAACCCTGGTCGAGTCAAACCAATGACTTCAACATTTATAGTTGTCGCTTCCTAGCCAGGCGCTCTGCATTATTAGAATAGAGCAAGGACTGGTTGGCTCAGTGTCAGAATAATGTGACTGAGTGGGATATCAGGCTATGGCGCTGGCAGCATGGTCACACAGTAGAGCAGCACTATAAAGTTGACATGAATGTGCACTGCCGCAAGTCGGTACCCATCCTGATTTGGCCTTAGATGTTGTGAGGATGTAAAACTCCAATATGGGGAGTGCATATGACGTCGTTACTCAGCAGTCAGCGGTCAACCATCTTGGATTATGAGCACCCTCCCTAGCCATGTTGTGAATGCATGCAGATGCAGTAAAACAGAGTTTTCTTGTGTTCTGGGAGGTTCTGGGCAGTTTACATCCAATGTGTTTACTTACAACACTTTAGCAACAACTTCTGAGGGCAAACTGCTCAAAACAGTGACAAATAAACCAACAAATCAGTAAATAAGCACAGTGTAGGCATTTGCAAGCCTTCTGTATGTAATCCAATATGGCCACCGAAAGTTGTCTTGCGACGTTATTACACCCCTTCTATATTCTATAAACACCGTGTTCGATATACATGTATGTAGGCCCTATCTAGCCTATAGCCGTGTTTACACGGGGAATTGTGAAACGATCTAGACAAAGCGATTCATATGAAGCGTTTTAGAGGCGCGTTTACACGGACGGAGTTTGAAAGTGTTTTGGCACTGGGAACCAGCAGCCTTAGTGGTCCGCCTGTAGCCGGCGAGCACTGGTATTTGTTTAGTTTACACTTGGCGATTCGACGCCGATGTAGCTGCTGCGTTAATATCGCTTGGAATTTAAGGTTAATTTAATTAAATTTCATTATTTGAATATGTAATTCTGTTAAATATGATCGCATTCAATAGATTTCGGCCTAATCGGTCTCTAACACTGCCGGGCACCAGCGATAGTTACAGCTGAGCTTGTAGCCGGCGAGCACTGCTATTTTACACTATCGCCGCCCGGGAACCAGCTGAATCGCTTCAAATAAACCACCTCGCGACGTGGTATAGATGAACCGTTTCATATGAATCGATTCAGCCCTAAAACGCCACAGCGTCGCGTCTACATGGCAAATGTGAATCGATCTAAGCAAGGCGTTTTATATGTGGCGTTTTAAATCGCCCGTGTAAACAGGGCTTATGATAAGATGATCTACGCATTTCATTCCAATCCGTCACCATCTTCAGTAAATTTTAACACTGATTAGCCATAACTTTCTAACAAAAATCTCAGATAGGCTTAAATATTACATTTTGTATCTAGATATATAGGTATGTCTAAGTGTGTAGGCATAGGTGTGGCGAATTGGTGTTTGCAGCGCTAACCGCGTGCTCTAGCTTCGAGTGAGCAGCAGTGAGCGTCTCAACGAGCAGTAGGCCTAATCAGCACGTTCGGAAACGGTCCCCTGGCGGTTGAAACACCTCAACATGTCATTTGTGACAGCGCTCAATAAATGCCGATGAAGTAAACAATAAGCTACTAACATTGTCCACTCAATCAATTGATATCAAATCTGGTTCCTCACCTTGCAAGGAGGAGGCCGTTTTATAACGAGGTATCGTGCTGTCTGGCAGACATGAATACTGGGGATAGATATAATTCCATAGGAAGATGCAAACTTTGTACTAAAATAAAATTACTAATACTAGCCACACAGCACACATGCCAGTTGGCCAGTGTGGCTATATCCAGATCATCCCTGGACCTTTCTTTCATGGCAAGTCGCTGGTAAGACGCGATCACATCGGACATGACATGTCGGGTAATCTGACAGCAGCGCTCCACATCTCGTAGTCAAGGACGGGAGTCAATCACTGGCCTCAGACTCATCCGGCGTTCGATCTTGCTTTGCGAACGCGTAGTGAGTGGAACTCTTCAAACAGAGAGAAGAAAAGTGGATGTATTCAAGATGGCGTCAGAAGAGAAAGTTGTTCGACTTACCTACGAACAACTATCAACTTTATCGGAAAAGTATACACAGGATGATCGTCGTAAACCTGACAGTCGTGCAACCGGGGGTAATAGTCTTCTTCTGATAAGTTGTCCGTGTGGATGTTGTTTATATTCGTAACTCCTGCATACGTGTGAAGTGTTTTGACACTTGTCTTCACTGATTCAGTGAATCTGACTCGCTGTGTTGTGTTACCGTTGTTGTAGATCAAGCTACAACTCCAACAGTACTTTAGGTATCTTTACAAGGAGTATTTCATGTGTACTGATAGTCATGTACCTAAATTATACGTTATCAGTGTTGACCCTAATGCCATATAAGGCAGCAGCACCAGGTCTGAACTTGTGGGTAAGAGCTATTAGGCGAATCGTAGATCTCTCGAAATTTAATCAATCGATTCTTTTAAATTATACCAGAATCAGAGATACTCAGATAGGCCAACAGGCAAGTATCATTGACCATGTCTATGGCATGGTTGTATGAGACTGTCTCAAAAGGTGCTAAGCAATATGGGACAACACTTTGTCCATTGTAACGATCAACATACTATCTACTTATGCATTTGCTTAGGATAAACTGATTTGTTTTTTAAATGGTGTTTGAATCCCAGTAGAATACATATTGATTTGAAGCAAATGTCCTTGTTTTTTCAGTGTATCCGTTTCTGTGCTGTTTTGTGTCAATCGTTACAATGGACAAAAAAAAGAAGAGTTACCACATTAAATATATGATATCTGATGGTATCGCGTGAAACAGCTCTTTATCAAGAGTTAGGTGTTGGCCAGGTTTACTCGATGGATAAGTTGCCATTCTGGTAATAGCCAATTGACTTGGCTATTCGCACAGAGGCAGTGCGAATAGTGGCACTTGGTGTCCTTATTCGCAAAGCGGCAATGCGAATAGTGGTACTTGGTGTTCTTATTCGCACAGGGACTGCGAATAAGAACACTACGTACCACTATTCACACAGCAGGTGCTCAAATACTGGTCCGTGGCTTCTAAGCAATTAATTATTGTTTTATATATCTCGGGATGGGGGGGTCACTTAGCAAAAAGATTTACCTTGGCTCTTGCGGGGGGGGGGGGGGGACTTCCAATTTTACCTGATTATTATTGACAAATATTAGGGATTTTTTTGTTTACCTTTGTTTGGGGGGGGGGGCACTTATTTTTTTACCTCAGTATTATTATTATGAGGGATGCATTTTAGATGTGTTAATTTCTTTTTCCTTTCTTGGGAGGGTGGGGGGATTATTTAATTAATTCTGTTTTGTATCTGAAGGGGAGAAGGACACTTTGATTTTTTGTTTTTTTCACCTTGGCTTGGTTGGGGGCACATTTATAGTAGGTACCGGCAGCGAAATTTAGAAATATGCATATGATGCAATATTTGTATTCCATCGTGTAGACATTGAAATTACAAGCCTAAATCCAAAAACAGTTAGGTTATATATATTTTTTTATTGAGACAATAATTTTTTAAGATTAAATATATAAAAATGTATTAATTTTGAATTAAAAGTGGAACTTTGACCAAATATAATAAAAAGTGGAAGGATCTGCGGGGAGTTCTGCTAACCAATTTCTGTTCTACATATATAATGGAATTTGAATTGTCAATTGCTAAATCAATTAGTCAACCAGATTTTTAATAAGACAATGTCAAAAAGTGCAATTCATAACATAAAAATCATTCTGATTTGGCCAAATAGTCATTTCCAAAGCATGGTATTTTCTTGGAAAACTACAACAAGACTGAATAAATGCTAAATAGTTCACCTATTCATATCAGTGTAATATCCTATTTCTTTCCAGAGCTCTATCTGTAGAGAATAAAAAAATATTTGTATCCTAAAATGTGAAAAAGTGTAATTGTTTGTATGTAAACGTTATCTGTAAGTGAATTTTTTTCAACATTTCAATCTTTGAAAGCTCATTGCAGTAAAACAATCTTTTGAATCTTCTTCATATTTGGCACAGTATTAGAATAACTCACTAAGACTAATATATATTATTTATATCAATATTATATCCAAAAATATGGAAAATATTGAACATATAAAGACAAATTGTCGGAAAACCAAATATATAAATTTGATGAATTGTAGCTTAACCAATTGGTTAAGCTTCCTAAAAATTGACACTGCACATCTTCTGGAGGTAATACACATTATCCTATTAATATTCTGTCTAGAAATACAAAAAGTGCATTTTGATTGTACATACAAAGGAAAGGTGGTAGAAAACAGAAAATATAAATTTGTTCATCAAGCTTCGAACACTCACTGTGGCTCATCCAATAGGTTGATCTTCAGATTTTGCACACAGAATGAAATGACTATTATTTGAACTTGTAAATTTTATTTCAATTCAAGTGTAAGGCCAGCGTGTACATGCCCTAAGAAGTGGCTTTGTAGCTCATATCTGATGACATAACAATCATATTGCCTCATCGACAGCACAAACTTAAATACAATATACTACAAGTATGGTATTGTAATACAGCATATTACTTCAAACAATTGGAAGTATTCCACATTCAAATAGTAATTACACACATGTCAATGCCTAATGTTGAAATCTCAAATACTAACTACACAATCTATAGTAGAGTAATTCAGAATTAGTCAAAACCAGTATATATATATATCCAGATTTAGTGAGATTATTAAAACTATCACATCATCAAATCACAGAGGTATATTGCATCATGGACAGCACAAATGAAATAAAATATATCTAAATACACCATACTGAATACTAGTACAAGTACGGTTATTACTTAAGTGATTTGGTGTACTGCACATTAAAGTAATCTAAGTATTTCAATGCAAATGTTGAAATCACAAATACTAACTAGCATAGCTGTTCTAACATATACCCTTAAACAAAATAATTACTAGGCTGGTCGCATGAATGGATTATTTAGCAGTGCCAATGTTGGAATCAGCTGTAATTAAAGACTTGTATTTGCCCTGGAAGTAATTCATGTGTAAAAATTAATTTAACTAATCTATGAATAAACATTTGAGGTCATTTGACTAAATCTGTAGCACAACTCGACAAATTTCTTACTTACCATGAGAACATAAAATACACAATCTGTTGGATTGGTTTGTGTCGAGTTGGGCATATGCACTGATGTCCACTCTCCCAAGCCCTCCTGTGCACTAATCTCACATTGCTGCATATATGTGTGCATTGAGGGTGAATTTAGTTATTCTACAGTTCTAGTTTCTCATTATAAACAAGCTGTCGATATTAGGAACAACCATAGCAATCAAGCTAGGCTGGATAGTAATGGATTTAAATAACTATCAAACTTAATTAGAATTTAAGAAAAATTCAAGGAAGCAATTTTAACTTCCCAGCCACTGTAAAGGGTTGTGGATAAGTCTTTTTCTACCTACAAATAAATAAAACGAAATCTAAACATTACCTCCATACTCCAAGACACCGCATTCTCCTCTCTTCGTTTGGCACAGAGTCCAGCACCGACACTGACTTTGTGTTCACATCACCAGCCATCAAAAGCCAATGATCATTAATACATACAGGTAGCAGGATCCAGTTGTGAGAGCTGAAATTCTCCTGTAATTCATTTTTTAAACAGAATTTTGCATTGTTAACTGAAAATTACTGGATATTTTGGCCCAAAAATGTAGAACATTACACTACCCATAATTAAATAAAATAATAATAAATATATATATCAGATACAATTAAATTTGTTTAAAATTTTTTTTTTTTTTAAAGTATTATCAAAGATTGATTTCTTTTTTATATGACTAGGCCATATTCACGGCAAGAAGTGTTTATTTTTATTTGACTTTGTTTTATTTGTGTATGTCTTTACAAAAAATGTAAAGGGATAGAATAAATTGTGTCAAGACAATTTTATAAGTTAAAAAGCTCACAATTCTGGTCAAATAAAATCCCAAGTAAAAGTATATCATTAAAAAAAAGAATTTTGCATTGTTAAATGAAAATTACAGAATATTTTGGCACAAAAATGTAGAACATTACACTAACCATAATTAAATTAAATTTAGTAATAATACAAAATATATATCACACACCATGAATTTGTTAACAATTTGAGTAGGAAAACATTAAGCCATGAGTGGCCAATATGGCATCACTAAGGACCACTTGGTCCCACCGACCCCTCACATGAATCTGTAGTGGTAAATTATCAAAGAATCACTTTGCAACTTACAGACAAGTACATCCACCCTCTATATATATATCCGTCCAATGTATTCAAATTGGTGTTCTCAAAGAGAAGTGGTAGGAAACTTGGGAGGACACAGATGGAGAATTTCGACTTATCAGACAGAAGTCCAAGGAAGGCATGGATCACCTGGAACCACATGAAAATATTTCTTAAACATCTGGTGTTACCATTCCAGTATACAAGCAGCTTACTCAATGGAAGTGATAGAAATAAGCAAAGGTTTTCACTTGTCCGTCTGAATTTTCAATTGTCCACAGTATTTACTTTATATACTGTGTATATACTTGTATATACGGGTGTAGGGTGCATCAGGTTGGGAGCCGTTGTGGGCTCCGGTAGTGATAGGTGCGATCCGCCAGGTTAACGGCTGGTTCGGGCGGGAGAGTTGAGATGCCCTAGTCGGCGCCACCATCGAGATCGGCACATTCTAGTTCAATCCGCCAGTGGGGCATCTGGGTCCCCTTCCGCCTTGGCTCGTCACTAAAAGACATTCAGCGTGATGTGTGTAGATAGGAAGGCGAGTGTACTGAAGGTGGTGACTTCAAGACTTGGAAAAGAACTCATCAAAGAGAAGCGGGATATCTACGGTGACCTCACGGAGCCAACAGAATACTTGTTGGGTGGTAACCTAAGGGAACAAAACAAACAGTTGATGAAGTCTGTGCATGCGTCGGACAACTGCATGTGGCTAGAGAAGCGAAGGTTCCAGAATGAAAACCATGCGCGGGGATCGGGCCCCGTACAACAAGTTCCAAGGGAACAGCAGGTTTAGGAGCCATTGGGGAGTACAAGCCTCCTGTAACTAGGGTTCACCTTTCTTGTAGATGGTTACAATGCTGGCATCCTTCCATGCTTGGGGTACAGAACCCTCCTCCCAGGCATTGGTGATTAGTTGGTGCAGTCTGTTGAACATATTGTCTCCTCCGTGCTTCCATACTTCAGCAGGAATTCCATCACCCCCAGGTGCTTTGCCATCTTTCAGGCTGGCGATTGCTCTAGCCATCTCATCCATGGTTGGAATCTCATCGAGGCATGTTTTGGTAATGCGCTGCTGGATGTACAGAGTTTCGTGATCTGTTGTACAGAGCTTCGTGATCTATGTCACCAGGGACGTTGAGTAGCTTCTGGAAGTGTTCACTCCATCTTGCCACAACTCTCTTGCTGTCAGAAAAGGTCTCCATTCCATCTGTTGATTTCAGGTGAACAGGTCCCTTCTTCACGGGTCCCCACACTTCTTTTAGTGCACTGTAGAAGCCCTTCATGTTGTTTCTGACTTCAATGCACGGGTGCATTTTTGTAGCAATCTGCAGGCATCTTTGTATGCTGCAGTGGTGGATCTAGTGTTCCTGGTCTGAAACACTCTCTGGTGGGCTTGGTCTCTTCTGCTCATAAGATTCTGTAGCTCCTGATTGTTGGGGTCGAACCAGTCCTGGTGTTTTCTGTCTGGCTTGCCGAGATATGTTTTAGCTGTGTTGTATACGGCCTGCTGCAAAGCTGCCCATTCCTCGTCTGGTGTTGGGCTTTCCTTCTCCTCCCATTGTGCGAGAGCGCTGTCCATCTCCCGCTCGAAGCTCTCCCTGTGACTGATGGTACTTAGTTTTGCTGTGTTGAGCTTGGTCGGTTTATTTGTCCCTTGCCTGTTGTGCTTTTGTCGTATTCTGAATGCCACTTTTGACCTTAGCATCTGGTGATCAGTCCAGCAGTAAGCTCCACGCATGGCTCGAGTACTGTGGATGACCATCTTATCCCAACACCTTGTGATGATGAAGTTGATCATATGCCAGTGTCTGGAACAAGGATGCATCCAAGTGGTCTTGCGTTCATCCTTCTGCTTGAACATGGTATTTGTCACTATCAGTTTGAACTCAGAGCACAAAGCCAGTAGGAGCTCGCCATTGGAGTTGGCTTTCCCGATTCCATGTTTGCCCATGACCAAGGGCCACTTTTCATTGTCTCTTCCTATCCTTGCATTGAAGTCTCCTAACAGCAGTAGCTTATCAGTGCGAGGGATGTCACTGAGCGTACTTGCCAGCTGGTTGTAGAAGGCCTCCTTGTTATCATCAGTTAGTGTGGCGGTCGGGAGGGTAACATTAAAGGGGGAACCTTGGTGTTTGTTTTTTTTAAAACCTTAATAATCCCTGCATTTACGCTTCTCCCAGGAGGGAAGCTCAGGTCTTCGATAACTCTCCTTGAAGTAGAATTCTTTTTGGGACGGGTCATCATAGGGCTGACCTGCGACCAAGGATGGAAAGGGAGGCTGGAGAAAGGCCCTAATAAAGCGCCATGTTGGCACTCACTCTTGATATATGTGGATCTGAATTTGCATCGAGTGTATGATTAGTAAGTGTGGGGACCGAAACCTTAAGTGAGGTGTAATCAATCGGCCACCCGAAATCAAGATGATCTACTAATGTTGTGTCGGGAAAGTCAACAAGTAAGGTGCGTCAAGCCGGAATCAACAAACCTGAAGGAATCAACAACTTTACTTGTAAGTAATTAGGCAGCTCTGAGGCTCTAACTTGGTTATAATTGTTCAGATAGGAAGGGAAGTTATCCCAAAGTGGAGCTGAGGTGAACGGCCAGAATGCTGCTAGTGAGGGGCGATAAAGAAAAGGAGAGGGGGGAGGTGTCAAAGGGCGTGGGTGGCAATCAGAGGGAGGTGCAAGTGCTGTTTGAACAGGTGTGTCGAACCAATCGAACACGAGATCAGGCAATGAGATGTCAATGTCAGTTGAGATGGTCCAAATGTTTGCTGACGATACCAAAGTATTCTGCCGTATGGAGAAAGGTAGTGACTCACAGGACTTGCAGAAGGACCTCAACAACATGCAGAAGTGGTCAAGTGATTGGCAGCTGAAGTTTAATGCTTCAAAATGCAAAGTGATGCATTTAGGGGGCAAAAACAGCAAGCACATCTATGTAATGAACGATGGTGTGATTAATGTTCCGCTCTCCGAAACAATGATAGAAAAGGACTTGGGTGTCAAGGTGGACAACAAACTGACATTCAGCGACCACATCCAGGAAGCCGCCAACAGAGCTAATGGAATACTGGCTATCATTCGAAGATCGTACACATACCTAGACGAGGATGTTGTACGCAGACTGTACACATCCCTTGCACGTCCACTTTTGGAATATGGAAATGTTGTGTGGTCACCACTCTACAGGAAGGATGCTGAGTCAATTGAGAGGATCCAAAGAAGGGCAACGAAGCTTGTACATGGATTCGATGCAATACCCTATGAACAACGTATGCGTCGTTTGAAGATCCCAAGCATGTACTACAGACGGGCCCGGGGGGATATGATTGAAGTATTCAAATATCTCCATGGTATCTACAAGACAGGCGGCCCCCTTATCAGAGACTCCAACACCAGGACCAGAGGGCACTCCCTGAAGCTGAGGAAGCGGTACTCCAGACTGGACCTGCGACACAACTTTTTCGGCTTTAGGGTGGTTGACCTGTGGAATGACCTGCCGGAGAGTGTCGTAGCAGCAGAGTCGGTGAACTGTTTCAAGTCCCGACTGGATGCATACTGGTCAAGCATTACATATATCTTGGAGCCAGTGACAGTTGCTACGATCGACCACATCTGAAGAACTGTCTCCATTTCTATTAATTAAGAGCGGCTAACAGGTCCAAGGCCTATTATAGCTGTATCCTATTGTATTCTATTGTATTGAGTGTGTACAAACTCGGGTATTGATAGTGGGGGTAGGCCTTGCAGGGTGAGCGTCATCTAAGTGCGGTGGGGTGGTGGGAGAGGGGGTATGAGTGAAAGGAACCGGGTCACACTCAAGCGGTGCAGGGCCAGCTGGTTTCAGCAGAGTGAGAGGTGTGGAATGTTGGGGTGGGGGGGTATGAGAGGTAATTGCTAAGCAATCAAGCAATTGACTTACTGGTGTTGGGGGAGGGGCAGGATCAGCTGATGCTTTCCTCTTGCAAAACTTGCGCTTCTTCTGGCAGTCCTGCTCTTTATGATTGAGAGCCCTCCGAGTCATATATGCGCACCATGCACATATATGAAGCTGCCTGTCGGGAAGAGTACCATGAGAAGCGGTAAACCCACAATCCCTACCCCAGTTTCAGTTATAGCAAGCCTTGCCGTCGGTGTCCTACGATTTAGGGTAGCTGAAGACTGAGCAGGTGGGGGAACTGAGGCTGCAGCTGTGGGGTGATGCTCATAGACTGGTCGGACCTGGAATGTTCTAACAGCATCAGAGCACACATCACGCTGAATGTCTTTTATTTGAGTGGCATCGAGCCAACCCTCCCTCCGGCAACCGTCAGCTACCATCTCGAAGATGCGCTCTGACCATCTCCTACATGTTGCCCAGTCCCATGTAATAGCCATGTGTAACAGGTCCTGCTCGTGCTGGAGGACTGCTGGCCACCATGCATCCGGGAAAGTCGGATGGGAGGTGAGCTCTCTAACTGCTGTGAAATATTCAGCCCAGGTTGCCTCACCCATGCCAATTTTCTTGCAGCCGTCCCCTCTCGTTATGAATAAATGGGGAAGGAGTTCCCTACCTTTCAGCCTCTGAAGGAGGTGGGCAGCATCCCTGAGGTCGTGTCTAGAGCTGGTGTGGGCGGGTAGTCGGGAGTGGGGAAGCGGGTGCACGGTGGCGGCAGTGCGGAACAGGCGGAGGGGAATGCGGTGACCTAGAGCGGGAGGGGCGAGGTGACCATAAGGGGGAAAGAGACTCTGCTTGCCTGTTACGTCTAGGTTTTGGTGACGGAGAAACACTGTTGCGAGTTCCTATCCCAGCAGTGTTAGACAGACACCTATTTTCACGGGTGATGTGGCGAATTACGTCCCTATCCAACTCTATTTGTGAAAACGAAGAGTCACGTGTCCTAGAAAATGCAGGTCGTGGCAGTGTTGAGTCACTTGAGTCAAGGGAATCCTGGTTCAGGGACGGGTCACAGGAAGACCGAGCCTGTCTAGGCGGTTGCTGACATGAGGCTCCCCGAGACAGGGCAGCCTACCTCGTCTTTTACGTGTTGGCGGCATTCTTGCCTATCTAAGCCAAGTGAAACAGTAAGTTGCTGTCCAGAGGAAGCGAAGTGAACAGTAGCGTGTGCTGTGTGAAAGTGAACAGTAGCAGTGCAGAGGTAAGTGAGGAAGACAGAAATAGACCTCGTAAGCAAATTACCCATGTTGACCTCGGGCCAACATGCATAATGAATACTTCCTTTGGATTTGGGAACTGTTTTGTTTGATATATCAATGCAATACAAGATGTTAGTAAGGATCCAACCATGTCCAATATGTCATGTTACAAATGGCTGACTGTAAAATGACGGTTTTTTGTACAAAAACACTTCAAAACTAAAAAGACCAAAGTTGCACATGGTTTGTTTTATTTCCCTTATTTCTTACATCAAATCTGAACATGAATATGAAAAGTATAAGGAAAAAAATAAGTAGGACATTTTTTTATTCATGTTTTAAAATCCCATCCCATGCTGACCAGTTTTCAGGGTTTATTGTTAACCAATATACTGTATATATCCCTTACAAATAAGAGAACTTTTATATAGAACAGGTTAATACTGGTATTCCTAATTCTGCTGGTCCCCAGAAAGGACTGAAGCTGTGATCCAACATGCCGAGTTACAGCTTCAGCTTACACTGTGGGAATTGGGGTTGGTGCCACTTCCATCTCTATCCTTCACTATAGGACTTATACTTTTAATTCACTTTGCACCTGTAACCACATGCCTCCTGGTGACCAAACTTGTAGGATTCGTTGTTTCTAATGTAAATTGCATTGAAATTGTCCTAGTAAATATTTTATGTTGAATAAAATACTAGTTTGTGTATGCGTATTTACCACCGTCACCCTACTTTCTATGTTCCGCTGTGTCAGCTTTAACTGGCACCCAGCATGCTGTGCCTCCACATGGGTCCTGCACAGAGGTCGCGGGCGGCGCATAGTGGCAAACTGCTGAACTAATACTTTTGTGAACTGAGTAGTGTTCAAAAGGTTTTAACAACTATGTTTTTAGGACTATCTATCCACTGCTGCACACACAGATTTTGAATTTAAGGGCTATGATAGATGAGCATTTATAATTATCATCTTATATAATATATTTATGATATTAGATGGCAAAATGATGTGGATATATCAACCCAGCTTCCCAACACTTGTTCTGATTGGTTGCTTAGGAACCTGTCCTGGAGACAGTGTTGTGGGAACAACATAAGCCACTGCAGTTATGCCTATGAGAAATACTCCTAATATCACTCATTGATATGAATTTGCTAAAACTAACAACTTATTTTATACAATATGTCATCCAACATCATTAATAAAATAAGATCTCAACATGTTAGAGTGTCTATTGCATTGTTTAAATAATATATATGATTTGTAATACAAGATGACACTGTATGTGAAGTGGAGTGGATTTTTTCCAAGAAGAGATCAAATTATGCAATTTGGACTCAGATCATCCCATTAAATATCATTTTCACAATATATTCTGAATGAAACCAGAATCGAGAATAATTCCTTGACATATTTGCAACATAATCAAGTAATATATATTGTATTATAAAATACTTTCTCTGTGCATGCAATGCTTAAAGATGGCACTGAAATGTGCATTTTGCTAATGACATTGTTTTGATTGGCACCTAAGAAAGTGGGTGATAATAGCAGAAAACTCAGGCACCTCTGTGCCTGGCCTTTGAAACGAGCACAGTGGCGACCTTTGTTGAAACAAAGGCCAGGGGACTAGGCTAGGTCCCAGCCTCAGTCTTTCCTGATGGACTAGCAGAACTTAGAACACTCCTATTGCCAGCCCAGGATGTGTAGCAGCTTTCGATTGTGGCACCCCTTGAAAAAGGCACTTCAGTCAGTCCTAGCTGTCCTTCCAACAGATTAGCTCATCAATGTCAGAACATAACTGTATTAAAAGCTGAATATAAAAGAAATAATATGAGTAAGCAATGCTTAGGACCGAACCCCCCACATTGGTGATTAATAATATATGTATTTATTCTGCCTAATTGATATAAACTGGTCCCAGGTCTGCAGAAATAGCTGTTTCTGGATTCTGGTGAATTTCTTTTCCACCTCTAATATGAATAAACAATGTTTAGGACTGACCCTCCGCTTGTTTATTTATTTATTTATTTATTGGTCATGTTGGCCCGAGGCTAACATGGGTAATTTGCTCATGAGGCTATGTCTATTTCTGTCTTCCTTGCTCTCCCCTATTCTACTACTCCTCACCTTCTCACAGCACAAGCTACAATACACTTCGCTTTCCACTACTCTACTCTGAGTCGGTTAGCTTACAGCCCCGTAACAACAGCCTATGCTGCCGACATGCAAAAGGAGAGGCAGGCCGCCCCTGTCGTGGCAGCCACCTTGACAACAGCCCGACAGGCAGGTTCGGTCGTCGTGTGACCCGTTCCTAAACCCCGACACCCCGGACTCACCTTCCTCTAACACAGAGTCGGAGTAGGATATAATTTGGCGCTTGACACAGGAAAACAGACGTCTCAGTCAGGCTGTAAGGTCTTCGGCCTCCGGCAGTCAGCAGCTGCCACCTCAAACCAGATGTCAACGGTCAGGGCAGTCAACTTCACCCCCTCCACCTACACCCTGTCACCGGTCATGTTCTCAATGCCACCCCTCTCGCTCCCTGCCAGTTCTTTCCCCACCTTCTCCCCCCCCCCCCCCCCATCTCCCCTGTCCAGCGGCGACAGCACGCCCCCCGGGCTCTCTCCCAGTCGCCTCCTAGCCCACCCAGGCGCCGGCGTCTGGCTCAGGCCCCCACTTTCCCCCACCCCTGTCCACCGCATTCCACCCAGACCAGTCTGCATAGCCCCTCCTCGCGTTGACGTTCTCGACTCGGCTCATCTGCTCGCCAGGCCAAAAGGTATGGAGTTACTGCCGCATTTGTTCATTACAAGAGGAGATGGGTTTAAGAAGATAGGGCTGGGGGCGGCCACGTTGGCGGAGTTTTACAGCAATAAGAGACGTAACAGCCCACACCCATCCTTCCCCAAAGTCTGGTGGCCTGCAGTGTTACATGAACAGGACCTCTCGCGGATGGCAATCACGTGGGATTGGCCGACTTGTCGCAGATGGTCCAAGAGGGTCTTTCAGATGGTGGCAGATGGCCGCCTTGCTGAAGGTTGGCTGGATGCACCCCAGATAAAGGATCTGCAGTAAGAGCCTTCCAGATGCGCCCAGTACATGAGTACCGAGTGCCTCTAGCAGCAGCGTCAGTGGCCCCATCTGTTTCTCAGTCGTCACTTAATCCCCATGAGGATTATAATAAAGAGCAGGACGGCAAAGCCTGTTACACGTGGAATTGGGGGAAAGACTGTAGCTTTACCTCGTCTCATGGCATCCTCCCTGATAGGCAGTTTCATATCTGTGCGCGGTGTGTATACATGACAAGGCGGTCATTGGCACACCATGAACAAGACTGTCAAAAGAAGCGCAAATTCAGAGAGAGGAAAGCCGCTGCAGATCCAGAAACACGGCCGGACAGCTGGCTTCCACCCAACACATTCACACGACTGACATTGATTTAACACTTCCAGATCTGGTCTTCGACTGGTTTGATACACCAGTAACTACTGCCCTGGCTCTTCCACACTACGGTCTACCACACCCGTTTATTTCGTGCCCCCGCCCCTCTCAGTTTCCGCCTGTTCTTAGCAAGTTTTTGGCGGCGCGCCTCTTCTATTCTCTGGTTAGACTTCCCAGAGTATCTTAACATTTATATCCAGGTGAGAGAGTCAGAGCTTCCTAATTACATGCAAGCAAAACTTCCCATCCAGTCAGGTCTTGTAATCCCAGCTTGGAGAGCCCTCCTTGAGGGGTTTCCCGACACTTCCCTGGTAGATCATTTAGAGTACGGCTGGCCACTTGACTATACGTCAACACTCATTCCAGTCCCTACACTAACTAATCATACTCTGGCAGCAGACTCTGACACACATATCATTCGTTATCTGAATACAGAACGTCAGCCTGGTGCTATCCTGGGCCCCTTCCAAGTCCCACCCTTTCATCCCTGGTCACAGTTTAGTCCCATGATGACCAACCCTAAAAAGAATTCTAGCGCAATAAGAGATAGATTTGAGTTTTCCACCAGGGAGACGCCTGAATGCCGGTATTATTAAGGGCTTCTTTCAAGGCCTCTCTTTCAATTTCACTTTGCCCATGGTTTCCACCTTCACTGATAGGCTAACCCTCCTAGGCCCTAATGCGTGGCTTTAGTCAGCAGACCTGGCTAGAGCTTAGACAGCTCCGGGTCTGCCCCTCTCAGTCCATCTCCTAGGTTTATCACTGAACGATCTCTACTTTCTTGACATAGCCTCATCCTTCGGGTGCCAAACTTCCACCCTGGCATGTGCCAGGACGACTAGGGCATTAGTGTCGTTGCTTCGTAAAGAAGGCTTCTTTAGCTTATGTTATTTAGATTATTTTGTTGGCCTAGAATCCACTTATCAGAAAGCAACTGACGCCTATAATAAGTTCTTCTCGCTAGCACACACCTTAGGCCTACAGTTGGCGCTAGACAAGTACACTTCCCCAACCACTGCCCTCACATGGTTAGGTTTTAACCTAGATACCATGGCGATGTAAGTTTCACTGCCCCAGACTAAAGTAGCTGAAGTACTTATTGAGTGTAAATCCTGGAAGAATAAGGTTAAAGCAACTGGGAAGCAACCTCAGAGCTTGGCAGGCAAGCTGCACCATCTGTCAAAATGCATACGCCCAGCCATTAGGTTTACCAATCGGGTTCTGGCCGCTTTGAGAGCTAACCCCTTTATAGGCCTCCACCCCTTTGACCCTGATCTCCTGAAGGACCTAGCATGGTTTGAGAAGTTTGCAGCATCATTTAATGCAGTAGTTCTCATCCCGCCCCATCCCAGAGAATTATGGGTCATTGAATGTGATTCCACCTTACGGGCAGGGGGAGTGTACTCCAAAACACACTTCTATGCAGCAGATTATCCCCCGCTCATAGCAGAACTGAAGTTGAATATCACACAGCTCGAAGCACTCAATCTAGTACATGAAGTCCAAGCCCTACTCCCACCCCTCCCACACAACTTCACAGTCCAAATAAATACAGACAACTCTGCATCCCAGCAAGTACTCTCCTCAGGTAGGGTTAAAGACTCAGTGATCTGCGCCTGTGCCAGACAGCTCTGGCTCTTCTCAGCCAATAAGAACTTTGAACTTATAATATGCCATAAGCCCGGTTCAGACTTAATTCTAGCCGACGCTCTCACTCAGCCCTCAAAACTAAAGCGTTGGTAATGTGCTCCCAACTTAATCTGACTAGATTACCAATTCTCTAAATGTTTGATATACTAGATTTCTCCATGTAAGCCCCTTCCAGCCTAGACGATATTACTTGTTTGCATTTATCTTCCAGGCTACATGCTGACGCACCATGCTGCACTAATGTCCGTCTATGAGAGTGCCCTCTCCCATCGGACGTGGCAGAATCAGGCGATATACGTGTCGCGGTACCTCCGGTTCTGTCACCGCTACCGAGTGCAGCCCCTCGCCTGTATGATTTGTTGTCCTTGTATTACCTCTCCTTAGTACTGTGTTCCCCTGGTGCCGTATTTCTCTTTCGTGAAACTGTGGGTCTGTTCCACCCCGGGAGTTGACGACACATTCTCAGCCCATGAGATTTGCGTGATGAAGAAGGGCATCCAAAACTCCTCCCGTCAAGTTCCGACTAAAGCCCCTGCTTTGACCCCTTCGTTTCTTTCCTAGCAGGGCAGACCCCGCCTCCCACTGTAATTATTGTAGCATACCTCACTATTCTCAGGCAAAGTAATCTGGTCACTGTAGTAAATGGCCCCTTCCCGCATACTTTGTCGAGCTCTGATGTCATTATAAAGCCCCACGCTGTATACATCTTTGTTCGCTCCACCAAGACTAACCCTCCTAGCTCATCTCCATTCACCTTCCGCCATCCCGAACTCGCCCTGCTGCTCGGTCTGAGCCTGGAAGGCCTATGTCCATGCCCATCCCCCCACCTCCAGGGCCCTGCCCTCTGACTGCCATCTCGAGCCCCCCTCACCGCCACTGTCCTCACCGGTGCTGTTAGGGTGGCTGCACTGGTGGCCTTGCCCTCTCCAAGAAGCCTCACGCTGCACAGTCTACGCCGAGGAGCGGCCCAGGCCTGTGATGATGAGGGTCTCCCTCTCAACTCCCTCATGAATGCCAGGACCTGGAAGACTAGCACTGTTGCTGCCTACCTTCCCTCTCTACGGATCACAGCTGCTCCATCAGTGCTCGCTCATTTGTTGGGTGAGCGCTGATTCATCCACACACTCCTACCTCCTGGTGCTCATCTCTGAACTCTGAGGTCTCGCCTCGACTTCGCTCCTGGTCAGCATATGACAGAACATTCGGGTCCCAGTCACCCACTGGCCATAACATGCTCAACCTCCATGGTTACGATTACTTTTGATTAAATAAATACTTTAAATCCACTTTCCTGGTCTTCTCTGTCAGCCGAGCGTAGTGAATTATTATGTAATTCAACACGAGTATATTATATAATAAGCAATGCTTAGGACCGACGAATCGGGTCACCCAAGTTGCTAAAATTTCAAATCGATCACCGCGAGTGGAGTCGAAAAATACATGTGTCATGTGCAAAAAGATCCGACCCCATTAACCCACATCTTGGCTGGAGTGAATTAAGCAGAGTAGCGCGGAGGCACAGATACATTGGTTCCGGTGACGTCGTCGGACAATATATGGAAGATTTGTATGGAGGGACAAGTGTAGTTGTTCCTCGCTTCGGTGTGCGCTACTCTGTGGCGGCGCCTCATCAAGGCATTAAGCTCATAGGCAATTATTAACCAATCGCTGTCGTCCACCCTGTGTGATGCGTAACGAAGTTCGATGAGCTATTTCCATTTCCGTTTGCTGGATTTTGGTTATTCAACACAAGTATACAAATGGCGGCGCCCATATAGGGCTATTTCCGTTTCCGTTTGTAGGATTTTGGCGATTTCATTTTCCACCTCTACTACAGATGGCAGTAACAAACTACAGACAGCAGTAATATGAATAAACAATGCTTAGGACCGACCCCCGCTAAACGCTCGGACAATTATTTATTTCTAAGCCTAACAAAATCAGAAGCGGATGAGTATGAGTATATATCAGCACGAGTATATTATTAACCAATCGCTGTAGTTACCCGATTCAACACGAGTATACAAATGGCGGCCCCCGTACGGCTATTTCTGTTTCCGTTTGCTGGATTTTGGTGGTTTCAGTTTCCACCACTATCAGTATGAGTATTGTTTATCTATATATATATATATACACACGTGTTAGTCCTTAGCCTCCCCCTTGGGGGTGTCGGTAATATGAATAAGCAATGCTTAGGACCGACCCCCCGATATAACTACAGCAAAGTATTTTATGATTGCGCGTGTATTTTTTTACTCCACTTGCAGTGTTCGATTTAAAATTCTAGCAACTCGGGTGACCCTAGTCGCGGTTGTGATAATCGAATACGGCTGTCGTTTCCACAGAATAAACTATTAATATTGCATTTGTGCATCCATGTTTATGCCAAATTGTTCTTTATTTCTTTTAATTTTGAATAAAATCCAAGTTTTGCACTGCGCGTATCGGCAAATTCTATGGCAGGGGGGCATTTGTTTTGATATATTATTAACCAATCGCTGACCCCGAATACCATCAATTGGGCCTATAGACATAATGCCTTGACAGCCTCGCTGCAGAGTAGCAAGGAGGAACACATACACTGCTCTCGGTGATGCCATCGCACCATATATGGAAGATCTGTAGTGAGGGACCAGTGTAGTTGTTCCTCAATTTGGCATGCGCTACTCTGCGGCAGAGGGCATCAAGGTATTGAGCCTATAGGATGTTATTAACCAATGGCTGTCGTCCACCCTGCTTGCTGCGTAGCCAAGTTTGATGAGCTATTTCCGTTTCCGTTTGCTGGATTTTGGTTGATTATGAGATTCAATACAAATGGCCGTGCCCATATAGGGCTATTTCCGTTTCCGTTTGCTCTATTTTGGTAATTTCATGTTCCACCTCTATGAGTCTGGGTATTTTTTATGTATATATGTACACATGTTAGTCCTTAGCCTCCCCCTTGGAAGGGTCGGTATAGTTTAAATTCACTGGCTTTTGCTATTTTAATTAAAATTTTTAAATTTTTGTTTACATATTTTGTTAAGTGTAAAAATGAAATAGAAACATCCTATTAAACTATGCCTCTGGCTCTGAGTATGACAGCACAGCAACATGAATGGCACAACTGCTACCAACAATCGCTTGTTATTTGCCACAAGCAGTGTTCTTTTAGATCTTTAAACTGGGCGGTTGGATGCAGAATAACAAAAATAACCTAGACAGGTTCTATCTTGTTTACAATTTGAGATATTCATATTTTATGATTTTGTTATTTACTTGAAGTAAATTTGTCTTTAACACTGAAATACGATATTGTAACATGTATGAATCGTCCATGTCTTTCAGTTATGATGGAAATGATTGCATTTAAGTTATGTACTGATTGTACAAATTTTACTAATTTAAAACACTGAATAATACTGTAATATTACAATACTATTTGTAAAATGGCACTCAAAATTGAACATAGAAAATGAATCCCTTGTTAAATAAACATGCCGCTGTATTTTAAATATCACTTCTTTATATGTATCTAGCTGTTGCTGCTGGCATGTCCAGAAAACAGCTAGATCATCCATGAAAAGACACGTTTTCTTGTCAAATATTCAAGCTGACAAAACTGGTTACATTTTTCCAGATTTGTTGGTCTCCTTATCAAGATTATTTTTATTAATTGTTGTAACAGGGTTTGGGTTGGGGTCAAGGTGTTGTTTATTTTAATTCACAATGTTTTGGAAACACTGGACAGGCTCACAAACTAACAGAGAACGTGTTGTTATATACAATACAAGCTTAAAAGCTTTGCTCCACACAGACTTTAAAGCTTGTTTCTGCGGAAGGCTACCTGGGCCTTCAACTGCAATAACTAAGTTTAGAATAATACAAATCGAATGTTTTTTTAGTAAATAATTTATTAGACTAATCGATAAAAGCTATCAAATATAAATATCACAATCAATTTGAGAATATTGTGAGGTAGCAGGGTCTTTTTGCGAACACGCACACATTCACTTTTATTTGTATAGAATACCTGCCCCTGGAGCCAGTGTTACAGATTTTTTCCTAGAGATTGGCCCTCTCATATATCTACGTGTTCTGATAATATATATTATTATACATTATTTAATGGTTGGTATTTTTTATGTTTAATTGCAATTTTAGGTGGTGCAAAAGGTCCTGATAGTCCAAGAAATCAGCATCGAAGAGAGCGACCCAACTCAAGAGAAAAAGATGATCGGGAGCAGGATCGTGCTGGAAGACGTGGTAAGCGCCCTGATCGACAAATCTACCAACCAGGACGGATGAGACTCAACTCCAAACGGCCAGATAGCGATGAGCCAGATGATCCTGGAGGATTAGGCGATCAAATGAATAATTACCCCGCACAAGTAGAGCCAGAAATGCTGAACAGAAGTAATGATGAGAGCTTAGCCAATCAGATGGCATCTTCAAATTTGGCTGGTTCTACCGTTGATATGTTTGATTCCAACTCGAAGAGACGACAAAAACGATCAGAAATGCAACATTATGTACCAAAGTTTCGTTTGGATCCACAACAGCAGCAGCAACAACAACCAGTTACACAAACTCAACAATCACCTCAGCAACAGCAACCAGTTACACAAACTCAACAATCACCTCAGCAACAGCAACCAGTTACACAAACTCAACAATCACCTCAGCAACAGACACCAGTTACACAAACTCAACAATCACCTCAGAAACAGCAACCAACGCAGCAACCGGGACAGCAACGGCAATCAGGGGAGAAACACCAACCTCAAGGTCAACAGCAGCAGCCTCAACAATGGTTAGAAAAACAACAGGCACCATTGCAACAATCAGAGCAACACATTTTGCAACAATCAGAGCAACACACGCAGTCACTTCCACAACAGATAAATAAACAAAGCTCTCAAAAGTCAGGGCTTCAACAGTCACATCAATGGACAGACCCACAACTATTTGAGCAACAGTTGCAGATAAAGCAGCAGCTTTCACAACCTAATCAACAGCAGTCACCAAAGCAAGAGATGAAACAGCAGCAAGACCAGCCGGCACTGCCATCTGGTCGAACTGACACTGGTATGGGGCTTGATAGTCACAAGTGCAAACCTGACCTAGGTTCACTCACCCACGGATCCCCGCAGCGGAAAGTGGATGCCCAGAAGATGGTTGTAACTGTTCACAACGAGGGGGACAGCATGCCTCCGGGTGTGCCACAGAAAGGGCATGAAGAAACACTGACCCAACGCACAACGGACGAGGGCAAGCCTAAAACTGTGCATGGCAGAAATATTTCTGCGACCGGAAACGATGTCATCAGTGAGGGAAGCGATGACTCCCTAGAGTGGGACTATGCTTCGCTCGATGCTGACATGTCTTCACTCGATTTTGGTAGTAGGGATGACCTATCACATCAGCCAGGTCATTCGCAAAGGATATTTGCTTCGCAAGGCCGGTCAGACAAGCGTGGAGTGTGCCGACAGAACTCAGATGGAGGTGGGAGGCGACGCCGTGGTGGAAGTCGTCGGAATAGAAATTACTCAGGCTCTGATTCAAGAATGGCAGAGGAACCTGCACCTGTGGTAATACTTGAACGTCCAAAACCTGGGTTGGAAGGGGTGGTGGTGTCACCTCAGTCATACCTCCAGCCACTGCCTCAACGGGAACCCAAGTGTCCTCGACAGCGAAGGACAAGCAAGCCGGATGGAAAACAAGAGGGGTCACCACAGGAAAACAAAAAAGCGAATAAAATAAATAAAGATGAGTATGACAATCAAAGAACTAACAGAAGTCAGAAAGAATATGAGAAGGATAAATCTCTTGATGGTGGTTTTATTATGTCACCGCAGTCACGGAGAAACCGTCGGGGAGGTCATGATTGGGATAGTCCACACGGCCGTGGTAAGAATAAGCAGGATGCTAATAGGGGGCAAGGTAAAGATGATTTCCAGTATATGGGAGGTAGGTTTGGACATGGTAAGTATGTTGACCAAAGGCATCGGGGTGGTCACCAATACGATGGGATGGACCATGATGGGAAGCTGCGGGGCCCATACCGAAAGGCCCTGTTCCAGGACAGCAGCAGCTCTGAAGAGCAGCGGCCCCGCTCCAACAGTAACCCAATGAAGGGAGACCGCTTGAAGCGGAACCCAAACCGGGACAATGAGAAATTTGGAAAAGAGCAAAACCATAGGAAGGATGGCTCTCAGCAGCATCAATATCAACAGCAGCTGGGAAATCGCGGAAATGTAAGACATGATGGAAGTGTAGACAGTAGTGGTCGGAACACTGAACTAAAAGGTAGCCGGCGTCGGGATCGTCGAGGACGAGGTAAGATGGATAACCCAGAGGTGTTCCAGAAGAAAGATGTAGTCAAAGAGTTAATGGGGGTGACTATTAGGAAAAGGGAGAGGGAGAACAGTGGCCATGGAGATGAAGATAGCCCTGAATGTGACACAGCCGGTGCCCTTCATGAACCAGTGCCAGACCAGGGTGTGTCTGGTGCAGAGCGGAGGGATGGTGAGAAGCTGGGTCTAAAAGTAACTGTTGCACACAGTCGTGACGAGCGCCAGGTGAAGATGTTGAAGAACCATGGATGGGTGAACAGCAGTGGTAGCGATGCCAGTGAGCATAGTCCGACCATTGGTCAGCCACCTCACAACCGTGGTAGTGGCATCATCCGATTGCATCCATCTGGGCAAATAGAAGAGCCACAACAGCAGCAGCAGCAACATCCTTTGACACCACCCTATTCCCCTGTGGGACAGGGCCTCATCCATCCCACTTCGGGAGGTGGGGGGATGGCAGTGCCTCACTCCAGCCGGAGCACACCGTTGAACCAGCAGAACCAGAATCGTGGCAATCGACAGATTCGTGGAGGTGGGCGTGGTGGGTCACACCGCACGCTATATGATCCTAGCAACCCCGCTAAGTCCATGTCTTCATCCCCGAAGCAACTCCATTTCCAAGATACCTGCTACGATGGGCAGAAGTCGTATGGTGACTCATTCACTGGGAATTTGACAGCGCCTGGCGACTATTACCAGTACGGTGGCAACTTCCAGCAGTCCCATGCATATTATGACGTTGGGGATTACTCATCCAGTCCCCAACACGGAGAGATGTTCCACCAGTATCAGGTACAGCACTACGAGAGTGGAACCTACACAGACAACACACATGAAGATCCCTACTATGCTGGCAGGTATGAAGGTGTACACTTTGTGGTTTGGTCCACGTCTATGTTCATCGCTTAATGTTTATTTATATTACAGTAGTACTAGTACATTCAAAGAAGAATTTTGCATCCAGACCAAAGTTGTCCAGATATAGCCAGTGTCCTGTCATCAGAGGAAGAGGAACAGTAAAATGTGGCAAGCCCATTTCTTATACAGAATAATAGTTTGCACGTGGCAAGGGTACACCCATCACCGGGGTCACTGAAGATGGGTACCACTGTATTAAGATTTCTAGTGTGTCAGGGAATAACCGATCATGGGGGTCACTGAAGACAGGTACTACTGTATTCATACTTTTAGTGTCAGGAAATAACCGATCACAGGGGTCACTGAAGGCAGGTACTACTGTATTCATATTTTTAGTGTCAGGACATAACTTCTGAGGTCAAACTAGGATGGGTACCCACTTGGTGATAATGCACTCCAGATGGCTTTATAGTGTTTATTGTGTTTGGACTTGATGGGGTGGCTGAATCGGTAAGAGCGCTGGCTGGCTTCCCATCAAGGAGACTGTGGGTTAAAACTATGGCCAAAACAAACTGATGACTTATCAAAGTTATTATTGTCACTACTGAGCCTGATGCTTGACATTAATTGGATATGCAAGGACTGGTTTGCTCAGTATCAGGATAATGTGACCGAGTGGGAGATTGGGTCATGGTCTCGGCAGCCCAATCTTCCAGTGGGTCAGCACTATAAAGTTGCAATGAGTGCACAGTCACAAGTTGATACACGTCCTGATATGACCTCAGATTTTAGGATGTAACCAATTGACAAACTTATTCAGGGATGAAATATTTAACAGATTTCCGAGATTTTTGTTATTTACCGATTAACGTTTAGCAAAATGGCATGGAATCATGATGTATATATATAACAACAGTTGGATAGTTTGAATCCTGTTCTTATATGACCTTAGATGTTGCTAGAACATTAAACACAAACAAGACTGAGTTAGGTATGGGCGATAATAGCAAAGATAGTTAAAACCTGACTTCGGGCATTTTTCGGCGATTCCCTGACAGCGCTAATCCTATGGGAGGTAATCCACGTTTTTGTGGAAATTTACTGTCAGTGTAATAATCTCGACTTGTTTTCTGCATTTTTTGCCGGAAACCACTTTCATCCCTGAGTAGAGTACGGTGTACACTTATCAATAGTAAATGTTTGCATTATGTGTTACGATTGAGGATGAATCAGCCACTGTGTGGCATATAGAGGGAGTGCACGTGACGTCATTACTTAGCAATCAGCGGTCAGTGGGCTGCCATCTTGGATTACGAGTATCCTCCCTAGCCATGTTGTGAATGCATCCAGATGCATTAAAACAGAGCTTTCTTGTGTTATGGGAGGTTCTGGGCCGTTTACATCCAATGTGTTTACTTACAGCACTTTAGCAACAACTTCTGAGGCCAAACTGCTCAAAACAGTGACAAATAAACCAACAAATCAGTAAATAACCACAGTGTAGGCAGTTGCAAGCCTTCGGTATGTCATCCAATATGGCCAACGAAAGTTGCCTCGTGACGTCATTACACCCTCTCTAAGTGTTTTTTTATTATCAAGTTGACCTAGCCTGGGATCACCTTTGCTGCTTTGGCTATGCAATTTTCGTATAAAGAGACCAAAAGGTAGCCCCCGCCCCCAATGAGCCTTGCATATGGATGTAACAAAACTGGATTTCTGGCTGATCGTCGATTTCCCTACTTTTGGGGATTGACAATTTATACAAAGATGAGAATTTCCCACCAATCGACGGTTTCCCGACTTTTGGGCAATGCATCTGACATGCGTTTTTAGGTCTGACCTGTTCTCATCTCTGGTGGAAATAATAGTAAAAACACGTAAAAATGTCTTAATGAAATGTGATATATATATATATATATATATATATATGAGTCAGCCTCACGAAAACGGGCCAATCGGTGGTCAAGTGAAGATGTCGGCGTCACAATTCTTAAAAGTGTAGTGCATTTCTTTGTTTCATATTAAATTATCCTAGAAACAAGTAAGGCTGTTGTATTTTCTCGACCTTTACATTCAGGATAAATTTAAAGACTTTCCAACACCTCTGTCAATGCTAAATTATAATTATACTGATCGACGCCGACATCCATGCTCGACGCCGACAACTTCCACCAATTGGCCTCTTTTCGTGATCCTGACCCATATATATATATGCCGATACCACATTTCATAGAGAATTTATTTTATGGTTAAGTTTTGAAGTTTCGCCATGAATATGGCTTTTGCTAACACTTCTCTATTTACACTGATGGTTCCAAAGA
Organism: Branchipolynoe longqiensis; assembly: GCA_030323885.1. NCBI lineage: Eukaryota > Metazoa > Annelida > Polychaeta > Phyllodocida > Polynoidae > Branchipolynoe > Branchipolynoe longqiensis. The sequence goes on from CM059195.1 coordinate 20,272,323, forward strand.
CCAAGGCTGAGTAGCTGCTGCAGCAGTCTGCTGTGGCTGCGAATACGGAACTCACATACCCGACCAGAGTTCAATTTTCACTGCAGAAGCCTGAGCGCTCATCCATGCGTTCGAATTCATCAAAGTCTCCAACCAGAAGAATGTGGTCATTTACAGCGATTCGTTTTCTTGTCTCATGTCTATTGCAAACCTCAAAACAGACCAGCCTTTTGTGAGAAAGGTCATAAAGAAAATGAACTTGCTGGAAACACCTGGGTATGATATCCATTTGTGCTGGGTGCCAGGCCATCTTGGTATCCCATGAAATGAGCGCGCTGACCGGGCTGCAAAAAAATGGTCTGAACTATGACATTACACCTTGTCTGATACCCTACTCCGATCTGAAATCTAGTCCTTGGCCGTTGATGTATTGGCCACTCGTGACTTACACACTCTTTTCGGCTCAAGGCAGAATCTCCTCCTGAATGCACTGGGTATCAGTCCCTACTGAGGCTCAAGCACATTGGATTAACCTGTGTAGATTTTATCGCATTGTGCCAACAATTTTACAATGCAAAATCTTTCGATAAGTCAATGCATGATCTTATGACTAATGTAGAACAAGAAGCGATCATAGCTTTCTTGAAGGTGTTAGGACTATACCACCTTGTATAGTTCATTAAAACAGATTTCACCAATTTATCTAGAATTTTACCTAGCTTCAAATTTGTTGTCATTGTAATTGTGAGCCTTTGACTTCAAAAGTATATCTGGACACATAGTTGATTGTGTGCTTTTACATTCTCTGTAAAAGCGACAACCTGATAATAATAGATAGGATAAGTACTTATCGATATATAAAGGGCGGAGCGGCCTATCTTCCGTTATTGTTATATATATTATCTACTGCGCAGTAGCCAACCGCGTGCGTGTGGGAATTGAGTTGGTTTGGCCTAAACCTTGGGCGCCAACAAAAAAGTAAGTTGGCCTGGCCTAATTGTCCCATGACCGCTTGCTACTGCAGCGCCACTTGTTGCTCGTGCCCTGTGCCCTCTGTTTTGGCCAGTGCGCACCTGATTATAGCCTTTGCTGCTGATATGGTGTTATGCAATCACTACTAGTTAATTAACTGCTGCCGAAAAGTCGTAAAATCACCTTCACTCACAATCAATCAATCAACCAATCTTTGAAGATGGGTGCTGCTTATACAATGTTTTTGTTGTGTCCAGTGGGCAGGACCAGGACTTCAGTGGAAGATCCCGCTCCTCTAACCGAGCCAAGGCCGAGGGTCTCCTTCGCGATGTGGCGCCACTTGACAACCAGCTTGGTAGTCTACTTTCCCGGCGTATCCATGGGGAAGAAGGGATGCAGAAAGTCCTCAGCCTCAGGTATCTATCTTTCCATTTATTACAACAATTTCCTATCATGTGTATTTCCATTACAAATGAACGAGTGGTGTAAGGTGTGTAAATAAAAACCAATAAACACCCATGCAATGTGACACTGACGGAACATTACTTAAATCACTTTTCTTTTTAGGCAGACCATTTAGTCAGTCGTTTATTGCATCATATTGGTGTTAGGCACTTGGGGATATAACCATTTCTGATATCAACATTCACAAGCTGATTTTGATATATGTGTTACCATGCTCCCCTCGTGCTTGAGACCCATATTGTGTAATGAAATTTAATATGTATATTCTTTTTAAATAAAAAAGAAATGTTATTATAAATTGAGTTTAAATGGGGTAATTCGTTATGAACTCGCACCCATAAGCCTCAAATAGCCATTTCAATGTTTTTTTTAATTAATAAAAACCATGATTAATTTTCTCCACATGTCTTATCTTAAATAATAATTTTAATTAAATGTGAAGTTCCAAGAATATAATCATGAGCTGAAGGAAATCTTGAGTTTCAGTGAGTATATATATATATTCGAACTACCATTTCTAGGCTGAATAATTCGAATATATACTGCATACAATTATTTTAATATATGTATACTAATCAGACGTCCTAAATAGAATATATGATAATTTAGCAATGCACAAGCTCAATACCAATGCATATATTGCAGTCTGAATAGCATACTATGTCCTAGAGCCTGATTCTCCTTCAGAATGTGATACACACTTACAAATATATATATTACATTATATATATATATTTAATGTAGTGTATTAGCCATATTGTTTTCACCACTAATTCATAGCTATGTTTTTGTTTGTGATTTAATTTATTATTTAATAACAATTAATCGCTCTTCATCAGGCGTGAGTTGCAGACAAAGTATGGGCAGGTGGTGCTCTTGGACCCGGATCTGGCCAATAAGCACGCGGTTGAACAGGCCCTGTGGAAGGCTGCCTTCTACCAGGTGATCGAGGTGCTCCGGCGACATGTTGCCGACAACACCATCGACGACACGGAGAAGACCCGGATGAAGGAGCACCTGATCTCACTTCTGGATGAGGTGACATACTATGTTGTAGCTACATCAGAAGCTCCTCTCTCCTCTCTCCTCTCTCCTCTCTCCTCTCTCTATCCTCTCTCCTCTCTCTATCCTCTCTCCTCTCCTCTCTCCTCTCTCCTCTCCTCTCTCCTCTCTCCTCTCGTGAGTATCCACCTAAGAAGGTGTGGGCCATTCGATCGACCCTGCTCAGTGGACCCATTTGCAGTTTGGGCTATGTTCCATTCCAACCAGTGGTTCACAACTGGTTCATCAAAGGCTGTGGTATGTGCTGTCCTGTCTGTGGGAAAGTGCATATAAAAGACCCCTTGCTGCTTTTCGGAAAGAGTAGCCTATGTGGCGGCAGGAAGAAATATGTCAGAATGACCCATATGTTTGACGTCCAATACAAATCAATGTGCTCTAGAGGCGTCGTTAAATAAAACAAGCTTTCCCTCCTCTCCTCTCCTCTCCTCTCCTCTCCTCTCCTCTCCTCTCCTCTCCTCTCCTCTCCTCTCCTCTCCTCTCCTCTCCTCTCCTTTCCTTTCCTTTCCTCTCCCCTTCCCCATACCTTACTCTACCCATCCTTATTCTCTCCTCTCCCCCTTTTTTCCCTTCCCTCCCCATCCACCAATGTTTTGTTATAACTTACAGTACCGCAAGATTGATAGATTCATGTGTAATCATGTGATGCATTTTTGTTTTGCTATTGTATATCTACACACACATAAGCAACAACAACTTTTAGAAGAAATATGCTTGACAGGCAATGTTATATAGTCTATGTCTAATCAGATGAATATATAGTATGACCCCAATAAAGCAAAAGCTATTTGAAAAGAACTATATATGATGACGATGCATATTGCAATATTGAGTAATTCATCACCAACCATGTGATATGTTGTGCTTGACTAGTATTACAACAAGAAACATACATTTAATAGAAATGTGTATGGTTGACAATGTTAGAATATTGGAAGATTTATGTTTCTATAAGAAATATTCCGAGTGATAAATTAAAGAGTGAACTACATACATAAACATACGTACATGCATAAATTCATACATACATAAATAAATACATACATAAATAAATACATACATAAATACATACATAAACACACACATACTGTTAGCAGTAGTTGTAGTCATAATTTGTACTGTTTGCAGGGTTCAACCTTTTACGAGGGCACGCTGAACAATCTGCAGAACACCTACAGTTTCCAGCTAGAGGAGTTCCTGGATCCTAACAAGTTGCCACCCGAGCAGCTGAGCCGGCAGGTGAAGCTTGCCCTGTTATCCGCCCAACGTACCATGATCTGCCTGGGTGATGTGGCGCGCTACCAGGAGCAGGCCAATAGCACGACCAACTATGGCAAAGCTCGCAGGTGAGCATTCTGCAGGAGCAATATGCCTTCCTCAGCTGGAACCAGTGCACCTTCCTAACACAAAATATGTACCGTACTCGGATGGAACCAATATACATTTCTCACCTAAAATATGTGCCTTCCTCAGCGAGAACCAGTATACCTTCCTCACACAGAATGTGTGCCGTACTCAGCTAGAACCAGTATACCTTCCTCAGCTAAAAAAAAAATTGTCTTTCCTCAGCTAGACCTACTATTTCTTTATAGAATCAGTGTACCTTCTTTAGCTAGAATAGGTGTGCTTTCCTCAGTTAAGTATGTACCTTCCTCAACTAGAAATGAGTGTTCGCACAATCTTGAAAAGGCCTGGAATTTAATTTGAGGATGTCTCTTGGAAAAGTCTGAAATTTAATTTGAGGATGTCTCTTGGAAAGGCCTGGAATTTGATTTGACAATGTAATTTGGACAAGTCTGTGGAAAGTAAACATTTATATGGGTCATATTTCAAAATGCTGTGATTTTTCTGATTTCGCGGAAAGATGCGTGAATGCTAAATAACTATAAAACCAGTTCTTTAAAAGTTTCTCTTATTTATGGTAATTCTGTCATTACTACATGATCGATATCATATTTTAAGGAAATGTGATGGTTTTTCTTCCAGCTGGTACCTGAAGGCACAACAGATAGCGCCCAAGAACGGGCGGCCGTATAACCAGCTCGCCATTCTCGCACTATATACGGTAAGCAATCTGAAACGCTAGAACCCATGGAAGCGGTCTGACACTCCATGCTCTGCCCTCAAACCCAACTTCTCTCTGCCACATCTAATTCATATCGAAATTGACCCTAGAATAAGCTGGCTCTCCATCCATGTATTACCTCCATGTCTTTATGAACATTCAGTGCATACAAATAGCTATCTGCTTATAAATAGTACATTGCCTTATGTCTATACATTATGGTTCTATACAAGTCCAATTCAAATAGCCCAAGCCGGTAAAGCTTGTGATTGGCAGGTTGACACCATAGTAGCTATCCGCAAGATGCTTATAAACAGCCACCATGTGATCAGATATAACATGGTGCCGCTCAGTAAGTGTTCTTATTGTGGGCACAGGGAACAGCTGTAAACATCAACAACAGAGACAGCACCATGTGACCTCCTGAAATAGGACACCTGTCCCAAATAAGGGTGTGTGAGGGCCATGGTGTTAATTGGCAACTAACCGGTGTGTCATGTCGCTGAGAGGTCAGCCTTTAATTTGTTTTTACATTTGAATTACTTGCAACATGGGTTCCTTCTGCTTGACCAAATGGCATTAATTTTTCCTTGAAAACTATTTTTGGTCGGTGCCATGCCTGATGTGGAATCTGTTACTACTTACTACTGGTGGTTTCCCTTAGTTAGATTATCAATGTTTTCTCGATGTCTCGCCTTGGTGAGCAGTGAAGGAAGTTTTATGCTGGACTACATCATGCATGTGGGATCTGTTACTGGTGGTTTCACTTAGTTATATTAGCTCGTATTTATCTGTCTCCCCCTGGTGAGCAACAAGAGAAGCTTGACACATTTTACTACTGCCACTTGTGGGATCTGTTACTGGTGGTTTCACTTATTTATATTAGCTATGTTTTATCTGTCTACCCCTGGTGAGCAACAAGAGAAGCTTGACACATTTTACTACTGCCAGTTGTGGGATCTGTTACTGGTGGTTTCACTTAGTTATATTAGCTAGTATTTATCTGTCTCCCCCTGGTGAGCAACAAGAGAAGCTTGACACATTTTACTACTGCCAGTTGTGGGATCTGTTACTGGTGGTTTCACTTAGTTATATTAGCTAGTATTTATCTGTCTCCCCCTGGTGAGCAACAAGAGAAGCTTGACACATTTTACTACTGCCAGTTGTGGGATCTGTTACTGGTGGTTTCACTTAGTTATATTAGCTAGTATTTATCTGTCTCCCCCTGGTGAGCAACAGGAGAAGCTTGACACATTTTACTACTGCCAGTTGTGGGATCAATTACTGGTGGTTTCACTTAGTTATATTAGCTAGTATTTATCTGTCTCCCCCTGGTGAGCAACAGGAGAAGCTTCACGCATTTTACTACTGCCACTTGTGGGATCTGTTACTGGTGGTTTCACTTAGATATAATAGCTAGTATTTATCTGTCTCCCCCTAGTGAGCAACAGGAGAAGCTTCACGCATTTTACTACTGCTACATGTGGGATCTGTTACTGATAGTTTTAGTTAGGAATGTTTTCTGTCTCGCCCTGGTGAGCAGCAGCAGAATCTTCACACACTTTACTACTATATGCAGGGCTTGTTACTGGGGGTTTCAATTCTTGAATTAGCTATATTCTCTTAATGTTTTCTCTGTATTTCCCCCATCGTGTTCAGCGACGGAAGCTTGACGCCGTTTACTACTACATGCGAAGTCTGGCTGCAAGTAACCCATTCCTCACAGCTCGCGAGAGCCTTATGTCGCTGTTCGATGAAGCACGCAGAAAGGTATGTACACTTCACATCCGCTCATTATAACCATGTTTCCCAAATCAATGCGAGCAACCCTATAAGCATAGTTGCAATCAATTAGATTTTTAAAATGTTATTTTACAGCGCACTGCTACAGTCTTCAATAGCATGAGGAGGCTGCCTCATTGTTCCGCGTCTTCCTCTCTGTCCTCTACTACCTTAACTATGCGTCGCTGAGGTTCGGAGCAGTTTCCAGAAATAAGGTTAACAATGGGGGAATCTGCGCATATTGAAATAAATCAAGTACATTCATCATTACTAGTACCGGACGCGGTGTCCGAATCGGTAGAGCGCATGCTTCCCGTGCGAAAGGTCGGGAGTTCGAATCCCAGCTGATAGCATGCAAATATCACCCAGCTGAGTTAAACCAATGACTTATAAAATTGATACTTATCGCTACCTAGCCAGGCGCTCGGTATTACTAAGATAGGACAAGGACTGATTAGCTGGGTATCAGGATGAAGTGACTGAGTGGGATATTGGGTCATGGTGCTGGCGGCCCGATCTCCCAGTGGGTCAGCACTATAAAGTCGATATGTGCACACTATCACAGATCAGTACCCATATGCTCATAGGTGTGTTGCTGGGATGTAAAACCCCAACAACCAAACAAACATTGCTACTTGTTGCATGGTAAATAGGATACTTATGTAATTTAAGACACATCCGTTTGGGAAGTTTATATGTATACTTAAAGTTGCATAGTCTGATGGTTTAGAGTTTCTGCCATTTTTCTAAGATAAATATATTAAATTGATTGCCATAGCCTACCTTACTTTAGTTTGAAGTACCTTTTATTTCAAATGTCTAAGTTTTGGAGATATTTGAAGTGCAAATATGTCAAATTAGTTTGGGCAAGCACGCCAAAACTCTAACACGATAGGCTTCAGCAGTAACAGGTTCTATTAAATTGACTCAGTATTCCCTTCTCTGTGGCAACAAATGTTTAATAAGTGCATCATTATCTTAGTTAGATATGTAGAATCAATTTTAGATAATTGTTTTGGTGTTGAAAATTTGATGCTTCATCGGGTGACTCGTGGATCGGTCGGTGGTGGTGTAGGAAAGTGATTGCACCTGCTGCTTGGTTCACCGTAACGGGTAGTGAGTGAAATAATAAATGTATGATAAACATGTGAGCACCCTTATTATTTATATTCACATAATGTATTGTGTAGTACATATATATCTTTCAATATTGTTCTCAGGGTTTTATTTATAATATACATGTGCTCGCACTTGTTATTTATATTCCCACAATGTATCATATAGCACAAATATATTTCAATATTATTTCTAACGTTTTATTTTAATTTTTTAATTTAAGAATCTAAGTTACACTCCATTAACAATTTGCTGCCTCACGTTATGTCATGAACTAGTGATGCCCTGACCTGTATACACTGTTTCATTATTAATTTAAAAATTCTGTAAACAAAATTGTCTTTAAAAAATCCAGTGGCATCACCATGGTGGTCTCCATCAATAATCACTCCCTCCCCAACAGTCAGTCTTCGTGGTTGACATGTGTGATTTATTAATTTTTGAGTTTGTCTTTTTCTTCTTTTTCCCCTCAAGGCGGAAGCGACTGAGCAGAAGAAGCAGCAGGTGCACCAGCAGAAGCAGGAGGAGAAGCAGAAGGCGCGGGACGGTAACCGCATCGAGATCTGGGTGCACGCGGATGGCACAAGCAGCGTAGGAAATGATGACGATGGCGACTGCCTAACCAAGCTTACCGCCATAGAGGTGCGTTTGTTTGCTGGCGGAGACTCAGAAGCACTGCAGAGTTGTTTCCTGATGTGTCGGATGGGGCGTTGGGGGGGGGGGGGTGAGTGTCGGATGATTTCGGAATGAATAACAGGTTTCGCGCAGTTTGAGTTGGGGGTGTCTCTTGTAAAGGCCTGGAATTTGATTTGAGGATATTGCTTGAGAAGTCCTGGAATTTGAGTGTGTCTCTTGGAAGGCCTGAACTTTGATTTGAAGAATTTTCTTGGAAAAGCCTAGAATTTAAGTTTGAGGATGTCCCTCAACAATGCCTGAAATGTGACTGTCTTGTAAATGCCTAGAATTTGATGTGAGGAATTCCTTGAAAAAGGCTAAGTTATTGTTACTGTTTAATTTTGCAGCTCAACAAGCGATTCGTGCTGAGCTTTTTGAACGTCCACGGGAAGTTGTTTACAAAAGTCGGGTATGTGTTAAATATACGAACTATTGCTGTTCCTTCTCTGTATACTATAATATATATATATAAGTATGTAAGATAGTGATAACACATTGTCTATGCTGATATCCATTGCAATGTCTGCTGATATCCATTGCAATGCCTGCTGACCGTCCCAATATTGCTACATTCCTTTTCTGTATACTATATGTAAAAGTACATGAAAGATATTGATAACATTCTCTGTGGGGGAGTGGTTAGAGTGTCTGACTTTTTTCTAGGTCAGACTCCTAATCTGAGGGTCGGCGGTTCGATTCCCCGTGCCCCCAGCTCTGCCAATTTGGATTTCCACCGCTGTGTATAACTTACAGCGTCATCAAAGGCCGGTTGCTCTCATACCATGTCTATGTGGTGTGGGAGGTTAAAAATCCCTTGGGTCGGTAAAAGTGTACGCTCGGGCTTTCTATCGACCAGCAGTGGAATGAGGAAGACCAGTCGTCTATGACTGAAATTTCCCCTGCTTAAACTAATGGACCAAAAAAAAAAAAAATTTGTTAATGCTAGTATTCCTTGCAATACCTGCTGACCTTCCCAGTATTGCTACGTTCCTTTTCTTTAGACTATACATGGGTCCTTCCCAGAAACTGTGTACCACTTTTATGACATGGACACTAAAAGTGAAAACATTCCAAATAATACCAGAATCCATATTTATATGGAGGTTTATATGTTGTGCATATGTCAGAGTTGAAATTTATTTTTTCACTTTTAGATTTAGTTCTTATGCAAATTGAGAAAGCCATTAAAATTCAAAACATCATTTTACCACACATCCATAACATCATTTTAACACAACAAATTTAAACAAGATTTTATTGAATACAGTTAAACCAAAAAGATTGTCTTACAAGAAAAGCAGTTGGGGGGGAAACGTTTGGGTAGATGTATGGTGTCGGTATGCAAATTTTCATATTTTCACTTTAGCATAAAAGGACTTTTTGCAACAACAAAAATGGTTGTAGGTTTACATGGCTCAATAAATTGACTTTTTTCTTTCAGTCGTGACACCTTTCCAGAGGCATCCTCGCATATGCTACGTGAGTTTGACCTGCTGATCCAGCACTCTCCACCGCCCATTGGCAACCTGCGCCTACTCCAGCTGATGACCATCAACATGTACGCCATCGAGAACACGGCTCCTTTAGGTCAGTCGTGGGGCGCACCGGTAAACAGCGGGTATGGGTGGGGAGTCTTCTTGTTTCATGGATGGGGTAGTTTATGGAATAGTCTATGTAGAGTTAAGACATGGGGCTCACCAATAAACAGTGGGTATGGGTAGGGAGTATTCTTTGTTCATGAATGGGATAGTTTATGGAATAGTCTGTAGAGTTAAAACATTGGGCTCACCAATAAACAGCGGGTATGGGTAGGGAGTATTCTTTGTTCATGAATGGGATAGTTTATGGAATAGTCTCTGTAGAGTTAAAACATGGGGCTCGCCAATAAACAGTGGGTATGGGTAGGGAGTATTCTTTTTTCATGGATGGGATAGTTTATGGAATAGTCTATGTAGAGTTAAAACATGGACTCGCCAATAAACAGTGGGTATGGGTAGGGAGTATTCTTATTCCATGGATGGGGTAGTTTATGGAATAGTCTGTAGAGTCTATGGGTATGGGTAGGGAGTATTCTTTTTTGATGGATGGGGTAGTTTATGGAATAGTCTATGTAGAGTTAAAACATTGGGCTCGCCAATAAACAGCGGGTATGGGTAGGGAGTATTCTTGTTTCATGGATGGGGTAGTTTATGGAATGGTCTGTAGCGTTAAAACATTGGGCTCACCAATAAACAGTGGGTATGGGTAGGGAGTATTCTTTTTTCATGGATGGGGTAGTTTATGGAATAGTCTGTAGGGTTAAAACATGGGGCTCACCAATAAACAGTGGGTATGGGTAGGGAGTATTCTTTTTTCATGGATGGGATAGTTTATGGAATAGTCTGTAGGGTTAAAACATGGGGCTCACCAATAAACAGTGGGTATGGGTAGGGAGTATTCATTTTTCATGGATGGGATAGTTTATGGAAGAGTCTATGTAGAGTTAAAACAGACCAATAAACAGTGGGTATGAGTGGGGAGTCTTCTTGTTTCATGGATGGGATAGTTTATGGAAGAGTCTATGTAGAGTTAAAACATGGGGCTCACCAAAAAACAGTGGGTATGGGTAGGGAGTATTCTTGTTTCGTGAATGGGATAGTTTATGGAATAGTCTGTAGGGTTAAAACATGGGGCTCACCAGTAAACAGTGGGTATGGGTAGGGAGTATTCATTTTTCATGGATGGGATAGTTTATGGAAGAGTCTATGTAGAGTTAAAACATGGGGCTCACCAATAAACAGTGGGTATGAGTGGGGAGTCTTCTTGTTTCATGGATGGGATAGTTTATGGAAGAGTCTATGTAGAGTTAAAACATGGGGCTCACCAATAAACAGTGGGTATGGGTAGGGAGTATTCTTGTTTCGTGGATGGGATAGTTTATGGAATAGTCTGTAGGGTTAAAACATGGGGCTCACCAATAAACAGTGGGTATGGGTAGGGAGTATTCTTTTTTCATGGATGGGATAGTTTATGGAATAGTCTGTAGAGTTAAAACATGGGGCTCGCCAATAAACAGTGGGTATGGGTAGGGAGTATTCTTTTTATGGATGGGATAGTTTATGGAATAGTCTGTAGGGTTAAAACATGGGGCTCACCAGTAAACAGTGGGTATGGGTAGGGAGTATTCTTTTTTCATGGATGGGATAGTTTATGGAATAGTCTATTTAGAGTTAAAACATGGGGCTCACCAATAAACAGTGGGTATGAGTGGGGAGTCTTCTTGTTTCATGGATGGGATAGTTTATGGAATAGTCTGTAGGGTTAAAACATGGGGCTCACCAGTAAACAGTGGGTATGGGTAGGGAGTATTCTTTTTTCATGGATGGGATAGTTTATGGAATAGTCTGTAGGGTTAAAACATGGGGCTCACCAGTAAACAGTGGGTATGGGTAGGGAGTATTCTTTTTTCATGGATGGGATAGTTTATGGAATAGTCTGTAGGGTTAAAACATGGGGCTCACCAGTAAACAGTGGGTATGGGTGGGGAGTCTTCTTGTTTCATGGATGGGATAGTTTATGGAATAGTCTGTAGGGTTAAAACATGGGGCTCACCAGTAAACAGTGGGTATGGGTGGGGAGTCTTCTTGTTTCATGGATGGGATAGTTTATGGAATAGTCTGTAGGGTTAAAACATGGGGCTCACCAAAAAACAGTGGGTATGGGTAGGGAGTATTCTTTTTTCATGGATGGGATAGTTTATGGAATAGTCTGTAGGGTTAAAACATGGGGCTCACCAGTAAACAGTGGGTATGGGTAGGGAGTATTCTTTTTTCATGGATGGGATAGTTTATGGAATAGTCTGTAGGGTTAAAACATGGGGCTAAGCAATTGAAAGAAAGTCGTATTTGATTCACATTGAGATAAGATACCAACATGGTCAATGTCATCATCATCATAATCATCATCATCATCAACGCCATGAATGAGGCCTTTGTTCTTGGTATGACATAAAATTATCAGCATCATCATCATCACCGAAGACTTATTCATTATGTATAGATCAAGGACTGGTTTGCTCAGTATCAGGATGTGACTAAGTGGGATATCGGGTCATGGTGCTGGCGGCGCGGTCTCCCAGTGGGGCAGCACTATAACATCGTCGTGAGTGCCCACTATCACTAGTCGGTACCCGTCCTAATATGACCTTAGATGTTGATAAGAGGTAAAATCTCAACATACAATCATAATCATAGATTTAACTACGATCATCATCATTCCCGTCATCACCATTGTAGATTTAACTAATGTCATCACCATCATGATAATTATGGATTGAACTTTCATTATAGATTTTACTTATATTACTATCCTCATAGATTTGACTAATATGATTATAGATTTGACTACTGTCATGATCGTCATCATTTTAGATTTGACCAAAATTGCTGTTTCTGTCTCTTCAGAGGGCACTGTGGACGACAACTGTCGGTCGGTCGTGCAGGAGCAAGCGGTGCAAGTCGGGTTGGAGATGTTCGGGCTGCTTGTTCGACACTCAAAGATGCTTCTCCGAAAGCATCTTGACTCCGCAGACTGCCAGGTCTGGGGTCCATCACTTTTTTTACCCAGAAATCCTAGTACTGTAAATTGTCAGGGATGAAAGAATTCTGTGACATCAAGGATTTCCGCTATTTTTTTGTATTCACCGATTAACGTTCACAAAATGCCAATATATATATATGGCAGCAATTGGTTAATCTGAATTCCATTCTTATATGACCTTAGATCTTGCTAGAACATAAAATCCAAACAAGAAATAGTTTGGCATGGGTGATAATAATATAATCACGGTGATGGGTGATAATAATTATACAGTCGCAATAAGACAGTTGAAACCTGACTTCCTGCATTTTTCTGCGATTCCCTCACGGTGAAAATTGGGGAATATCCACGTTTATCCGTTAGTTCTGCTGGAACCCCTAGGTGTCGCCAAGGTCTCAGCCTGATTTCCGCTTATTTTGTCAGAGACTACTTTCAGCCCTGCCTGATAGATGCTGCTGTTAAATAAGGCCCTTAGCCAAGCAAGGTTTCTGGTCAAATTGAGGGGTACTGGGTATGCCTCGACTACCCTATCTACCTTATCTATATTCCGTATGTTCTTTGGATAACCTGACCTCTTAGTTTGACCTTAAATATGTGCTACAAAAAAGACCTTATTTCTGGTCTTCGAAACTCGGCTTAGGCACAGCAACATGCGGTACAAGAACAAATTCGAAATGTGTTTCATTTTTTAATGTAAACCATGTTTAGTCAGTACAGGTTGTACCTCTTTAATCCGGCAACCATGGAACCTGGCTATTAGCGAATTATAGAAAATGCCAGACTACAGAAATTGTCAGATTACACACTATTCGCAAAGGTAGAACCATGTTTAAAATGGGAAATAATCAAACCATTAATGCTTCTAAACTAGGCTTTTATTGTTTCGTGTAATATAAAGCCCAAAACCAACAAATAAAACCTGTAGCACCTGTAGGTCAGATCACATCAGATGTCAACTTCAAAACATGCCATGGTATGGGAGTTGCCGATGTATAGAATGCTGGATTAAATAGGTACAACCTGTACCATGTACTGGAAATGGTGGCCGAATCAGTAGAGCACAAGCTTCCCATGCGGAAGGTCGGGAGTTGGATTCTCGGCCGAGTCAAAACAATGACTTACAAAACAATGACTTACAAAATTGATACTTGTTGCTACCTAGCCTGGCACTCAGCATTACTAGGATAGGGCAAGGACTGGTTAGCTAAGTATCGGGATAATATGACTTGAGTGGGAAATTGGGTCATGGTGCTGGCAGCCTGGTCTCCCAGTGGTGCAACACTATAAAGTCTTCCCATGAGTGTACACTGTCGCAAGTCAGCACCCGTTCTGATATGACCTTAGATGTTGCCAGGACATAAAATTCAAACAAACAAACAACCTGTACGTGCCTGATAATGTGTGATATACGTTGCGTTATTTCCTGCGTCTGCCTCAGGTTCTGAACGAGGACCTGCATCAGCTGGTGCCCAGTATAAAGGTGTGGGCTGACTGGATGACATGCCATGCGACTCTCTGGAACCCGCCCCCTCACGCCCACGAGCGGGTCCTCGGGTAAGTACCGTAGTAGTCTGCGCTGACCGCTCAGGCAAGGAGCCATATCAACATGGAGGCATAGATAGGGTGATTGCATCAGGGAGCCTAGATAGTCGAATGGTTAGCACCCTAGCCCCAGAATAGCAAAACCTGTTCTAGGCGCAATACTTCCCATTTTCATCACCCACACAACAGTACCATTAACACACAAGTCCAATGTCACTAATTAAAGTTCCCTAATCAGATAGTTTTGAGTTTCTGTTTCTAGATAGATATATTAGATTGATCGCTATATTCTACTTTACTTTAGACTGAGTTAATTTTAATTTTAACGGGTTATGTTTGGAGGTGTTTGAAGTGAATTTTGGCAAATTTAATTTTCGTGTGCACACCGAAATGCTAAACATCATAGATTGCGGCAGTGACAGGTTCTATTAAATTGACAATAATTTTGGGCCAACCTTGGCTGTCCTCCAAAGATTACATTTTTTAATGGCCCTAAGAAGTACTTAAGAAGTCATTAAAAAAGAAACCTGAAAAAGAGTGGGTACCCTGCATTAAACAACAGTTTGCTCGCACATGACCTTTAAACTGCAGTTTGCCTTCATATATCCTATGAACTGAGGATTGTCGCCAGGTGGCTTTTAAAGTGCGGCTTACCTCCATGTAGCCGTTAAACTGCCGCTTTCCCCATGTAATCACCATGTACCTGCTACTGTGTGAGAAACAAAAACATCTTATCACCTCCTCCTGTGTGATAAGATTAAACCACTGCTACAACTGGCCAGCATTGAAAACAAGCCCGAGTACTCGAGCTTACATGCTATGGACAGTATAAACACGGCGTCAACCAAAAAAAAAAAAAAAAAAAAAAATGTAAAGCCCGCTGCTTAATGACCTGCTTGCAGACCGCTGGTGGACCCCTGGGCACTGCTGGCCGAACTGTGCAATGTGCTGAAGGAGGTGGACGTAACGCACGTGAAGCTGTACCTG
Source organism: Branchipolynoe longqiensis (assembly GCA_030323885.1). NCBI lineage: Eukaryota > Metazoa > Annelida > Polychaeta > Phyllodocida > Polynoidae > Branchipolynoe > Branchipolynoe longqiensis. Next base: position 20,287,543 of record CM059195.1, read on the forward strand.
CTGCGTAAGGAGGGCTGTGACCCAGTGATCCTCAGTGAGGACACCATGCTCGCCGGCTTTGTGCCGCTACTCAGCCTGCCACAGATCCCCATGTATGTGCACAGCACTGTCGACAAGGTGCGTGTGGGGTTCATACGGTTTGGTTTATTGGAGCATTTTTTTTATGTCCCAGCGAAATTCTAAAACTATATCGATGGCGGTTGCTGGTTTTGTTGAGGACTACAGATGACAACCCTAACCCCCTCCAGAATTTGGCTACAGGACAGTTTCGTGTGTTGAGTAGATTTAGTACCTGTCTTCAGTGACCCTTGTGATTGGTGAACCGTTGCCATGTGTGAACAATTGCACAAACTGTCTTTGTTTCATTTGATTGTCCCTGCAATGAGAAGACACCTGCTATCTCGGGACAGCATTGGTCTGGATGCAGAGTTGTCCGTCGAAGGCAGATATTACTGTAATAATAGTCTAGAAATGAGTCCCACACCCATACTATGACGGTCAGGTAGGTCTGCACTGACTTTTTATTTATGGCCGATAGGTGGCAGCACCCTACTGTGGGGTTCTGGGTGGGACAATTAGCGGCCACCTTCTATTAAGGGTTATATCAGTACCTCGAAATTCGGCAATAAACCATTGACTGAAGCGTTATATCTGAGTGTCATCTCCACTGCAATCTGTGCGATTGTTTGGTCTTCTTTTTATTAAGCTAAACGTTGTCTTTTGATCCTAGGAAGTGGCAAAGGATTGCTTGCGAGTTGAAAAGCTGCGCACGTTTGGAGACTACTTGTGTGGTATTGAGCCACCGCTGTTGTCGTACAATGTTGAAACCCACTGCTACGTCTCAATCTACGAACAGGAATCAGACAACTGCGAAAAGGACATCGGGTGTGAATTGGCACGGGTGAGCACGGTTTTAAATTACTAAATAAATTAAGGCATTCACAGCGCCACCTATCAGTAAACCGCTGTCTTAGTGGTACAGTTATATCTAGAGGATGGCAGTATATAACAGCATATTGTAATTTTACTTTTATTTATTCCCCCCAATTTTTCTAGAAGGGGCACTATGGCAGTTTGTGTTCTTTTTCCAATGTGTTTGACTTACAAACCTGGCGTTCTGCATTTCTCGGGTTAGCTCACTATCATTGCAATGTGGCTGGGATGGGAAATTGGGTCATGTTGTCGGTGCCTTCGTCAGCACTATAAAATGGTCATCATCATCATCATCATGCTGTCGGTCGCGATGTGACAAAGACTGCTTTCATTACTTGACTGCCGCTCTCCATTTAGCTCTCTGCTGTGAGAGTTGCGTCCATGAGTCTCATGAAAGCTGCCTGCAAAAGTCTTGAAGTGCTGCTGGCTTTTGCAAGTTACCAGCGGCACTCTCGCGGGGAGCAAATAGAGGTTTCACACCGGCAATAACATGTCAAGACAGGCGCAAAACTATTTGTCCCTGCAGTGGCTGGTCGGGAGATGTTGGGAGTTCCATACATCAAGTGGTACAGCACAATAAAGTCGCCATGAGTGTGCACTGTCACAAGTCGATACCCATCCTGATATGACGTTAGATGTTGCCAGGATGTAAAACCCCAATGAACAAACAAACAAAGTGGTAAGTGCACGTTCAAGTCAGTAATGGCTACACTTTGTTTATAACCTTTTATACAGGATGATGACGTGATCGTGGAGAGTGAGGAAGAATTTCCTTTGGATGGATCCCCCGAGGAGGGCGCCAAGATTTGCCAACTGCGAGCTCGACGAGATCACCTCCAACAACAGGTGGCCGAACACGAGCGCCAACGCCACAACCGGCACACTGTCCTCAACAGGTGAGTTTGTTAACCCTTTAAGGACGGGAGCGCCGAAATGCGGCCGCAAGCTACATGTGCTCACAGGCTGGGAGCGCTTGCGTGCGCCCGCCATATCTCTTATTATATCTCATATCATATTTCATGAACAGTAATACCAAGGAGACTAAATTTGGTATCATTTGAAAGAGAAATCAATGTACTTTCATATGAAATCAACTTGATTTTCAACGGTTTTTGAGATATGTCAATTTAATTTCACTAACATCACATACTCAGATTTTTCAGCAATTCAGTAAGAACTCCAGGGACTTAACAATTGAAATCTCTTTAGGGCTGAAAGGATTAAATAGAAACTTAAATCTCTTTAGGTCTGAAAGCGTTAAATAGAAACTGGATGTGGTTATCAATGGCGTTCTCTGTGGCGGAGTGGTTAGAGTGTCTGACTTTTTTCTGGGTCAGACTCCTAATCTGAGGGTCGGCGGTTCGATTCCCCGTGCCCCCAGCTCTGCCAATTTGGATTTCCACCGCTGTGTATAACTTACAGTGTCATCAAAGGCCAGTTGCTCTCATACCATGTCTATGTGGTGTGGGAGGTTAAAAATCCCTTGGGTCGGTAAAAGTGTAGGCTCGGGCTTTCTATTGACCAGCAGTGGAATTAGGAAGACCAGTCGTCTATGACTGAAATTTCCCCTGCTTAAACAACTAATGGACAAAAAAAAAATAATGCACTTAGAATTGCATAGTCCGATGGTTTTCAGTTTTGGCTATTTTCTGAGATAAATATGTTAGCTGCATCGTTATTATCTGCTTTACTTTAGTTTGAAGTAATTTCATTTTAAATTAATATTTGAGATATTTCAAGTGGAAATATGCCAAATTAATTTTAGCAAGCACATCATAATTCTGACGTCATAGGTTCAGTTAAATTGGCTTGGTATCCCTTTCTATGCATCAACAAATGGATATGTGGGATCAAGTGTAAGTAAATGTTTTGGCTTTGAAAATTTGATACTTTTTAACGCCAAAAGCTATCCCATTCACAATGCGCCGGGTATTGAAACCACTACATTCATGCCACTATTTCATTTCTAAATACTTTCCAAGATGATGCCACTATATAGTTCAGATTTATAGCTGCAGATCTAATTAATTTCTGATATTTTTAAAATGATTGCCACCTAACATACACCATGAAACAAGTAACAACATTTGCTCATTCCATTATGAATGCACCAATGGGGTTTGTTTTTCAGTGAGAACAGTCTGCGGCCTATAGAGCTGGAGCTATGCCCCGTATTCCTATTTGCCCATTCCATTATGAATGCACCAGTGTGGTTTGTTTTTCAGTGAGAACAGTCTGCGCCCTATAGAGCTGGAGCTATGCCCTGTATTCCTATTTTCTCATTCCGTCATGAATAAACTAATGGAATTTGTATTTCAGTGAGAACAGTCTGCGCCCTATAGAGCTGGAGCTATGCCCCGTATTTCTATTTGCCCATTCCATTATGAATGCACCAGTGTGGTTTGTTTTTCAGTGAGAACGGTCTGCGCCCTATAGAGCTGGAGCTATGCTCCGTATTCCTATTTGCCCATTCCATTATGAATGCACCAGTGTGGTTTGTTTTTCAGTGAGAACGGTCTGCGCCCTATAGAGCTGGAGCTATGCTCCGTATTCCTATTTGCCCATTCCATTATGAATGCACCAGTGTGGTTTGTTTTTCAGTGAGAACAGTCTGCAGCCTATAGAGCTGGAGCTATGCTCTGTATTCCTATTTGCCCATTCCGTCATGAATAAACTAATGGAATTTGTTTTTCAGTGAGAACAGTCTGCGGCCTATAGAGCTGGAGCTATGCCCCCCGTATTCCAATTTGCCCATTCCATTATGAATGCACCAGTGTGGTTTGTTTTTCAGTGAGAACGGTCTGCACCCTATAGAGCTGGAGCTATGCCCTGTATTCCTATTTTCTCATTCCGTCATGAATAAACTAATGGAATTTGTATTTCAGTGAGAACAGTCTGCGGCCTATAGAGCTGGAGCTATGCCCCGTATTTCTATTTGCCCATTCCATTATAAATGCACCAGTGGCGTTTGTTTTTCAGTGAGAACAGTCTGCGCCCTATAGAGCTGGAGATACGCCCCATATTCCTCATACCCGACACAAATGGCTTCATTGACCACCTCGATGATCTGCGAATGCTGGTCTTGTCCAACCAGTTCACCATAGTCATCCCACTTATCGGTAAGTTGACATTTGAGCTCTATACTGATGCTCTTTTTAGCGATGATGTGGAATGGGGGTTACAGTTTTTCATTTTTGTTATGATTTAATTTTATAACCCCTTCAATTTTAGAACTAACCTACTTTTTCCCCAATATACTACTATTGTTAAGAAATTTTTCACAAATACTGAAAGACCAAAAAATAAATATGTAAAAAAAAAAAAATTTAATTCCCCCCCCCCCCCCCCCCAAAACACAATTTCTGTTTTATTTACAGAGCATGAGATGGGTAGGCGGGTCAGTTGATGCATATGAAGAGTGGCTCTAGTGTACTTTGATGACCATATGAGCGTTACTATATGGGTCACATATTTGGTTTCCACATTACATGGTTAATGATTAAGTCTAGAAGAATGATTTAAATTGTCTTCCCCCTCCCCCTTATCTCATCATGTTTTTGTTCATCAGAATAACGTGTTGTCAGCATGTCCGGTGTTTTTGTTCATCAGAATAACGTGTTGTTAGCATGTCCGGTGTTTTTGTTCATCAGAATAACGTGTTGTCAGCATGTCAGGTGTTTTTGGTTCATCAGAATAACGTGTTGTCAGTATGTCAGGTGTTTTTGTTCATCAGAATAACGTGTTGTCAGCATGTCAGGTGTTTTTGTTCAGCAGAATAACGTGTTGTCAGCATGTCAGGTGTTTTTGTTCAGCAGAATAACGTGTTGTCAGCATGTCAGGTGTTTTTGTTCAGCAGAATAACGTGTTGTCAGCATGTCAGGTGTTTTTGTTCAGCAGAATAACGTGTTTTCAGCATGTCAGGTGTTTTTGTTCAGCAGAATAAAGTGTTGTCAGCATGGCAGGTGCTACATAATCCAACTTAGGTCCATTATTAAACGTCCATTGCAATTGCTTATGTCCACCATTTCGTTGTGCACACCAACATTAATTTAGCATGCGCCACTCCAATTGTAATAATATTGACATCAAAATATACAACACATATTTATATTAAAAGAATAATAATTATGGCAGACCTTAACAGGATAGGATCATGCAACTTTAACTAGATGTTGAGTTTAGTGTGTGGATTATCATATTCCGATTGGATAGAAACCGCTCTATCATCATCATCATCATCATCATCACTGGACGCGGTGGCCAAATCCGTAGAGTGCAGGCTTCCTGTGTGAAGATCGGGAGCTCGAATCCCGGTCGAGTCAAGACAATGACTTAGAAAATTTATGCTTCTCGCTTCCTGTCCTGGCCTGGCGCTCAGCATCAGTATCAGTATCAGGATAATATGACTGAGTGGGATATCGGGTCATGCTGCTGGCGGCCTGCTCTCCCAGTGGGGCAGCACTATAAAGTCGCCATGAGTGTGCATTGTCACAAGTCGGTAACCCATCCTGATATGATCTTACATGTTGCTCGGACGTAAAACCCCAACCAACATCATCATCATCATCCTACCTGGATCATCATCATCATGGTCATCATTCTACCCGGCCCGAGCATGGAAGTTAGTAGTGATTGCAGCTTCCTCATCCTTTGTACATTCCGCAGTAATCAATGAGCTGGACGGCCTGGCCCTGGGCGACCGGGACTGCCGCAAGCAAGGCCGGTACAGGGAGCACGTCGCCATGGTGACGTCACACGCGCAGAAGGCCGTGGCCTTTGTGGAGAACCAGTTCGAGGCTCGCAATTCCCGCGTGAGGGCGCTCACGTCGAAAGGGACCACACTTGACAGTATTGCCTTCCGCAGTGAGGAGACCATAGACGGGGTAGGTGCAAGCAGTCAGAACACATTGTCTTCTCGGTTAGGCCAAACAAGGGATCCAACAATGGGCAGGTTTCTCGCATCTGGTATTGGTGACTGGATCCACTGATTTGCATATTTACAATATAATATATATTTGTGTATTGGAGATATGTTATATCTTTTTTTTTTCTTTTTTTTTTGTGACAAGTTTTTTATTCTGCCCATAACGTATAAGCTCCCGTGAAAAAAAGAAGAGAGAAAGACAAAGGAAGAAAGAAGTGTTTAAAGACAATTCTAGAATCATGCAATACCATGTGATGCATACTCACCAAGTGCATAATACATATAAGTTGAACTGGAATTGTATGCAGTTACTATTACAACTAATAGTTCATTTATGTTATGCTTCTATTATCGAACAGGATTTTCATGTGGTTATTATTGCAACTGATATTGTCATTTATGTACCAACAAATTGTACTGAGCGGGGAAGACCAGTGCTCTGGCGCTGACAAAAGACATTATTCGCTGAATAAAAAAAGGGAAGACACTTGTTTTTAAGCACCTTTTGTCTGAATTTGGTATGGGTGAGCAGGTTTTTTTGTTGGGGGGGGGGGGTTCTTTTTCATAGTTCAATAATTTTAGGGCGGTTTTATTTTTATTTTTGTCCGGAAAAAGAATGTATCCAATTGACCGGCAAACTGAGCTTTGGTGTTGCTGGTGTCATGATGGGGATGATGAAAATGAGAAATGTTTTGTCGAGAGCAGATTTGGAATCCACACTTCTTGACATTCCGGGGCTAGCAGTGGCTGATTAGTGACCTTCGAGGTTCCAGTGTCGATATCGAGTAAGACACTTATTCATAAAAGGGAACACCTGCTGACTCCTGCCTGTCTTGTGCATTGTACAGGGGAACAATGATGACCTGATCCTCGCATGTTGTCTGTACTACTGTAAGGACAAGGCAAGAGACTTCATGCCACATGACAAAAGTAAGTCCCTTTTCCTTCGCACAACGGTAGTCTTCAGCGACCATGCGATCCGCACACCTTATCGTGTGTGGACATCTTTTCAATGTCCGAACTGTTTTCGTCTCATTTGACTGTTCACCTGAAGACAAGACACTAAATATGTCACTTGTCAGGACAACATTGATCTGGATGCAGAGTTGTCTATGGAAGACAGGTACAATAGACTACATCACGGTTCCAGCGGCGCGGTGCATTGTGGGATGGGTCAGAGCAAAACAACCCCAAAAGCACATGGCACATGCTAATACACTGGGTGCAGCCATGAAATGTGCTAGTTTCAGCTCATCTCAGCTCTTGTTTGAAACATAGAATACTAACTAAAAATATATATATAATAAATTAAGATATTAATCTGTTATCCTGCATTGCATTTACATCAATATAATCAGCACATCTTATGCTATGTGCATTTAGATTTAGATGCGCAGTCGGAACCGTGATGTAGTCTATTGATTTGGTTCAAATGAAATTTAGATTGATTATGTCATCTCCTTTCTTTCGTTATTTCCTTCTGTTTAAATATGTTTTAAATATTTAATTCTCTTATGATATGACTTAGAATTTAAGAATTTTGGGTGTTTCATTTATCTAGAGTTGAAATGTCTTTTTATATATTTTCTACCAAGGGTTTGTGATATATGAACTAGTATAGAAGCGTTGGTTGATATGGTAGAAATGAATGCTTTCAACACTAATATAACCGAACGACACTCTACGTACACTCTCTTAAAGCTGCATAGTCCGATGAAATATCAAATTTTCAAAACCCAACCAATTATCTAGATTTGATTTGACATATCTAACTTAGATACTGATGCACTTATTAAGCATTTGTTTCTGTGTAGAAGGCAATACTGAGTCAATTTAACAGAACCTGTCACTGCCTTGTCTATGGTGTCAGAGTTTTGGCAAGCTTGCCAAAACTAATTTTCCATGTTTGCACTTAAAATATATCAAAGGGTTACCATTTAAAATAAAAGTAAATTTGGAAGGACCATTTAAAATAAAAGTAAATCAGGAAAAACACGAAGACAGCAAGTATAATTATGGTAACTTTAATCAAGGTAAGGTTGAAACGTCTGGTTACACAATGTCAGCTCACAAGTGCTTATAAACGAGGCTAGAGATGCTATGGCCCTACCAATATCATACGTGGGGTGGGTGGGAGGCCAATTTAAAGTCTGGTCAAAGTCTCCTGGCTCCTCCGGTCGTAATGACAGAACCCACTGCTGCGTCGCTTTATATAGCTAATCTGTACCCACAAAGCAGCGCGTCGACAGTTTTAGCACACTGCCTGCTACGTCATCAGAACCTGAGATCCACGGCGGCGAGGCTAAAGAACAAACCGCTAGCCGGCGACTGAGTTAAATACGTAGTTCTGAAGAATTCCGCTAGTCGGCGCAAAGACGTCCAGGCTACTGGCCCGCCTTGTACTGTCTCCGTGATCCTGATTACCCGCAATGCCAAAGCATTACGCATAATCAGGAAAAACACGAAGACAGCAAGTATAATTATGGTAACTTTAATCAAGGTAAGGTTGAAACGTCCGGTTACACAATGTCAGCTCACAAATGCTTATAAACGAGGCTAAAGATGCTATGGCCAAAAAGAGTCTGATAGCAATCTCGGAGCCGAGACCGAAGGCTTCCGAGGGACATATGCGTGCACCGCGGAAGATTTCCAGTGACCAAGGTCTCTTATCTCCTGAAGGGGAACTCCGAGGCGGGCACAGGCCTGAGCCCCACCTCTCCGAAGACTATGCAGGGTCACTGCCCCTGGGGATCCGATGCCCAGTGCTGACAGCGCGTGACGAAGAACTTTGGTAGCCCTCCTCGGTGTAATGGGCGTCCCAACTGCATCCAGGAATGCCGGGCCATCTGGATGTGGCATCAGGCTCCGATAGTAAGTCTCCCATGCTTGTACGGGGCAGTATCGAGACCCGGGTATCGCCGGGACATGGATGATGTGTGGCGAAGTGACTCCCAGGACGTCTTAGAGCTGCAGACCCTTATGACCAGGGCTGAATCAGTACGAGCTATATCCTTGGCCCGCAACGTGTGCCTTGTAGATGACGTCGTCTCCGGCGTTAGCAGATTACTCTGTCTGAGCAGCGTAAAATATCCAATTATCAGGACAGCAATCATAGCAGCACCATTTGGGCCAGTCGGCTGTAAATAGTCCACAACTGCCATGAGAACATCAGGCGTCAACGGCGGGGCCTGTACCGGAGTGTGTGTGTTCACCCGCTTCACGCCGCGCTTCACAAGAGACACCAAGTATGTATCGAATGCAGCCGGGTCACCATTGAGCGACATCACGCAAGTCCTTGCTCCACTCAAGTAGTTCATAACCGCGCCTGCTGACGCCAACTGCTCCCTAAGCTTCATTACATATGAAATCACGTCATACTGTGACGGCGCCAATGGGTCACCGCCATGTTCCTTGATATATTTAATGTAGTTCTCCGCTTGCCGACTCTTGTTTTTCCAGGTACTCCAGGTCAGACCTTCCTCCAGGAATTGAACCAGTCTGCAGTGATGATGTCTTGAGTAACCTGTGGCAAAAAGGGCAATTATTAAGATTTTGACACAGAATATATGTATCACAACATCGTAGTCCACACGCACCGGCCGCACTCCATTCTGGACACCGACTATATGCATGAGACAAGCACATCATCATGATCGACATACACTGGCTGCAGTCCACTCTCATCAATCATGCGCCTGGCCGTCCGCCTTGCTGCCTGGTCGATATGCATCCTACTGAGCGCGTCTGCAAACGGGATATCGACGCCCGCCTTGTGGCGTATAACCACCTCAGTACTGTTATGCGCAGCATAAAGCCATATCTCTCTGGCACAGGCACAGATGACAGGATCCTTGCCGGTACCGGATGTGAGAGCCTGCTGGGACGCCATGTTATCCGTATTGATATGTATTGTATACATGTGTGGGTGGATCGGGGTCAAGTGTCTGAGCGCCACGACAAGATTGAGGGCCTCGAGTTGCGCAATGCTGTAACCCCTTCTGACAACGTCTTCCGAGTACCGCGCTGCATAGTACTGTGTCGGAGAATGGGCGCCACCGCCTTGCAGCGACGAATCGCACTCTATGACCCAGAGAATGCGGTCCGTCTCAGGCAGCATCACCAGACCATTGGAGCCACTCGCATATCTTGTGAACCATGCCACATCAAGCCTGAGGCCAGCCGAAACCGCATGTTTCCCCCTATACGGAGCCGAGCGCAGTGCTGCCAATATCCTAGACATGAACCGCCTCGCCGGCCGCACACACTTCGCGACATGCTGGAGGCGACCGACCAACCTTTGGATATCCTTCCTTGATGCCAGGGGTTTCTCCTTCCATTCTTCACACTCTTCCAGGACCTCATTGAGTTTATCCGCCGGGATCTTGATAGTCATCTCCGTAGTGGAAACGTCAAAGCCGAGCCATTGCTGGACACAAGTGCGCGCCGCCCTCGATGTGTCCAGCACTTGTGTCCAGCAAGGTCCAGGCCAAGCTCAGTCGTGATGCCAATAATGTCATTATAAGCCCTCCTGGCCGCCTGTGCCGTTGCAGCCACCCCGACAAAGTCGTCGAGATAGCACAACGTATGATGACCCCTTGACCTCATGAGGTAAACTACGGCATTTGTGGTGCGCGCACAGGCTAGTGAAGACGTCCTGCAGCCAAAAGGTGGCGCCACGTCGACATAGATACTCTCATCCACTTTGATCCCAAGCAGGGGTGTGGAAAGCGGGCACGTCCTAAGCTGGCGATAAGCCCTAGCTAGGTCTGCACACCATATCAGAGAGCCACGTCCTGCCCTGGTGACCTCATCTGCCAAGTCTATGATACCCGGGAGTGTGTACACCGCAGGCGACCCGAGATACTGGGACTTCCTTATCCCTGCATTGACGCTGTCGCCTGGCGGATAACTAAGGTCGACAATGACGCGTCTGTCGTCTGTGCCACGCTTCGGTCTCGTCATAAGTGGGCTTATCTGAGTCCACGGGCCAAAAGGCGGAGCATCAAATGGGCCCAGCATCGCCCCATAGCTCACCTCCCTTTCCACATAGTTCCTGATGCAACTCATGCTGTGTGCGTCATTCTTGTGGTTTTCCTTTACTGCAACGGGTGGCCGATCCGAGGTAAAATCCGCCGGCCAACCAAACTCGAGGAAATCAACCAGCTGTTGATCGTGGTACCCAGTCAAGAGCCGCTTCCATGCAGCGATGTTGAGGCCTGACGGAACCCGCATCCTGACACCAAGGTAGTTCGGGATAGCGGATGCCCGTACTATATCGTATATCTTCATATAATCCTCATGACCGGACCAATGCTCACGCTCCGCGTACGGCCAAATGGCATCAAGGGTGGCCCTATATTCCATGGGGTTCAGGGGCGGGTTGTAGTCTGCAATCTCCGCCTCATCGAGCGCCTCCACAATCTGCTCGATATCGTCCACATCGTGACTATCGGAAGTCATGAGGCGGGCATCAATGTCCGAAACCTGATCATCCACCAAACGGTCCCGCGTAGAGCAAACCGCCCCTGGCATGCCACTCCCAGACTCCCGAGCAACCAGACGTCGATTATCACCGCTGCCCTGTCCATTTCCATCGTCACGACCGCCATCATCAACCCCTGTGGTATCTTTGTTATCGAGCTCATCGTCCATAGCTTGAGGCAGCGGTGTTCCAACGTCAATTGCCTCACTAAGATCAAAATTTCCGGGAGTGAGATCCCCTCTAATTCCGCTCGTTTCACTGCCAAGTCGTGCGGCGTCAGCAACAACCACTGCACAATAGGCCGAGCCATCATGGTCAGGCAGACCGGCTCTGCGTAAGTCACACCCGCCAGCACCCAGCACTCCTCCCAAAACTGGCCTGTCGGCCCCACCTGTCTTTATCATACCAGCCAGATGGCTTCCTCCACCCAAGTCGGCCTCCCCGCCCAATCGCCCTTCATGCCCTGCATTCTTACGCTTGTTATCATGCCAGCCCGTGGCCGCGTTACCTCTGCCTCCCATGCCATGAGCATGTACTTCAAAGACGAACTTCCTCCTCCTTATATCAGGAACCCCGTCACCTGATCCCTCGTCAATAGTCTGCCGTTTCGCAGATTCTGTAGAGATCACTCGAGACGCCGCCACCTTGCTGACAGGACTGTCTTGCGACACATCAGGGGTTGTCCAGCAGTCGGAATCACCAAGCACACCCGTGCCCCATTTCTGATCATGCGGTCCACTATCATCCACCGTTGTGAGAGGCAAGCGATCCAGATATGGCTCCCGCATACTGCAAGCACTGAAGCGCCTCTTCCGTGTTCCTGAGGCAAGTAGGGTCAGGCCTAATGCCGCCTGAGCGATGTCATCACCGACCTTGGGTTGTGTCGCCTCACATTGCCCACCAAGGTCGGCCCTTAAAAATCCTGTCTGACTTCCTTGTTAGCTCGCTCGTTGGCGCGCTTCTTATTTAAACACGCCTTCTCGGGATGGCCATTCGCTCGCCTATACCTCTGTGCGCACCAAGCGCATATGTGGCACTTCCTATCAGACTGTAGCCCATGAGATGCGGCAAAGACGCACTCACCCCAGTTCCAATCATTACACGGCTTCCCGTCTGTCTCCCGATTGTACTCCGGCCTGGTGTGTTCGGCCGCTTTCGGCTCACTATGCGCCACCTGCGCCTGGCCCCCTTCAGCCTTCTTGGCTGTCGGCACGGCAGCCTTTACCACCAGCTTTATCTTCTCCAGGCGCGTCCCTATCGCGCACACATCCCTCTGAACATCCTTGATTGCATACTTATCACCCCAGCCAGCCGGCAGCCTGCCGTCACTGATCATAGTAAAAACTGTCTCTGACCACTGGCGGCATGTGTGCCAGTCCCAGGTGCAGGCCATCGTTGCGAGTTGATGCATGTGTTCACGCAGATTCTCGACCCAGATACCACTCAGCTTCTTATCCTTGGTCATCCGGCATATTGCAGCGAAATATTCTGCCCATGATGCATCCTCCATAGATATGCGTTCATTCTTATTTCCTCTAATGACATACCGATGAGGGGCCAAAATGTTGTTACCTTTCTTCCGTGATAATGCTGATCCCGCCGCCTCGAGTAGAGTGTTGACCGCCTCCGTCCTTTCATCCTCCCTGTAATCAAACTCCATGGTGCCGTCATAGGCTGTTCTCGCATGTCGACGTCTGTCATGCCCATCCCAACTGAAGCTGGTGCGGGCTCGCCTGACTGGCGAGACTGTCCTGCCTTTTCCATATCCATAGTCCCTGGCCCATGGGTCTCCCTGGAATCCACTCTCGTGCTGAGCATCCCGACGCTGAGGCGAAACTTGTGCGACACCCGGGTCCCGCTGCGAACTCCTCCCAGCGCGCTGATAGTGCGCACCGCCTTCCATCTCCACTTCATCACCGCATGGCGAGCCGGCACTTCTCGTTGATTTTGGCGTCCTTGACCGTGACTCTCGCCCCTTTTTCTTGCCCTTTTCGAGACCATCAATGCGTGTATTAAAGCCATCAACGATCTGAAGCATCTGCTGTTGGAGCCCTTCCACCACACGTGTGAGACGGCCGGCCTCGCCTGAAACCACTGTACCACCCTCATCGTCTCCACTGACAGGCTCCTTAGCGGCAGACTCCAACGAACGCCGAGCCTGCTGACGCGCCACTCGCGTCCTCCCGTCTCCAGACGCCGCTGTAACCACTGTGGACTTCCGTTGAGCCTTGGCTTTTTTTTATGCCGAGCGTGTCGTTGGTGAACGTGGTGACGCACCTCCCGCAGCACGCGCTGATTTCCTGGTGGACGGCATCGCGATGCCAATTACGTGGATATGCTCTTATCCTGAACGTATCTCCGGTACGCAAATATGACGCACTACTTGTCCCCCGTGTACCTTCAAGTACTGGCGGTTGACGTGTTCCCTATATTCCTTCACGCCGCTACACAGATTGTCCCGCGCCACAGTTTCTTAACGATATATAACGTCAAAGCCGCTGCTACATCGATTGTCTCCCGCGCTACAGTTCCATAACGTCACACAACGTCAAGGCCGACCGACGGCGGGTCCTACGCCGTGACGAGCCTCCTGGCTCATTCCGGCCAGCGTCTCCAGGATCCTTCTGCCACGGCAAGATGCAGCAAGTTGCACCGTTCGCCGGGGCACGCACAAGTACGATTCCTTGCTTTGTCTCCCGTGTGAGTTCACGTGTTGGCGGTTGATCCAGCGTCAAACGCCGCCGCCCGATTGTCTCCCATGTCAAATCAGCTAGAAGCCACTTAACGTATCGCCGGCTCCTCGCTTTGTCAACGCCGAATAGTCTCTCGTCAATGCCGACTGACGGCGGTTCCTACGCCGCAGGCCGGCAAGTCTCCTGGCCCGTTCCGACCAACGTGTCCAGATTCCTTCGGGCACGGCCGAGAGCAGCGAATCGCCCGTTCCGATGGTGCACTTGTTGGCGGTTCATACCACGACCAACGCCGCCGGAGGCCGGCACGTCTCCAGGCTCCCCCGACCAATGTCTACACCGACGCGTCTCTTGGCAACGCCGACTGACGGCGGATCCTACGCCGCAGTCCGGCAAGTCTCCAGGCTCCCCCGACCAATGTTCGTGCCGAAGCGTCTCCTGTCAAGGCCGACTGACGGCGGTTCCTACGCCGCAGGCCGGCAAGTCTCCAGGCTCCCCCCGACAACGTTTCCTGCCCTTGATGGGTGGCGGTGACTCCTACGGACGGCTGCCGGCGCCGCCTCCTGAATCCTTGGGACCAATTTAAATTCTGGTCAAAGTCTCCTGACTCCTCCGGTCGTAATGACAGAACCCACTGCTGCGTCGCCTTATATAGCTAATTTGTACCCACAAAGCAGCGCGTCGACAGTTTAAGCACACTGCCTGCTACGTCATCAGAACCTGAGATCCACGGCGGCGAGGCTAAAGAACAAACCGCTAGCCGGCGACTGAGTTAAATACGTAGTTCTGAAGAATTCCGCTAGTCGGCGCAAAGACGTCCTGGCTACTGGCACGCCTTGTACTGTCTCCGTGATCCTGATTACCCGCAATGCCAAAGCATTACGCATAATGTAAAGTAGATATTAGTGATCGATCTAATATATTTATCTAAAAAAAAATACAGAAATTCTAAACCATCGGACTCTACAACTTTAAGCTATCAGGGATGAAAGATCTCTGCCATTCTTCAGATTTTCGCGATTTTTGATAATCACCGATTCACTATCATAAAATGCTATGGATATATATATGGCCAGTCAGAATCCCATTCTCGTATAACCTTAGATTATGGTAGGACTTAAAACCCAGACAAACAGAAAAGTAAGGA
Organism: Branchipolynoe longqiensis; assembly: GCA_030323885.1. NCBI lineage: Eukaryota > Metazoa > Annelida > Polychaeta > Phyllodocida > Polynoidae > Branchipolynoe > Branchipolynoe longqiensis. Next base: position 20,302,719 of record CM059195.1, read on the forward strand.
GTGATTCCAGAGAGAGAAAATGCAACATAGGCACAGCGAGAACGGTACCATATATATGCATATATACTTATATGCCAATAAATGTGGATATATGCGCATATATACACATATATAAGCACATCTTAACACATATATGTGTGTATATGCATATGTATACATGTACATATGCGTGTATATACATATATGCACATATATCCGTATATGCATGTATATGTATATAATTAAGCATATACATGCATATATATATGTGTGTGAAATCTGGGCTCATGTGACACACACAGTGTGGAAAGGCGCGAGACTAGGGGCTGGTGGCGCCAAACTCGCCTGGCGGGATCCGGCCCGCAGCAAATCGGCATGGGTAAATAATAAATAGCATGCATAATAAAATCGGAATAAATATCACAAGAATGCTCCGCCCCTTTATATTCACATAATACGTTTATATATATATGTCTGTGTGTATATGCACATACACATATACTGTCTGGTGGATATAAGACACAGAGAGAAATCCCACTCTGCACCCACACCCACCTCCAGTGGCCATCCTTGTGTAGACTGCTAAAACAACAACCCATCTGCCTGTGTGTACATTAGAGTAATGGCTTATATGATGCCACACATCATGATTTGCTCAAATTTTTTACTTTGTCCAGGATTTTGATTCTAAGAAAAGTACTTTTTTAAATAGACCATGATGGTTCACCAGTAAAAATGACTAAATTCCAGAATACAAGCAGCACAATGTTATAGGCAAAATAAGATCGTCTCTTTATTTTAATGTAGTTTTAATTGAATATTTTGAACATACTATTCACAGGAGCATTATTTTCATAGAAACTGTGAAGAGCTACTTACATTCATTCTAATGTTATATTTTGTTAGGTTCCATCCTCAATATTAAAGTTGTTCCAGACTGTAACAGCTCACCCCTATTTGTTTTTATATGTAAACTGTCTTGGTTTTTCAATACACCTTGAGAAACCAAGACGTTTTGAATTCCTAGTCGTGGTCCCTACCTGGGGTTCTTCGCTATATATTTCCGCTTTTGTGTGTGTGTGTGTGTGTGTGTGTGTGTGTGTGTGTGTGTGTGTGTGTGTGTGCACGCACGCACGTGCGCGCGTGTGCATGCGTGCGTGCAAAATACCACTTTCATCCCTGAGCATGACTTTTACCATCTCCATCTCAATCCTCTCCTTCTCCCCACCTTATGAACATTGTTGTGATTGTGAAGAAGATGAGTACTTGTGGACCATCCCTGAGTGTGTACTGACCTCTATTGGCCCATTGTTGCAGCGACGCCGATCCGGCTGCAGCGAGACGTAGTGCTGCTAACAGACGACCGCAACCTGCGTCTCAAGGCCTACACCCGCAATGTGCCCGTCAAGGACATCCCGGCCTTCCTCAGGTGGACCAAGGTCAGCTGAGCAGGCGTGACGGCCCCGGGCTCACTCACTCACTGACACAGACTCAATACACCCACACTCACAATACACACACACGCAATGCACACATATACATGCAGAAGGTGCCATTTTGTAACAAACAAGCCTTCTCATAAGCTCATAAGTTTGTACAGTAGTTGGCCTATCTGACCGTAGTGGGGCTGAACACACACACACAAATACACACACACACGCGCACTAATAACAACAACTGTCGGAGCCTTCTCCCTGCATGTGACAGACCTCTCTGTGCCCCCCTCCTTACCTCCGCTCTGACCCAGGGTTCCACAGCCCGCCATCTACCGGCATCTGGTGTAACCTGAGGAGATGGGGTTGGGGGTGGAGTGTGATGTCACAGGTGGTCAGTTTGAAGGCGTTAAGAGCTTTGCCAGACGGAGGGGAGGGGTTGTGAGGCTGGCCTACCAGGTGCCATTTGTATCGTATTTAATGTTTTTGAAGGTTTTTATTTTTTATTTTTTTATTATATTATCATTTTCTCGTGGTTCATGTTCAGTGCACCTTTCACTCTGTGTCACATGTCACCACCAGATCTACGGGTGTGTGTGTGTGTGTGTGTGTTTGTGTTTAGAAATGTCTGAGGCAGGTATGTCTATGCATGTGTGTATATATACACACATGTATATGTGTGTAAATACACACTTATACATACATAGTATATTAACTTTATAATTTTTATGCATAAATGTATGTATGCATACCTGCGGATGTGTGTGCGTATATGTATATGAATGTACAAATACACCCGCTCTATTATTGCCTGTAATCAATAGCGATTGGTTATTTGTACCAAGCTCAACAAAACAGGTTATATCAGCACTGAGGTCATCATAATCACCTTTGGTTCCAAGGTGCATGTTTCCTGTCACGTGATTGACAACCACCACTATGTCCACTAAAATTATATATACATATTGTAGGTGTGTGCATATACACATATATATATATGTCTGTAATACATATATGTACACATATAGATATTATATATGTATATATATTATTTTACCACAGTACTACGCCTCTGGATACTTGTAGCCCAGGGAGAAGGAAGCATATCCGGGTCCAGCAATTAGCATAATCAGCTCACAGCAGGAGGACATCTTGTAAGCAGCTCCGAAAGTTTTTCTACATTTACTACAAAACCAGACAGGTTAGTATCTTTTAAACTCGATACATTGGTTCAGTTCATGTTAGCATTCACGTACAAAGTTTTGAAACTTTTTGATAAGTTATTACTGTTTTACAGCTTAGTTTCGATCGTATTTGACATGATCGTTAGAATAATGCATCCATTGGTTGGTTATTAATTAAGCCGGCCATTGCCGAACGGAGAGATGTTTGGCAAGAGCCAGTTACATCGCTAGAGATTCATTCCCTGGGTTTCTCTAAATTTGCCCAATTATTATTATTCTTGTTAAGGCGTACCTCTGAGTCCTATAGTATTTTCTTCAACTTGTTGGCGAAGAAAGCCACAGGTGGGAGAGGTTTATAGGTACTTAGAGTGTGGGAGTGTACCGCTACACTGGTCGCTACCCCTCATTTGGAACGGTTTGTTAACCATATCATCATCCCGCGACTGTATGTTAGCCATACGCCTGCATTAAAAACCCTAAATAGACACCTAGTATAATTATACTGTAATGATCAGTGTGATATTCAGCCTAAGACAATGCCTAATTATGTTTTTTTTGTTTTTACTCACAGCTCGGAGCCATGGCTACGAAGTGGAGTAAGGCAGAGGCATCTCATGCGCTCAGTGCTGATGAAGACGGCTCGCCGCAGGCGCGGGTACAAAGGTCACCTTCACCAGAACAAAGAGATTGTGAGGAGGCGGGGGCATGGGGGTACGATACCGGCCCCGGCCAAGCTGATCTGGACGAACAAGTCGCTACACTGGTTCAACAGAAAATGGAGGAAATGCTACCTTCAAGAGCGGCTGCCGCCAAGAAAAAGCAGACTAAGATCCCGATGGGATTCCGACGAGTCTGGATGGGAGGATCTATCAGAAGACCAGACCTCGTCTGATGATGAGTCAGAGGAAGAAGTGTTTGTGTCGGCACGTAAATGCAAGCATAAGAAAAGAGACCACTCCTCTGAAGGGGATGAGTACACGAGGGCCGCAAAAAGAAGCCCCTCATGAAGAAGATCAAGAAGAACACTAAGAAGAGGAGGAAACACAAATCTTCCTCCTCTGACTCTTCGGCAGACTCTTCATCGATGAGCTCTGACTCATACACCAAGCACATGGGAAAATACGCTAAATCCTGCTGAAAGGAAATGAAGAAGTACAAAGTGCAGAGGCGCAAAAAGATCCACATCACGATGCTTATGAGGAAGACCATTCAGGGGCACTTCAACACATTTAAGCCGACCGAAGTGATCATCAAGATGGCCGAAAAGTTCATGGGGATCAAAGGGATCCCGGAATCTGCCATCAAGGAAATGGATCCGGAAGTGAAGCTCAGGGAGGAGCGCAAAAAGTTTGAGGTTGTGCTCCATACAGTACACAAAGGGGTATTCTCGGCGCTGATAGCCATATCGAACAAAATGATAGCAGAGAACAAGTTCTCATCACTCTGTGATGAGATGTATGGGGGAATTGCTTTGCTTAGAGCAACAACCAACTTCCTCTCATACAGGAGATTCGAGAACGTTTTCAAGGCGGTCTGCCCTAACGCAGGCAAGGAGGTGGCTAGGTTCAAGACAACGATGGGAAGGAATATACACTATTCCTTGCACCAAAGCCCATCAAGGGAAAGCCACTAGACAAAACCAAGATGTTTGGTCAGCTCCAGTACTTGTTTAAACAAGTGGAGACCAGTTCCAAATGTGGCAAACACATGGAAACGGACAAAAAGAAGGCATCGGACGCCAATCCCAACCGCTTCAAGAAGATGAGGCAGGATTTTTCTAAACCGACAAACTGGCCAACAAGAAGGCCGGTTCGGGACGAACTTCAGCTCCCAGGCCAGGGGAAGGGGCCAGAGGCAGTCGTTCGGCTGGAACGACGGGAACAGGCCCTGGGAAGAGGGAGTTCAACGCCCAGAAGCTGTTCCCCCGTCCAGGGAACAAATAGAAGTGGCAACTCAAACGCCAGTAAGCAATACATTTCAAGCTGATAATCTCAATAACTGTCTTTCAGAATGGAATAAAGTTAAAAATAATTTAACTATCCTTTGCCTAGCTGAAGGGGTAAGGATCCCATTGATAGAAGAACCTATTCAAAATAGTATACCTTTCCCTTACCGATGTCACGGTTCAGAACGTGAAGCATTAGACAATCAAGTCCTTAAGTTTTGCGAAAAGGGCATTATAGAACCAGCACTACACGTTGCTGGGGAATTCATCTCAAATATTTTCTTAAGATCGAAACCAAATGGAGATTATTTAACAAATTCATAGAATACAAACATTTTTTAATGTTTTCATTAGACACAGCAAGAGACTTAGTCACACAAGGCGTCTGGCTAGCCAGTGTTGATCTTAAAGATGCATACTACACAGTACCCATTTATAAACTTGATCGAAAGTATCTCTAGATTCTGTTGGAACGTAAAACTTTATGAGTTCACTTGTATGCCGAATAGACTGGTTTGCTGTCCACACATCTTCACAAGGTTACATAAACCAATATTTTCCCTGATGGCTAGGGAAGGACAAATTATGTTTCCATACATTGATGATTCATTTATTGTCGCGCAAACACAACACCAATGCCAAACAGCAGTAGACAAATTATGTGAAATGTTTACAAAATTAGTGTTCTACTTACATGAAACTAAATCAGTACTAACACCAACAAACAAATTAAAATTTCTGGGTTTCTTTATTGACACCACAGAAATGACCATTTCATTAATAGAACAAAAAGTTGATAAATTCAAACAGCAAATCAATTAGTATAATTGAACAAACCAAAGATATGACAAGTTGCAGTATTGATAGGAATAATGATATCCTACGCCCCAGCTATTCTATATGGCAAGGCTCATATCAAATCTCTAGAGATAGATAAAAATTTGGCGCTGGCACGCAAAAAAGGAAACTTTGAGCGGCCCATGACAATTTCGCCAGAAGGCCAAAATGATATAATCTGGTGGCTTTCACACATTAACAACTCACCCAACCCTATTATGATGGGAGATCCTAACACTATGGTTACAACAGATGCTTCAATGGAAGGCTGGGGGGCCCATAGACACCAGCAGGCAACAGGTGGCCGTTGGATGGAAGATGAAATCTCCGACCATATCAATGTGCTAGAGCTTAGAGCCATTTATCTAGGACTCCGTAGTTTGATTCGCATCCCTAAAATTCATGTAAGAGTTCTAACAGATAACACAACAGCTATGGCTTACATTCGTAATATGGGAGGGACTAGTTCCAAACCATGTAACTATCTGGCTAAATTCATTTGGGTTTGGGCAGAGAAACACGAAATATGGCTAACAGTAGCACATATTCCAGGCCGCACTGACAGGAAAAGCCAACACTTCCACGACCATTTAGAATGGTCTTTGAATCAGAATATTTTTGACATTTGTCACAAATGGGGCTAGCCAGATATTGATGTCTTCACATCATGCAATAACAAAAAGTTAACAAAATATGTGTCGGAGCAGAGCCAGAAGCCTGGATAGATCCATTCTCATTAATTTGGAATAATAAGTTCTATTACATATTCCCCCCATTCAGCATTATCAGCAGAGTGGCCAGGAAGATCAAGATGGATCACACTCATGCAGTACTCATAGTACCAGCATGGGAGACACAACCATGGCTAGCGGCAATAACATCAGCAGCAAAAGACGTGATCAGATTCCCAAGGGAGAGGAACAACCTTCAACATCTCATCAAGGACCACTAACAGTCCACGGAGACGTGTCGACAACACCCCTTTTGGCATTTCTTTTCTCAGAAAGCATTTAGAACAATTTGGTTTGGACAAATTAATGAAAGAAAGGCTTATTTCACATGCCTGGAGGAAAGGAACGATGAAATTATACACAAGTTATTTAAAGAAATGGGGACTTCATTGCCTTCTCAAAGGAGTCAAACCGTTAAAACCTACAATAGCTCAAGTATTAAGATTTCTAAGAATTTTAGAAGATGAAGGATTAGGATTTGGTGCAGTTAACGCAGCGAGATGTGCTTTATCAATTATTCTACCACGAATAGATGGACAAACAATTGGAAAACATCAGTTGGTACACTGGTTCATTAGATCGGTGTATGAAAGAAACCCACCCAAACCGAAATATAATAGGTTTTGGGATGTGTCAATAGTATTCAAGTTATTCAAGGCATGGCCTAGCAATAGACATTTATCAATGAAGGAACTAGGATTTAAATTAGCAGTTCTTTTACTGCTAGTTACAGGACACAGAGAATAAACGATTGTGGCACTCTCACTGGATGGACTAGAAATAGATAAGGATGAAGTGACACTTGATTTAGAGACATTGCTAAAATCAAATCGCACAAGGGACCCACTGTCCACAGTACATGTAAATAGTTTTCCAGAGGATAAACGGATATATGTGTAGTTTCAGCCATTAGGGCTTATATATCCAAGTCAACTACTAATCAGCTTTATAAAGTCACATAAAGCTATCTCGAGAGACACTCGCAAGATGGACTATCAAGGTGCTTAAAACAAGCAAGAGTCAACACTGGACGCTATGCGTCTCACTCAATGCGTGGAGCCATGGTCTCCAAGGCAAGACAATTAAGAATCTTGGTCAAGAGAATCCTTGCACACGCTGGGTGGAAGACGGCTAGATTGTTTGCAAAACATTACAATAAACAATTAGAAAAATTCAGCGGCCTGGCGACATGCTTACTCACCAACTAAAGACAGGTGAGAAACAAAATTAAATTTTGTACTCCTAAAAATATAGTATGGTTACAACATTAAAGTATAAAAGGATACAAAATGAGATTACTGTAAAATTAGAATACTGTAAAAGTCTCCCAGGGCTATGAGGAGCCAGACGCGTAGTACCGAGGTAAAATAGTATAGCTATGCGAATCTTATCTGGGTACAGATGATGGATAACTGGTGTTTTCCCGAGGTTCCAGCCTCGGATAGTCATGGGTCAGGGGCCACCCACCCTACCCTACCACGACTATCATGTTTCGCGAGAACCAAATCGAAGACACAATAAGTATCCATATAGAGTTAAAATCATTTTTTATCCTAAAAAGTATGTAAAAGATTGCTGGACCCTGATGTGCTTCCTTCTCCCTGACCCACGACTATCTGAGGCTAGTACCTCGGGAAAACACCAGGTATTCATCATCTGTACCCAGGTAAGATTCATATAACTAAAATATATATGAGTCAGCCTCATGAAAATGGGCCAATTGGTAGTCAATTTAAGATGTTGGTGTCGCAATTCTTAAAGTGTAGTGCATTTCTTTGTTTTATATTAAATTATCCTAGAAACAAATAAGGTTGTTGTATTTTCTCGACCTTTACATTCAGGATAAATTTAAGGACTTGCCAACACCTCTGTCAATGCTAAACTATAATTATACCGTTCGACGCCGACATCCAATGCTCGACGCCGACAACTTCCCCCCAATTGGCCTATTTTAGTGAGCCTCACTCATATATATATAATATATGTATTTATATACATGCATATATATATGCACACACACACACACACACACCTTTGGTACATAGCTCCCATCATATAATGCTGCACACATGTTATATTGAGGGAGTTTTAATTGAAGTGCTCGCCACTCACTCGTAGCAGCAAAACAAAATGCCTCATAACTGTTGTTTTTTTTATACGCGCTGTCAGTTTTTGAAGGGAGAGAAACACACACACAACAAAAACAAACTGCACAAGACGATGTTTTAGTGCAATGCATGCCTACTAAGTATAAATAATGCAGGGTGTTGTCCAATGTGGTGTACATACAGAAACAAATCCCACTTCTCTGTAAATAAATCCAACAGATGTACGAATTTGCAACGAGCGCGAAACCTAGCTGTGATACTAATATAGCCACCTGCTCTTTGGGCTTTTTGTGTCTTGTTCTCTGTACGTCCTTGTGTCTGTTCTCTGTGATGTGTGTGTGTGATATACATCACACATGTATGTATATGTTTGTACATATCTATGTGTATGAGTACATATCTGGGTCATTCTCTAAAACTGGGCACCAAAGTGTGACATGGAAACCAAAAGTGAAAACCTTCCAAATAATAGCAAAGATCCTTCCAAATAATAGCCTAATCCAATGTCCTATGAAGGTTTGCATGTTGTGCATATGTCAGAGTTGAACAAAATGAGTTTCACTTTTTGAATTAGATCTTATACAAATTGAGCAATACATTAATATCACTTGTGTAACATGAAAATCAAAGACACATCCAGAACCTCATTTTAACATATACAACATAGTCAAACAAGATGTTATTGATTACTGTTAAGCAGACAAGGTTATGACTTACAAGAAAAAAGTTGAAAAATAAGTTGAAAAAAAGTTTGGCTACATGTATAGTGTCAATGTGTAAATTTTCACATTTTCACTCTAGCGCAAAATCATACAATTATAATTTTGATATCTTATGTGGGATAAATTCAATACATGTAGAACTGCTAACACACCTAATAGACAGAGGCTAAAATAATTATTTGACTTGCTATCAATAAAACAAAGACTTAATTATCAGCATCGTAACGTGGAAACCAAATATGTGGTGCCCAGTTTTGGAGAATAACCCATATATATATATATATATATATATATAGATGCATATATATTTATATATATATATATTGACTATATAGTACAGGTCCATATTCCCTAATCTAAAATCTTTGGGACCAGTTGTATTTCGGAATTAAGAATTTTTCGGAATAAACGTATTTATCAAACATTAATACTGCATATGAATATTCACACCAAGTTGGATAAATAAAGACTGCAGGTACTATTGCAGTTTATTTATAGAGTAATTGAAATAAAGGGATAATTATACATCAGATATACTCTAGAATAACAGTTGGTGTAACTTAAGCATATACAGCTTCAAATAAACCATAACAGTTGTATGTATCTACTGTACAGAAAGAATCAAAACATCAGTTTTCTGAACTTTTTGGATTTCGGATGAGGGAATATGGGCCTGTAATGTGTGTGTGTGTATGTATGTATGTATGTATGTATGTATGTATGTATGTATGTATGTATGTATGTATGTATGTATGTATGTATGCATGCGCAGTGGCCGACCTGACCCGATTAGTCGAGCCCCGACTGTCTGGTTGATCTCAGCTCTGCTTACAGTGGTTGCCATAGCTACCTGTGACGGGGCATGCGCAGAGTGCGATGTCTGAGTACCCTCGGCGGCCCACAACTGCAACTGCCCACACCGCTCAGGTTTTAAAGCAATATAATTCAAATAATGCCCGAAGCACACTTGCATTTATTTTCTTCTTTCGTCCGCCTACCACAATATATATTTTGTTAAGTATCACCACTGTGCTTGAATAAGAGCAACAACCAAAAAACACTGTCTATGCGTTATTTATCTTTGCGAAGAAAGGTTTTAATTCACATTTTATTATTGTTGCGGAAGCGGGCTAGAGAGAGAGAGAAAAACACAGAGAGAAAAAAGGCTGAGAAGTGCACTTTGAACTTAAAGTTGCTTAGTCTGATGATTTTGAGTTTCTGTTATTTTCTGAGATAAATGTATTAGGTTGATTGTTATGATCTACCTTACTTTAGTTTGAAGTAACTTTTATTTTAAATCGCTAACTTTTGAGATTTTTTTAAGTGCAAACATGCTAAATTAATTTTGGCAAGCTTGCCAAAAGTCTGACACCATAAGTTTCTGTAGTAACTATTCTATTAAGTTGCCTCACTATTCCCTTATATGTGGTAACAAATGTGTAATAGGTGTACCAGTATCTAAGTTAGATATGTAGAATCAAATCTAATTAAATGTTTTGGTTTTGAAAATTTGATGTTTTCATCGGACTATTCAACTTTAATGTGGCCCCGACCCACACTCGGCGGTTTGTCGGCTCGTCGGATTGGTTAAGGGCGGGCATTAAAGGCAGAAACGCATTTCTGTACCTTATTTCTCATGTTAATTCTCATTCTGTGTCTTCTCAGTGTGTTAGGTAGTAATTTATAAGAGAGTGGGTGTGTGTAGGCAGGGAGGGGGGGGGTATCCCTTCTACCACTCAACCAATGGAGCTCGGTATATATGTAATCAGACATTAATCGAGTGTAACTAAATACTTAATGATGTTTGACTGTTAATTCACAGAAATAAGGCTTTAACGTTGGTGGTGTCTTTTATAGTTATTTTAATATATTAGGCATATAGTTCTAGCTTTGAGGGTAGAAGTGTATGTGTGTGGATGGCGGGTAGGGGTGGGGTGGGGGGGGGGGGTGCCAGTTTACTCTATGGCTTCTACTGCAGGAGCATGCAGTCATGTGTTATGGTGGAGTATTTAAGTATGTTATGCGAATACAGTACAACTGTATCCCGTCTATGTATGTACTTGTAGATCTATGGCTGCTAGTTAGTATCAGTCAAATAGCATCCAGTACTTGACTATTAATTTCGGAGTTTAGATTCAATTACTGCTGGTTGAATAGGTTTGCCTTCTGTTCCCTAATTTGTCATCTCCAACTCCCACCAAACACTGCGCCGCTCTGTAATAGACGCAGTGTCTGGTTACTATACAAAACTGTTAATATAATACAACAAATAGACACCATGGGGCTACTCTGATGACATTATTTTTGTATCTGATCACACCACATTTTGACGTCTTTTTCTCCCAAAAGGCCCTTTCATCCCCCTTTTTTTTTTAAATTAAAAAATAAATTATTGCTTGAATGGATGATTATTTGAGTCAATTCTTTTTTTTGCATAACCAGGGGGGTTAATCTGATTAGCCCCAGCCTCATTTGCTTTATATTTCTTTGTGGTATATTCTTTCTGTAATTCCCGTTTAATTATATTTATTTCCTTGAAGTTTTTCTGTTAAAGAAAGTCTTAGTGATAGCTCCTAAATGTTAGTGGTTTTCACAATCTTAATGTTAGGATTAGATTTGAACCCCTTCCCTCCTCCCAAATCCATGCATAAAACATTGATAAAAAAAGTGGCTGGTGCTCTATATATATAATCTGAATTTTACCCCCTCTTTTTCTTCTTAACGTTATTTGGATTGTGAAGAACATATATATTTATGGACTGTCCCTTGGATAGCATATATATATATATATATTATATGCTTAATCTAATTATTCAAAGTTGGCTTATAGTTTGTCAGTGACAAAACAAGTGTTTTCAGAAATTGGCAAGTGAACAGAGACATCCTAACTGTCTTTATTTCTGCAGGTAATGTTCTCTACCCTACCTAATTACATAGTTCAGTTTTTTAACGCGCTTAGAATTTTATGCAAATTCTCCGTGTGTTTCCAATTCCGTTTTTGACGTGAATTGTTAGTGAACCGTTAAGATTTCGATGTTGCGATAGTTGGCCACTCTCTCCCCCCATTTCACAGCTACTTGATCATTACAGCAATGTTTGGGACATGCCTTTCTTTAAAAAAAAAAAAATCAATAAATATTTGTTTAAACCAACAAAATCACAACGATAAACCTGCTATGTAATGACACTATAATATGTATAAGTGAATTTCAGCCATATAAGGATGGTGGCAGGCGGCTAGATAATTGTTGTAAACTAGAATCAACCAAAGGCGCCATGTTGATTTCATGTTAGTTGTATACACATCAACTCAAGACACCATGGTAATTAGTTCCATGTATATTTCAACTAACATCGGTTTTGTACATCACTCTGCGCATTCTTTCCGCTCTGCCCACTCCCTGTTGCGATCTGCTTCTTACTACATATCTACAATGACCACAGAAATACTGTCTAATGTCTCATTACAGGTATATCCACATAAGTACACAAGTTTTATTTATTAATTATTTTAGATTGTTATTTGGAGGGGGTGAAGGGGTGAAGATTCTCGCCTGTTGGCAGCTCAAGTTGTGCTTTGAATCAAACAAAGCCAGGACCTCACACTATGCCACTTTATAGTAGAAAATCTGCACCTTCTCCCAATTCAATTGACCTATTGTTACACCTTTGGTTTTCTGCATATAAGCTGTTTGGTTGCGTGTCTATGTATACATTAATAGATCTCTCACTCCCCTTAGCTTTTATTATTTTTATTTAATGGTAATTAGGGTAAATTATTATTTTACTTCCAGTAGGAAAAAATCCCAATGTGTTTTCATAATACAGGGATGAAAGTGGTCTCCGGAGAAAATAGCAGATATTCTCCCATAGGTTTAGCATTGTTAGAGAACCGCGGAAAATTCCAGGAAGTTGGGGTTCATATATATTGGTATACGCTGATAGTGCTGCGCCGTTTGAAGCACCTGTTAGTAGTATACGCTGATAATGCTGCGGCGTCTGCACTGCATATTAGAGTGGCATATTAGTATACGCTGATGGTGCGGCAGCATAAAATAGAGCATATATGCTGCGGGATTGAAAAATACAGGAAATCCGCGAAATCGCAGAGAAATTTCACCCCTGAATATTAATAGCAATAATATAGCATCGCCAAATATTATAACCTAGACCCAGGTGTGTTCATCTATTATTGTATTATTTAATTCTTCCACTGGCCGATTGGGGCGCCACCTGTTGGTTTGGTGTTATGTTTTCGTTGACCATTTAGGCTGTTGTGAATAGCCTATAGATACAATGTGGTAATACTCCGAAATCGGGCATTTCGTACGGTTTTATGCAATTACTACTTGACTTTGTATGAGCGGGGAGCGGATTAAGAAAATATATATATGTATATAATATATATATATATATATATATATATATATATATATATATATATTATAACTTCATCAGCCAACACGTTAATAGTGAGGGGTTTTTTTTGGTTGTTTTTTGCAGTTACATTTCTGTGTTCCTAAGCGAATAGTATTAGATTGTTCCTCTTACTGGGCAAACTGTGAGTCCAATATCGTTGCTTAATCATTCACCTCGAAAGCTGTGCCGTTATTCCTAATGTTCAGACTTTTAAAGCAGACATAGTATTAAGTAATGATTTCAACTTTGTACCAAAACATAACCCATGCATAAAATGTGCACCACAGGTCTTTTTATGGAGGTATATTTATACTACCTGATGTTATTCTTTCTCCTACGGAGCAATGGTTAGTGTATGCTGGCAACATTTTGGGTGTTGCGATGAATAAATAAAAACATTTGCTATACTTGCTGTTCTTCATTTGTGGGGTTTAACCGATTAATTAACCCATTGCAGCTGCCACCTGCATTTATGTGGACAATAAGTATTTTGTGGTGTTCTCTGTGGCGGAGTGGTTAGAGTGTCTGACTTTTTTCTAGGTCAGACTCCTAATCTGAGGGTCGGCGATTCGATTCCCCGTGCCACCAGCTCTGCCAATTTGGATTTCCACCGCTGTGTATAACTTATCAAAGGCCGGTTGCTCTCATACCATGTGGTGTGGGAGGTTAAAAATCCCTTGGGTCGGTAAAAGTGTAGGCTCGGGCTTTCTATCGCCCAGCAGTGGAGTGGGGAAGACCAGTCGTCTGTGACTGGGATTTCCCCTGCTTGGGACAACTAATGTACCAAAAAAAAAGAGACAAATAAGTGTTCACACTTCCTGTCTACCATTTGCTATATAATTATATCTTCTATTTTATCAAATTATTAATAGATTATAAAATATGTATAAATATTGGGGTTCATGCAAAAAGTTGGCCACCAGAATCGAAGAACATTTTCAAGGAGATATGCAATATTTTGATACCAAAATCGCTGTACATAATTGGCTGACATTTAGTCCTTTCAAATATTAAAGTTTCCCGTCCAGTTATGCATGGATGGCTGCCAATTCAGCACCCTTCTCTCGTGCAGTGAGCAGGAGTGGGCTGGGGCTAAGTAGCGAGGGGAGGGGCGATTTAAGAACACTCTAGAACATATAGTTAAATTTAAGAACATTCAAGGGTACTGAAACCAAAATCTAAATTCAAGACTTGGTGAAGCATGCGAACCCTGATATATACACACATTCTCGATGTCGGACATCTGGGTACTTTTAGCGCTCACAATGCTCGAACGGTAAAACAAATGCCAGTCATAAGCCATGTTCACACACGGGCATTAAGTCGCCTCAACTAGTTCGGCTCACGTTCGCCATGCGGACGCGACGCTGAGGGGGATTAGGGCTGATTCGCCTCAACTAGTTCGCCTCAAGTAAACCGTGTCGTGAGGTAGTCTAGAGCAAGCGAACTAGCTTAAGTCGGCCCATATTGCCTGTGTGGACGGTAGCGGTTTAGATGAGGGGGGTTAAGGACGTCACAGTCGAGACCTGAGTTTGTTGACTTTCCGGTAAATTTGCTCTATGAAACTGCTAGCTGTGCACAGATATTTTTTTCATCATTTATTTTTAGCGTTTCACTGCCCAGCAGAAGTTTTGACCGTGACAAAACAATACGATTCAGTCGAAACAGATCTAGGTCGAACCCACACTCTCTCGTGCCGACGTCGACTAACCGAAACTGGCATTGGTTAGTATGGACTTGCTCATGCGCAGATATCAATTTCCGGCTAAAAGTACTGCATGTGTGGACACGACACTAGTTCGCCTTATCTAGTTCGGCCTAAACTTGCAGGTGTGAACACGGCTATTGAGACAACATTAAAACTCAGTAATTTGTGCTTTGAAAGCCAATTTCTCTTGTTTCTATTAAATAGTTTCTCTACAATTTCACATTCAGCTTTTTTTTATCATCAGCCAATTGGAAGTTCTTGAATTTATTTAGCAGAAATAGTTTTTGAGGCCATGATCTGGTAAGGCTACCACTGGCACTGAGTCTCAAAATATCCCAACTGTCACTATTATCTCTGTTTTTAATACTTTCAGAAAAAAATTGCTCTTGGGTTAAATTAAATACTCAAGATCTTCCTCTTCAATCGTGCATTAAGATATTTTTAATCGATCCAATGAAAGCTTTTTAACTTATTTTACCAAAATAAATGCTCTACATAGACATAGCATTGCTGCAGGACAGATCACTGCGGTGTTTTAACCTTCACGGGCTAGTTTCCAGGGTTGTGACATCAAGCTGACATAGAGAATACCTGCACAGACACTCACACATACTCGATAGTGATTTTTGGGAGAATAAACAAAGAACACCTCCCGGCTAATCCCACCAATGGCACCACCTGTGTGTGGTCAACTGGCACTTCTCCAGCCAGTGTTGGTATGTTTGTTAAGATTTTATGTTCTAGCAACATATATGGTCATATCAGAGCGGGTACTGACTTTTGAGTGTGCAGGATACTCTCCCAAACCATGTGTAAATTTCCAGAGTGCATGTAAAACGGTTGGAAGACCAGTGCTCCGGCGCTGATATTATACTTGTTCAGATGAATAAACACTTGTGAAAACAACAAAAAAACTCATCACAACTTGTATAGAGCTGGCCTACTGTAACCCGACATCAGAGTTGATTGCATGTCTTTGTGATGCACATGGGCAACACAATGTACAACAGTGTACATTATTTGGTGATGTGGTAGCCATCCTTAAATATGAATTGTATAATATGATTTTGGTAGTCTGTGTGAGAATTCAGATTTAAAATGAAAGAACATTTTTATAATATAACACCTGTGGTCGTTTACCTTTTCATATTTTCCCCAAGATTGAATACTGTAGAAGATATACCAGTGCTTGTAAACTGGCAGCCATCTTGGATTTCTAGATGACATCATCAGTATATGAACTTTGATCTGATACAGATAGATGTGTCTCCAAAATACCCAGTGATAGCCACCTTCACGACTAATTTGGAGTAAATGTTTAAGGAGATATGCCAGTTTTAGTGTTACGGTGGCCACCTTGGCAGCCATCTTGGAAATTACCATTATGTAATACCATAATACTTAGTTATAATGGATAGCTTGACCCCTCAGACCTAGGTATAGAGACAAAAATCACCTTCCTATGATGAACAGGTAGGCAGTTATGGCTGCCATTTATAGGTAATGGCAGCCATCTTGGATTTCTCAAATTGCTCAAGGGTGACAACATGTCATCAAGCAGTTTCTGAAAATAGAGACCCTTGGCTACCAAAATCAACAGTAAAAAAAACTTAATACAACAATGCAGGGTTAACCCTCTCTGCTCCCGGACTATACTGAAAGTTGAAACATCAGGCCGCCGGCACTATGGTCCTATATATCCCACCTCGTCACATTATCCTGATAACTCAGCTAACCTTGTGTTGGTATGTGTGTATATGTATACGCATGCATTCAGTGAGCTATTCTAGTGCAGAACAATGATAAAACCACTGACAAACAAGTCAGTACCCGTCCCGATATGGCTTCAGGTGCTGTTAGGACGCAAAACCAGTCACTCACTATGTGTCTTGAAAAGGCTTCCGACCAGACGGGATGGCTGAATGAGTTGAGCGTCAGTCTTCTGTTTTAGGAGATCAGGGGATCCGAAGCCATGAGTTTGTGGGTTTGAACCCTGGTCGAGTCAAACCAATGACTTAAATATTGATGCGTGTCGCTTCCTAGCGAGGCGCTCGGCATTATTAGGAGAGGGCAAGGACTGGTTCGCTCAGTGTCAGGATAATGTGACAGTGGGATACCAGGTCATGGTGCTGGCGGCCTGGTCTCCCAGTGGAGCACCACTATAAAGTCACCATAAGTGCACACTGTTAGTGTTACAAGTCAGTACCCATCCTGATATTACCTGAGATGTTGCTAGGACGTGTTTATGGTCTTCGCTGCCGATACGGCGTTAAGCAATCACCACTAACTGACTAACCGTACAACAAACAAATAAAAAACGAAAAGGCTTCCAGATTCGTGGACAAATACGCACCGATTGCTGTATGTCGCGATACCGTTTTCACCCAAACGCAAATCCCTATGATAACGGGCCGATATAATCGCCCTCTCCATTGAAACAGCTCAATTAAAATTAAATTCAATACTTTATTTCAGACTCAGCATTAGTGGAATTGCATAAATTGGTCCATAGTAGGTACATATAATAAATGTGAATAACATACAAGTAATAGTATGAACACTACAATACTAACCATTATCAAAATGTTGTTTCCTGATGAGCGTGTTTCACTGAGCATATAACTTACAACACTGTCTATTAATATCCATGTCATCTCTAAAGTCTCAGTCATGAATTTAAAAGAAAGAAATGTAAACCAAATGTCGCATACTCATTAATGGAATTTCATAATACGCTTGCGACCACCAAAAAAAGCGGGTGGTCCTCAGGGTTTGTCGACCATATGTGCTTTGAGGCTTGACATCCAAGAAGCGGACGTGTTGAGGCGAAGCCAGGACCAATAGGTATTCCAGAGGGCTTTTGGACGCAAACCCCATAACAGGGCAATCAAATATTTGAAGAGTTCAGGCGCAAATACACGTAAACACCAATCCAAAAATCTAGTTTAAATAAAATATTTTTACATGAAAATAATTTTAATTCTCATCAATTCCACTTTTCATATGATCATATGGGTATGGAGCAATGAACAACAAAATAGGAATATAATTTTTTTTTTATATTTTGTAGGTTTGAATTCAATGTTTATCTCCATTTTTGGATTGACGTTTAGGTGGTTTTGCGCATGAACTCATTTGTTCAAATACTTTGCGTTCAAAATAGCTACTTTGGTCAGATGTTGAAGAGCAATGTATTTTAACATAACTGAACACAGTAAGTAGAATGTGAGGGAGTGATAGAAGTTTTATTGCAATTAATATCACCAATGAATGTTGTCAACAGCATTTAATAAAAATTATCCAAACAATAAGACAATTATTATTTAATCCCAACCCTCACGGCATTCTTCGCAAGCCTGCTATTCTATTTAAAAACTATACATATATATCACCTAACGTCATTACCCTGAACCCGATCCTACCCTGCATGCCCTTTTTTTCCCTAATTTTAAATTAAGGCAAATTTGTTGGAAAAATTGTATCCTGCGCAAGGTTCTTCAAAGTTAAATTGTCAAGTTTGAATCCCGTCAAAGTTTTGTACACCATTGAGGTAGGTCTACGCTTGGGGGACATTTAAGTATCTAAATATCTGTATATTGTCAGCTCGTTTAAAAAAAAAAGAAAAAGATATGACCACATACTTGTATGTTTCACAAGTTAGGAGTGGTTTTTCCAACGCGCCTCAGCCTTCGGCATCACCCCATTTTAAACATTAGGCACATCTATGAGCATGTACAAATTACGCCTTTTGACATGTACTATCTACGCAAGGCAAATGGAAAAAAGAAATGCTGCCTTGACCACTAGAATTGGACCCCTTCATTATCAGGTGAAAAGAATTAGGCCTCGTCTTGAATTAGGGTGCGCAGAGTCCTTGCTGTTTGTTTGTTTGTTGTTGTTTTATGTCTTAGCAACATCTAAGGTCATATCAGGACAGCCCGAGTCCTTGTGATATATGCGTAATAGATGTATAGGTGTATGGCTAATATATTTTAACGAGATGCAGAGTTTGAGACAAAGGAATATGCTAAGAAGATGACGTCATGGAAAGTTTAGCCGGCGGGTTGAGCGAGCCCTAGGCCGTGAATAAACCATTCAGTATCCAGAAGTCAAAGTGTTCAGACGTTGTACTTTCACAGTCCTTGCGAGCCTAAAGTAGGAGGTGAAGCCATTACAGGAGGTCCACTAGTATCAGCCTACACTATTGACCAGCCAATCTGCTAAGAAATGAAATGGTTTGTTTTTTGTGGGTTTAAATAACAAAACCTAATGAGGGGTAGGATTCCACACGTGCGCACTGATGAGCTGTTGTATATCGAACTTTGGGAGAGGTGGGGGGGGGGGGATGTGAGAAGTATTACTGATAGAAAAATAAACAAAAAGTAAAGCAAATTTCTTTGGCATTTATTTTATAACCACAAACTTGTGACGCCCTCCTCGGGTTGAGTAATGCTGGGCTATAACCAGGCCGACTTGACACGCGTTGTAAACCGAGTAGAACAGAACCACGGCCAGTTGGAACAGCTGAAATCGGCGCAACATGACCGAGGCCACACCCAGTTGGGGCAACATGACAAAGGCCACACCTAGTTGGGGCAATATGACCAAGGCCACACCTAGCTGGAGAAACATGACCAAGGCCACACCCAGCCGGCGCAGCTTGGTTAAGGCCCGGCTCAGCTTGGTTAAGGGCCGGCGCAGCTTGGTTAAGGCCCGGCTCAGCTTGGTTAAGGGCCGGCGCAGCTTGGTTAAGGCCCGGCGCAGCTTGGTTAAGGCCCGGCGCAGCTTGGTTAAGGGCCGGCGCAGCTTGGTTAAGGCCCGGCTCAGCTTGGTTAAGGGCCGGCGCAGCTTGGTTAAGGCCCGGCTCAGCTTGGTTAAGGCCCGGCTCAGCTTGGTTAAGGCCCGGCGCAGCTTGGTTCAGGCCCGACGCAGCTTGGTTCAGGCCCGACGCAGTCACTAGTCACCCGTTGGTTAAGCAAACATTGCGGCCAAGTCGGTCAGATAACTTTTTTGTTTAGTTTCGCATACAGCAGTCGGCGTCACTGTACAACCCACAGCATTACCTTGTATACATATTGCAACGAGTCGCACACGATCATAAATACATCACAACTAGGTAGCGGGTCAAATATAATCTCCTACAAAGGAAACACACTGGTTAGTTCTGTTTGTACAGACATCAATGTACTAATACTAATAACGATGGTGCTGGCAACACACTGGAGGCTGGACGACCACTCCGCCTCGTATTGCACCAATATGAATTAAATAGCTATTGTCAAAAACTGGCATAACTCAAATGGTGACGGTGAGGGGGAAGGGTATAGAAAAGTCTAATCCATGTGCCGTATTACGAGTTGTATTTATTTACTAGTAGTTTCACTTGTGCTCGCGTCTCCCTAATTCTTGGACACGAATTCCTCTCCCTTTTGAATGTTCTTGTGGAGCTCAGGTAACGCCTTCTCCAACAGCGCAACTTCATATTCCAGCAACTTGCCGAGACCCAGGTTCTTGTCAACACCATTTTTCTGAAATCATAGAATACATTTTGTTGTTTAAACATATGCAGTTACTCATCAAACACCCCCTCCCCCCAAAATAACAGCAATCATTTTAATGCGTCACTTCTGATTTTGGCCAGGCGGGGTTGGCACATGACCGAGGCCGCACCCAGTTTGCGCAACATGACCGAGGCCGCACCCAGTTTGCGCAACATGACCGAGGCCACACCCAGTTTGCGCAACATGACCGAGGCCGCACCCAGTTTGTGCAACATGACCAAGGCCGCACCCAGTTTGTGCAACATGACCGAGGCCGCACCCAGTTTGCACAACATGACCGAGGCCGCACCCAGTTTGCACAACATGACCGAGGCCGCACCCAGTAGGCGCAACATGACCCGAGGCCGCACCCAGTAAGCAAACCAGTCCTTGCCCTATGCTATTAATGTGGAGTGCCAGGCTAGGTAGCACCAATTATCAATTTTCTAAGTTATCGGTCAGAATCCCCACACAGGATAGCCAGCTCTTACTGATTCAGTGATCCCATCCGATGATTGAGTGAGTGATGCTTCAGTTCACTGAAAGGCACAGCCGGGTCAATGCTACTTACGCCAAGAAGGAGCGGTGTAGAGAAGTATTTGGATTCCGTTTCGTCCGACTTGACGAAGGCACACTCAACAATGCCCTGCTCACCATTCAGCGCTTGGATAACAGAGCCCGCGAAGCGTGCACCTGCATAGGCCATGGACAGTGTTGCCGAACCCTGCAAACAAGACAACAGTTAAAAGCTTATCGAATCTCATTAAATAATCTTTTTTACTTTACATCTATACATACATGTATACAGCTATCTTATACAGTGAAACCCCGTTACACCGCAATTGTTTCCGGGGTCCAATGATCATGCTGTGGCGGTGATGAAAATGGAAAGTATTGCCTCTAGAGCAAGTTTCAAACCCACACATCTGGCCATTCCAGGGCATAGCATGCTAACCATTAAGGGTACATTCCTTACACGCGGTATGCGGTATGTGAATGCGACAAAAAGTCGAAACGCCTTGAAACCTATGGGCTACATTCCTTACATGCGGTATGCGAATGCGAATGCATTTTCCGATCGGTCCATGTAGCAATCGGTGCGGCATGCGGTATTCGGCACGCAGGGTGTAACCAGAAACCTGAGTCTGATGTGTCCATTAGTTTAACACTAGGAGAGGCGACTGAGCATTACAGAACAGTCTCACACAGGGGTGAGGAGGGGAAACACATGGTGAGCTGGGCACCCGAGAGACATACGGTTAGGGGAAAGCCAAAAATGCTACCATATACACAGAAATATGAATACTTATCTATAATTTGGTTATAATAAAGGTAGGAACCCCCATGTGACGTACGAAAAGGTACATAGATATAAATGCAATATTTGGTCATATACAGAGCAGTATGGAGAATAATTGTATATTTTTATTTTTTAAATATAGCCAGTCGTGTGCCGCATACCGCATAGCACGTGTAAGGAATCATGCCATTCGCATACCGCATGCCGCATACCAAGTGTAAGGACTGGGCCCTTTATACTACCCAGGCTCGCTGACGCAATCACCCTATCCACTCTCACCTGTCTACGTGGGTCCTTTGCAGGAGAGGTCAGTGCAGACCACTACGCTTTCATCGGACTAGGCAGCTTTAATAATACCCGATAGCCGGTGGCAATGTGGCTCCTTACCTGAGAGGTTAAAGCAGACTACTACGCTTTCATCGGACTAGGCAGCTTTAATGATACCTGACAGCCTGTGACAATGTGGCTCCTCTCCTGAGAGGTCAACGCAGACTACTACGCTTTCATCGGACTAGGCAGCTTTAATCAATTTCAGGGATGAAAGTGTTCTCCGGGGAAAAAAAGCAGAAATGCGGATATTCTCCCATAGGTTTAGCACTGTCACGGAATCGCGGAAACTTTCCGGAAGTCGGGTTTCATATATATTGGTATATGCTGATAGTGCTGCGGTGTTTGGAGCATTTATTAGTGGTATACGCCGATAGTTCTGCATGTCTGCACCACGTATTATTATAGATCTACGCTGACGGTGCTACGGGAATGAAAAATCCCAGAAATCCGCGGAATCGCGGAGATCTTTCATCCCTAAATAATACCTGACAGCTTGTGACAATGTGGCTCCTTACCTGATAGGTCAGTGCAGACCACTACGCTTTCATCGGACTAGGCAGCTTTAATAATACCCGATAGCCGGTGATAATGTGGCTCCTTACCTGAGAGGTCAACGCAGACTACTGCGCTCTCATTGGACTAGGCAGCTTTAATAATACCTGACAGCCAGTGACAATGTGGCTCCTTAACCGAGAGGTCAACGCAGACTACTACGCTTTCATTGGACTAGGCAGCTTTAATAATACCCGACAGCCTGTGACAATGTGGCTCCTTACCTGAGAGGTCAACGCAGACCACTATGCTTTCATCGGACTAGGCAGCTTTAATAATACCTGACAGTCTGACAATGTGGCTCCTTAACCGAGAGGTCAACGCGGACTACTACGCTTTCATTGGACTAGGCAGCTTTAATAATACCCGACAGGCTGTGACAATGTGGCTCCTTACCTGAGGGGTCAATGCAGACTACTACCCTTTCATTGGACTAGGCAGATTTAATAATACCCGACAGGCTGTGACAAAATGGCTGCTTGCCTGAGAGGTCAGTGCACTCAGTGTTTGTACCAAGGCAGAAATAAAACCCTACTTTTGTGCAACCACAATCTTAGTTTTCCACCAGTACTTAAAATGATCAAAAACAAAGCCGTCAGACAATTAACATATATTCTAAATAAACTAATTTTGTTCATTAGCATTCCAAAGAATTTATGGACATTCAAGAAATGAACAAGAAATGTAAGCAAAATCCAATGGATTCGTCCAAAAAAGAATGCAAAATTATCGAAAAATTGACTTTATCCGACAAATACGTTAATATCCGACGAAATTTGGATAGTTTGACTCTGTGCAAACACTAAGACTTCTACGCTTTCATCGGACTAGGGAGCTCTAA
Source organism: Branchipolynoe longqiensis (assembly GCA_030323885.1). Classification (NCBI taxonomy): domain Eukaryota; kingdom Metazoa; phylum Annelida; class Polychaeta; order Phyllodocida; family Polynoidae; genus Branchipolynoe; species Branchipolynoe longqiensis. The sequence continues at coordinate 20,326,348 of CM059195.1, forward strand.
TAATACACGACAGGCTGTGATAGGGGACTCACTGCGCCGGCCTTGGCCTTGACCACCTCGGTGCCCGCCTCCTGGATGCGCGTTATCAGCTTTTCGCGCTCCTCACGTGGGAACGAGACGGACGGCGTGCACTGCGACAGCAGCGGGATAATCGTCACGCCCGAGTGGCCACCAATCACCGGGCAGTTTACGTCCGACACATCCAGGTCCTGCCAGAGAAAACACAAAATCTTTATAAACCAGAGCACCCCCGGGGATCAACAGTTTCATTTGACCTAAGGTAATATCAGGACGGATACCGACTTGTGACAGTGTGCATTCATGGTGACCTTTTTTTGGGTAAGAACATAAATTTTTTTCCAGCGCCGAGGCACTGGTCTTCCAGCCGTTTGCAATACATTGTAAATAGGTAGATCAGCAGGTACTTAGGTAAGGCGCATTAGTAGATTATGATTTGTTTGTTTGTCGTTTTATGTCCTAGCAACATCTAAGGTCATATCAGGACGGGTACCGACTTGTGACAGTGTGCACTCATGGCGACTTTATAGTGCTGCCCCACTGGAAGACCAGGCCGCTAGCACCATGACCTGATATCCCACTCAGTCACATTATCCTGACACTGAGCACATGAGTGCTTGCACTGTCATAATAATGGCAAGCACCTGGCTAGGAAGCAACAAGTATCAATTTTAAAGTGATTGGTTTGACTCGACCAGGGTTCGAACCCACGACCTATGGGAGACGGACGCTCTAACTCATTCGGCCATCCCGTCTGGTTAGTAGATTATGAAGGAGGTTAGTGTGTTAGCCATAATAAGTTCAGTATTATCGGCTAAGATGGTGGGTCGCAGCAAAAACTGTGCTGCTATTATGGGTACGGTGTATGTGATGGGGGTGGGTTATAGTGCTGGCCCACTGGAAGACCAGTACTTCGGCACCATGACCTGATATCCCACTCAGTCACATTATCCGGACACCGAGCCAACCAGTCCTAATAATTCTGAGCGCCTGGCAAGGAAGCGACAAGTATCAAGTTAGTAAGTCATCGGTTTGACTTGACCGGGAATTTAACTCCCGACCTTCCGCACGGGAGGCCTGCGCTCTACCGATTCGGCCACCGTGTCCGGTATATGGCTATCTAATCATACCACAAAATCTAATGCTAATCTAATCCTATTAGCAAAGCTGTGTGTAGGGCGAGAGGTCCAACTATGATATGAAATTGCACTAGTGGCCTTAGTGAGAAGCGTGTGAGGCAGCCGGGTCTTTGTACACAAAGTAAATAGAGCATTATCACGTTTTTAATACATGGGACCCTCAGAGCTCGGACTCCTAATCTAAAGGTCAGTGGTTCGATTCTCCATGCCCCCACCTCTGCCAATTTGGATTTCCACCGCTGTGTATAACTTACAGCGTCATCAAAGGCCAGTTGCTCTCACACCATGTCTATGTGGTGTGGGAGGTTAAAAAACCCTTGGGTCGGTACAAGTGTAGGCTCGGGCTTTCTATCGACAAACTGTCTAATGGTGAAAACAAGTCTATTCAGACTTATCCATAATAGGCAGTATAAATCTTCCAAGAACAAGAGAGAGAGAATAAACCCTAAACTGCTCCTATCGTCAACAACAAAATAATCCCAGTTTAGCATCGTGTTGTCTCAGTGAAATGTCTTCTTTTTAATGATATGGAATCCTACGTGTACAGAAATAACTAGGTCAGTCGCCACATGTCAAAGGCATCAGTAAATTAAAGCAAAGTAACCATCTTTGTTCGTAACAATTCCCATGCTGTGCTCTAAATTCACTATACAACCAAGCGAAACTCCATCTGCATCCATGTTTGTTTGCAATGATTCCAACGGCTTTAATTGTCTTTACGAGAATTTCATTGGTGGTCTAAATTCGGTTAATCAGTGAATAAATCCTATTGTCAGCGCGCAGCCTTGGTCTTCCGGCCATAGTTTGTTTGTTGTATTACGTCCTAGCAACATCTAAGGTCATATCAGGATGGGTACCTACTTGTGACAGTTCACACTCATGGCGATTTTATAGTGCTGCCCCACCATGACCCGATATCCCACTCAGTCACATTAACCTGACACCGAGCTAATCAGCCCTTGCTTTATCCTAATAATGCCGAGCACCAGGCTAGGAAGCGACAAGTATCAATTTTTACGTAATTGGTTTGACTCGACTGGGAACAGAACTCGCGAACTTGCGATCTTCCGCACGCGAGGCCTGTGCTCCACCGATTCGGCCATAAGATATGTTGACTAATATACAAATGTGATAAGATAGCTATATTGTGATGGGCCGCAGCCACCCCGAAAGCACAAGGGAAGATAGCATGTAAGGTCCAACAAGGTTTAATCCGGTGATGCAGATTCCGAGGGACACCAGTTTGCCAGGGACACTTCCATTCAAATGCATTGTCAACGTCCGTGAGCAAATCTTGCTACAGAAAAAGTCAAATATCTCTAAAATTACACCACCTAGAAACAAATCGCTTCGTACACATATAGAAAACATCTTTACCATTAAGATTATATTAAATTGATGAGGTTCGGGTTCTTGATTTCTATTAATTTTGAATAAAACTAATGTTTTTCACTGCGCGTACCGTCCAACTCAAGGCATTGTCAATGGCCATGAGCAATCTTCATACAGAAAATACAGGAAAAGTTTAATATCTCTAAAACGACACCACCTAGAAACAAATCGTTTGGTACACATATAGAAAACATCTTTACCAAAAACATTATATTAAATTTATAAGGTTAGAGACGATGCTGTTCGATTTTGACGCATGCTTAGAAGCGATGTGTCCCTGGCAAACTGCAACAGTTTTGGATTCGGAGTGACATGTTCACTGCCCAACCAGGTCGCACCTAACCTCTTCTTGCGCGGGTGAGCCACTAGTAGAGCATGGGGCAGTCCACCATAGGGACTGCCGTCACCACGTGCCAGTGGGGCTCATTACGGACCACTACAACATGAACAACAATGAAGAGAAACCCTACATTAAAACCATATGTGGGTGACATTTGGCATTTCTAGACAAGGTATATGATTATTTAAGGGGAGACACGGGTGATCGGAACATGAATTTGGGTGAAACTGGTGATTTTTGGTGTACTAATTTAGTGTAAATAATATGTTTTTTTTGGACAGATAATTACTTGACTGGATATTTGTGTATATAATTTGGAATTCTAGATGATGATACTGGACTTTAACATTTGAAAGAAACACTTTGTGAAATTTGAAGCTCGTTTTCTCAGAACTGCTTTTCCCAGAGCTTTGCCAATTTGCCCCCTCTAAAAATGTAAGTTATAATTGTAGCAGAAAGCTGAAACTTGGCAGTCTTATGTAAAGGTTACTGCTGAGTGCAATAAGATGGTTAAAAACACTGTATCTTTCATAGTTCAAGAGCTAGGGATGGAGACACAAAAATTGACCATTGAATTTTTTTTACCTCTGGTTCATCATGTAGGGACATGTTGGTAATGACATATATAAATTCACAAACCACCTTGTTGCACTCAACTGGACCAATTCTTCATATAATAACTTGATTCAGGCAAATCTAGACACATTCAGTATACTTCCTGGAGGGGGTAAAATTTTGATTTTTCTTTTTGCAAGATCCTTCATCATATGCCCCATACTCAAGATAGAGCTTTGAAACTCTGCAGATATGCTTCTCTTGATACAAAGAATGTGTGCTCCAATTTTCAAAGCTCTATCTTTAATAGTTTTTGAGATACGGAAATCACCCAAAAATCATCACATGTGTTCAGTAGACCATATTATCAGGTGATAAATTTCCATCACAAACAAAAAACTGAGTGACAAAGGAAGGCATACCTTAGCAGCAGCAATGAAGGTGTTGGAGCGGACAATGTCGAGTGTGCTCACACCGAATATCCTCTTTGGGTCATATACATTGTGCTTTTTGAACATCTCAGATGCAATGGGCACTGTGGAGTTCACCTGAAAAGAGATGCGTGCAAATCAATACAACACTCATAAAAAAAGGCATAGCCCAAAACTTATGCGACTAGCAGCTCAGTGTGCAGCATACTTTGTGAAATAGGTCTTAAGGGGAGACACGGGTGATCAGAACATGAATTTGGGTCAAACTGGGGATTTCTGATTTTTGGTGTATTCATATAGAAAAACTTCTTGTTTTTTGGACAGATAATTACTTGACTGGATATTTGTGTATATAATATGGAATTCTAGATGATGATACTGGACTTTACCATTTGAAAGAAACACTTTGTGAATTTGAAGCTCGTTTTCTCAGAACTGCTTTTCCCAGAGTTTTGCCAATTTGCCCCCTCTAAAAATGTAAGTTATAATTGTAGCAGAAAGTTGAAACTTGGCAGTCTTATGTAAAAGTTGCCGCTGAGTGCAATAAGATGGTTAAAAACACTGTATCTTTCAAAGTTCAAGAGCTAGGGATGGAGACACAAAAATTGACCATTGAATTTTTTTTTACCTCTGGTTCGTCATGTAGGGACATGTTGGTAATGACATATATCTATAAATTCACAAACCACCTTATTGCACTCAACTGGACCAGTTCTTCACATAATAACTTGATTCAGGCAAATCTAGGCACATTCAGTATACTTCCTTGAGGGGGTAAAATGTTGATTTTTGTGTGTGCAAGATCCTTCATCATATGACCCCTACTCAAGATAGAGCTTTGAAACTCTGCAGATATGCTTCTCTTGATACAAAGAATGTGTGCTGCAATTTTCAAAGCTCTATCTTTAATAGTTTTTGAGATACGGAAATCACCCAAAAATCACCCGTGTCTCCCCTTAATGGGGGGTTCCGCCACAAAGCTACCCTTTAAGGGTAACGCGTGCACTAATGTGGACAGCAGTTCATTTAACAGCATGCCCTGTAGAAAAGGTCACAGAGGATTTCTGCTGCCAGCAAGCACTCTAATTGCAGTGAACAGAATGAGTTTATCTGAGATCAATATATTAAATTGATTATTATAATCTACATTACTTCAGTTTGAAGTAACATTTATTTTCAATGGGCTAACTTTAGAGATATTTTAAGCGCAAACATCCTAAATTAATTTTGGCAAACATGCCAAAACTGCATTAACAGGTTCTATTAAAGTTGCATAGTCCGATGGTTTTGAATTTCTGGAATTTTCTGAGATAAATATATTAGATCGATCATCAGTATCTACTTTACATTAGTTTAAAGCTGCTTTTATTTTAAGTGGTCAACTTTTCAGATATTTGAAGTGCAAACATGGAAAATTAGTTTTGGCAAGCTTGCCAAAACTCGGACACCATAGACTTCTGCAGTAACAGGTTCTAAAACTTCTATTAAATTGACTCAATATTCCCTTCAAAGCAGAAATAAATGTCTATTAAATTGACTCAATATTCCCTTCAAAGCAGAAATAAATGTTTAATAATTGCATCAGTATCTAAGTTAGATATATGTCAAATCAAATCTAGATAATTATTTTGTTTTTGAAAATTTGATATTTCATCGGACTATGCAGCTTTAAATTTACTCAGTATGCCCTTCTGTGGCAACAAACGCATAATGAACCAGTTGTGGACTACTGGTTGGAATCTGTGACAAGGTCTGCTGGGTCTTAGCTTTAGTTCTTTGTGAGGGACCAGAGGAACCCAGAAAAATATCTATCATGCTAACCATTACGCTCACTAAACCGGAAGTTGTGAGTGTCATCAACACGGCAAATGATTAGTATCAAGGAACAGTCAGTGAGCACATCACCAACGGGTGTATTCGATTAACCACCTCGGGTCACCCGAGTCACTTTATGGCGCATGTGCACATTCTACAGACTCGGGCTGAATAAACGAACACGCTTCTCCACACTCGGGGTGGGAATAATGGTCGCTTAAGGTAAAACTCCATATATGCGGCATGCGAATGCGGTATATGTAGCCGATGTTTACTTTTTAGCCTGGAGGGGGCCGGGAAAAAGAAGATACCCATGCCGTTTTGGGGTTTTTCTCTCCAAATTTGTGAAGGAAAGTCAAAGTTAATGTTTTCTATGGCAAACGCACCAGCATTCGTACCGATCGGTCCATGGGTCGATCCATTTGCCGCATTCGGATTCGCAATCGCATTCAGACGTATGGAAGCACTATTATGCCTTTACATGCTTTTCGATTTGTTTGCCGCATTCACATATATGGAATCTTAGCTTTAATAACTGATATAACTACAGCAAAATAGGATTTAAAGTATTTTATGATTGCATAGTTTAGTTATATTTCCATTTCATTAATCTGGGTTATTACCAAAAAAAAAACACATAGGACTGGTACTGGTAGCTGTTATCCTACAAGACGGTACAAGAGCAAATGTCACTCCTAGCACCTCCAGCCAAGACGTGGGTTACTGGGGTCGGGACATTTTGCACACATCACTTTTTAAAATACTTTTAATCGACTCCACTCGCGGTGTTCGATTTGAAATTCTAGCAACTCGGGTGACCCGAGTCGCGTTAATCGAATACGGCCAATGCTACTCATAACGCTCAATAAAAAAGTCCCACACACTGGGTTGGCGATGATGCAGATGATGGCCTTGGGGCAGTGCACGGCGCAGCCCTCGGCCAGGTCGCGCACGATGGAGGCGTTTGTGTTGAACAGGTCGTCGCGCGTCATGCCCGGCTTGCGGGGCACACCGGCCGGGATGACCACCACGTCGCAGCCCTTTAGGGCCGCGCCCAACTCCTCCGGGCCCTGGTGGCCGGTTACCTGGGCAGGCGACGAGCAGTGCGACAGGTCGGCAGCCACGCCCAGCGTGTTGGCAATGTCGTACAGCGACAGGTGCGTGATGGCCGGGTTGGTCTTCAGCAGCAGCGACATCGGCTGGCCGATGCCACCCGACGCGCCGAGCACGGCCACCTTCACATTGCTCTGTGGGAGAGAGGAGAGTGTTGATTATTGGAGTGTACGTCCTGGCAACATCTAAGGTCATATCAGGACGGGAGAGGAGAATGAGGAGTTGGAGGGGGAGAGAAGAGAATGGAGAAGGACAATGAGAGAGTGGGAGGAGGACAATGTTCTGAGGACAATGAGGGAAGAGGAGAATCAGTAGGGGAAGCGTGAGTTTTTGAATTTGTTGGAATAAATGCCACAATTTGCAGTAGGTGGGGTCACTTGGTGAACTTGAAAACACCAGTGCAGATATTCAGATTCAGACCCCGTCCTGATATGACCTTAGATGTTGCTAGGACGTAAAACAACAACAAACAAACAATCAGATTCAGACAATAAATAAGTGGTCTTTCCGTGGGGGCAGGGGGAGGAAGTGCCATGTTTCATGAGTCAACTGACATAGGGAGAATTAACTTCAACTTTAGAAAGCTGGAGTTATATCAATTCTTCATGGATTTTGACAAGATAAAAACTAAAAGCTGTGGAATTTAATGAACTTCAAAATAGCACTAGTCAAACAATTCGAACATTTTGAGCAGAATTAACCCCCAAAATCCCCATTTCCATGCGCGACGAAAAACGGCATGGTGAAAGTGATGACGTCACAGCACGACTTTAGTACCTACCTAAGTTATAAATTTGATAACCCAATGTCCCGATAATTTACGACACAAGTCACACCTAGCATTCTTCTCAACCTTATGCATTCCCTGAGTGAGTGAGTGAGCGAGCGATTTAATGCCATCTCAGCATTCCTGAATTCACACTATCCACAAACGAACAATCAATAGTCACTAAGATTGCAGTCAAGAAACAAAAAGATATGTCTATGATTTATGTAGGGAAATTGCAATTGCCTCTGCATGCTTCACAAGTTTTTTTTATAAAAAAAGGCAATAAGTTTTTAAAAATCATCCAGGGATGAAAGTGATCTCCAGGAAAAAAAGCGGAAATGCTGATATTCCCCCATAGGTTTAACATTGTCAGGGAATCGCGGAAATCAGGCCGCCAACGGCAAATATCCGCGATAACGCGGATCTTCTCCCATAGACTTAGCACTGTCAGGGATTCACGGAAAAATACCGGAAGTCAGTTTTCAACTAACCTTGTTGTGACTGTATTATCGCCCATACCGGACTCGCTCTTGTTTGGGTTTGATGTTCTAGCAATATCTAAGGTCATTTAAAAATGGGATTCGAACTCCCCCAAGTGTTGTCATATACATATCTTTTTTCTTTAATGTTTAAAGTTAATCGGTAAATATAAATAATCGCGGAAATCCGCGAAACCGCGGAGATCTTTCATCCCTGATCATCACTGCCAATGCCATACCTTAGGCAGAGAGCGTGTATATAAACAGATGAGAGGGACAACTCCCGCGAAAAACGGTAACACAGGCTACAGTGGCGTTCCTGGCGGTTAGTGTTGAACAAGCCTTGAGTTTGCCGGTACGCTCAATGCAAAACATTTGTTTTTATTCAAAATTAATAGAAATCCAGAAGCCTAACCTTATCAATTTAATATAATCCTTTTGGTAAACATGTTTTCTATATGTCTTCCAAGCGGTTTGTTTCTATGTGGTGTAGTTTTAGAGATATTTAACGTTTTCTGTATGAAGATTGCTCACCGCCATTGACAATGCCTTGAGTTTGCCGTACGTGTAGTGCAAAACGTGTATTTTATTCAAAATTAATAGAAATTCAGAACCCTAGCCATGTAAATTTAATATAGTCTCATTGTTAAATATGTTTTCTATATGTGTTCCAAACAGTTTGTTTCTATGTAGTGTAGTTTTAGAGATATTTCACTTTTTCTGTACGAAGACTGCTCAAGGCCATTGACAATGCCTTGAGTTTGCGTAGTGAAAAACGTCAGTTTTATTCAAAATTAATAGAAATCCAGAAGCCTAACCATATCAATTTAATATAATCTTGTTGGTAAACATGTTTTCTATGTGTATTCCAATCAGTTTGTTTCTAGGTTTTGTAGTTTTAGAGATATTTAACGTTTTCTGTATGAAGATTGCTCACTGCCATTGAAAATGCCTTGAGGTTTGCCCATATGCTTAAGCTGTTCAACAACCACCACTTGGAGCGCCACAGTCGGCAGATGTTACATGCTCTAGTATGGGAGTTGTCCCTCTCATCTGTTTATATACACGCTCTCTGCCTTAGGCATCAATTAAATCACATTTCACGCCCTGTTCACAGAAGATTGGGGTCAGATGTCTAGACGAGATGATGCAATCTTATTCATTCGTTCCCAAGGGCATTTGACAAAGCGTCCGTCTCCCCAAGGGTAAAATAAAAACACCCAAGAAACACTAAAAGAAAAACCATCTCACTTCTCAGCTACAACTGCGGTTGACATTAATAAGCTATAAGGTCCCCCCCCCCCCCATCCCACACACTCAAAAGAAGCATGATTTAAAATTACATTAGATTACTCTCGAAATAGTGGCAAAAAACGTATATTCGAGGCCGAATGTGACATAGCCTGATGTGATACATAGTTTGCTCAAAACCTATCATTAATGTTTCTTTTCCCAGTACCAGATTCTAGACAGTATTTCAATACGCCACACACTGGATATGATTTTACTGCACTACAAAGTAAAATATATTAAACATGTTGGCTGCAGGCTAACATGGATAATTTGCACACGAGGCACGTGTTCTATTTTTAGTCTTCTTCGTCAATCGCATACCCCTACCCCGTCACTTCACCACTGGCTGCTCTACACACCACTTCGATCAACCACCGCTCCTGCACTACTACCACGTGTGTACCTACATACTAGTTCAACTCTTCTAATGCCGCCCGTGCAGAAGCGCCGAGGTAGGCCGCCTCTTTCTCAAGTGTTGCCGCGTACACAGCCGCCTAGAGCAGTCAGGTCGTCTTGTGAGCCAGTTATGGACCAGAGTTCCTCACAGTCAGTGGACTCCACTCCATTGAGGCCTGGGCAGCAGGCACATGCCTTTTCACCCTCTTCGGACCAGGAGTCGGATCAAGAAGTTATCAGGCGTCTTAGTAGAGAGGCGCGCGACTATGCAGACGTTACAGGACGTATAGCGGCTCTGGAAAGGGTGGCGGCACGCGCGGCTAGAGAACCAACCCTGCAGTCTCCAGCCATGGGTCGTCCCATGGTCCCTGCCACGCCTGCTCGCCCTGCCTGCCCACCACCGGTGCTGCCTGCTCTCGCCCCGCTCATCTCACCTGTTGCACTCCGCTCTCCGCCAGTACTCTACACCCCGGGCTTGGCAGTGGAACCGCCGCCTGCGGCCACTCCACGCATTCCGCCCCGCCCGTTTGCCATGCTGCCCTTGCCTACCCCGCCTCCCCCGCGCCCTCAGAGGTGTCTGCCGCCGGCAGCGGCGGCGTTTGTTGAAGCAGTCCCTGCCCTGCAGAGGCCCAAAGGTATTTCCTTCTTCCCTCATAACTTTGTTTCTCGTGGGGACGCCTGCAAGAAAATTGGTATAGGGGAGGCAACTTGGGCGGAGTATTTTGTGGCATTGCGTAGAATTGCAGCTCACCCTGACTTCCCAGAGGAGTGGTGGCCTCCTTTTCTGAAGCACGAGGAGGAGCTGGCACGCATGGCCATAACCTGGGATTGGTCGACGTGCAGAAGGTGGTCAGAGCGCCTTTTCCAGATGGTAGCAGATGGCCGCCTACCAGCTGCGTGGGCAGACCACGTGGCGCTGAAAGACGTGCAGAGAGAAGTCTGTACCGACGCCTCGAGACAGCAGCCAGCCCGGCCAGTCTACGTCCAGCATGCTGAACGCCCGCCTCTACAGTCATTCGCCCCAGTTCCTTCCCCGGCTCAAGCTCCGTTAAACTCCCGTGAAGATTATAACAAGGAGGTCGATGGCAAGGCCTGCTATCAATGGAACTGGGGCAAGGACTGCGGTTTCCAGTCGGCGCATGGCGTGCTCCCAGACAGGCAAGTTCACGTATGCGCCTACTGTGCGTATAGGTTCAAGAGGAGCTTGCCACATCGGGAACAGGATTGCATGAAAAAGAGGAAATATATGGACAAAAAGCTCGCCGAACAGTCATCTACTGCAGTAAGTCCCTTGTCATTGACTCAGCCTTGCCGACCGCTACCTGATAGCGGCCCGCACTCTGAACCGGCCCCTGACCACGTGGCGGTTGGGCGTGACCTACTTCCCGGCCCGACTCCCACCCTGCCCCCCCCCCACTCTCCGCCCCGCTCAGCCAATGGGAGCCCGACTCCTGCCTCGGACCACGTGGCGGCTGCGGCGGCACCCCGCCCACCACTGGCTCACACTCAGCTTGCCTCCTCTGATACTGATCTATCATTACCTGATGTTGTCTTTGATTGGTTTAATACTGCTACTGTTTCTATTGATGATGTTTCTTCAACTATTTTTTCTCCTCCTCCTTCTCCGTTGCTATTTAAGGATAAGTTGTCTGAGTTCTGGCCACTAACGGCCCCGGTGTTGTGGCCGGAGTATAGGGATTACTGTGATATTTATATGACGGTTCGGGAAACAGCTCTGCCGAATTATCTCTCAGCACGTATTCCAATTCCGTCCGGGTTGAAGATTCCGGCGTGGCGGGCTATGTTACTTAATTATCCAGATACGCTGCTAGTCGATCACCTTGAGTTCGGCTGGCCACTAGACTATACGTCTACCGAGGTACCAGTTCCTACATTTGTTAATCACACGGTGGGAGCTGATACCGATGTTCATATTGTTTCATCCATTCGTACAGAATTATCAATGAATGCATTGCTGGGCCCATTTGATACTGCCCCGTTCTTCCCATGGTGCCAGATTAGTCCCATCATGACTAGACCTAAAAAGAATTCAACGAAGAAGAGGGTGATTATCGATTTGAGTTTCCCGCCAGGACGTAGCGTCAATGCGGGCATTGTGAAGGGATTCTATCAGGGTCTCCCATTTAATTTCTCCCTCCCGTCGGTCTCGACGCTCACTGATAGGTTGTCTAGGTTGTGTACAGAGCTTGGTTGTGGTCGGCAGATTTATCTAGGGCATATCGCCAACTTAGGGTTTGCCCGTTGTCTGTACCGCTGTTAGGGATCGCTCTGAATAGTCAGATATATATATCGATATCGCTCCTCCGTTTGGCTGCAGGAGGTCAGCCCTGGCGTGTGCTCGTACTACTAGAGCAGTGGTGTGGCTATTGAGACAGGAGGGTTTTTTCGCGTTATGTTATCTAGACGATTTCGTGGGTTTGGAGGCGACACAGGAACGAGCGGGGCAGGCCTATGCCAGGTTTCTTGAGTTAACGGAGCTGCTAGGTCTAGATCTAGCATTGGAGAAGTGCTCCCCTCCGGTCACCTCCCTGGTCTGGCTCGGCTTCCAGATAGATGTACCGTTACTCATGGTGTCCTTACCGTTAGATAAGCTGGCCGAGATTCTGAAGGAGTGTCGACTTTGGAAGTTAAAGGTTAAGGCATCTAGAAAGCAGCTACAGAGCTTAGCGGGTAAACTACAGCATCTTGCAAAGTGTATCAAGCCGGCTGTGCGATTTACTAATAGGATCTTGGAGGCATTAAGGAAGACCCCCTTCACGGGTCAGCATGTTTTTCCGTTAGAGATCTTAGATGATCTGGAGTGGTTCGAGAAATTTGCGGGTTCCTATAATGGGCGTCAGCTGTTACCGTCTGCCCCGTGGGAAGTTTTCTTGCTCGAGTGTGACGCTACACTAACTGCGGGTGGGGCCTTTTCGCCAACGAAGTTCTATGCAGTTCAGTTCCCCTCAGATGTCCTTCAGAAGAAGCTATCTATAGTGCACCTAGAGGCGCTGAATTTAGTTCATACAGTCGCAGCTCTGATTCCCAGTGACCCCCAGAATTATTGTATTACAGTGAATACCGATAATGCTGCATCTCAGTCGGTGCTTGAGTCGGGGAAAGGGAAGGATAGGTTCCTCTGCGCCTGCGCACGACAGTTGTGGCTGTTTTCGGCTGCACGTAACTTTGAGTTGGTGATTCAACATAAGGCAGGTGTCAAGTTAGTGCTCGCAGATGCGCTTAGTAGGTCATTTCTATCACCACTAATGAATGTGAAGGCCCGAGCATTGTGTAAAGAACGTAACTTAAGTGAGGTATTTTCTTCACTGGCCTTAGATCTGTTCGATTTTGATGTCTGAGCTATTCGTTGTTATCGTGGAAGATAGTATATTTGTTGCCTCTATCTTCCAGACTACACAGTGACTCACCACGCGGAGCTGATCAATCTCTTCACCGCTGGCCTGGCTACACATACATGGCAGAATAAGGCTGCACATATAACACGCTATTTCTCTTTCTGCTCGATTAATAATGTCTCTCCTCTTAAACCTACTGTATATGACTTACTGTCCTTCTTACTGTTTCTGTCTAAATCTCTTAAGTCATCGGGAGCAATTCCGAATTACTTTTCGTCCGTGAAGATTTGGGTAACCGGTAGCCCGGGTTCACACCTCCAATTCCAAGCTAATGAGATTACGGTTATGAAAAGAGCTATTTTGAAGTCCTCAACTCATATTGTTAAGCGAGCGCCTCCGGTCAACCCGAGAGAATTTAGACATATAATCGCATATTTACTCTCTCTGAAGCCTACCCCTCACGTAGTTGTAGTAGCGCTTCTTTTGTCGTTTTTGACCCTAATGCGTCAAAGTAACCTTGTTGCCTCGTCATCTGGCGTCCTTGGCCCTCATGTTCTTAAAGCAAAAGATGTTGCTCTGTTTGAAGATAAGCTAGTGGTGACTATGCGCTCCTCTAAAACTCGCTCTGCTGACTCTGTCCTACTTTTCCATCTGCCTGCTATCCCTAATGCTCAGTGTTGCCCTGTGAGAGCCTGGAGGACGTATGCTGCCACCGTCCGCCTGACCCTTGATGCTCCTGCTCTGTTGCTGCCTTCAGGGGCTCCATTGACTAATAGAGTCCTCCTACGTGCATTCAGACTAGCTGCTGAGACAGTGGTTGGTCTCGACAAGCGATTTACATTGCATAGCCTTCGGAGAGGTGCAGCTCAGGCCTGTGAGTCCTCAGGCTTGCCATTGTCCGGGATAATGCAAGCAGGTACATGGCGAACAAATACTGTCAAGAACTATTTGAACTTTCCGGTAATACGTGATGCCCCAACAGCGCTCATATCTCTTTTGGTTTGAGCGCTGTACTGCTGTCATCTCGTCGTGACCTCATATCTACATCTCACGAGTTGCTCATAACTGCTGAACTGATAGAACTGCTCATGGCGCCTGGGTCACCGTACCTGGCCCTCATCACGACTGCCGCTGATACGTCAGCCAAGATTAATTCTATTAATTTTATTAAATAAATAAATAACATTAAACGTTCTCATTATCTTCTCGTCCTGTTTGTATGCTTGTGTGTACGAGTGTGTGAATTAAACATGTTGGCTGCAGGCTAACATGGATAATTTGCACACGAGGCACGTGTTCTATTTTTAGTCTTCTTCGTCAATCGCATACCCCTACCCCGTCACTTCACCACTGGCTGCTCTACACACCACTTCGACCACCCACCCACCCACCCACTTTACAAGGGTTTGAGTGCTGTACTGCTGTCATCTCGTCGTGACCTCATATCTACATCTCACGAGTTGCTCATAACTGCTGAACTGATAGAACTGCTCAGGGCGCCTGGGTCACCGTACCTGGCCCTCATCACGACTGCCGCTGATACGTCAGCCAAGATTAATTCTATTAAATAAATAAATAACATTAAACGTTCTCATTATCTTCTCGTCCTGTTTGTATGCTTGTGTGTACGAGTGTGTGAATTATAAACTACAATTGAATATTAGTCAGCATTCCCCCATCCTTCCAAACTCAAGTCAAAAAGAGACTTAATAAGGGTTCAGCTAGTAAAAGGATGCGGGTATTTTTTTTACTTTCCTTTTTCTAATATACTTTTATACCGACCCACCCACTGGGGAGGCTAAGGACTAACACGTGTATATATATATATATGAGTCAGCCTCACGAAAATGGGCCAATTGGTGGTTTATTTAAGATGTCGGTGTCGCAATTCTTAAAGTTTAGTGCATTTACTATATGTATGCCGATCGAAGCCGACATCCAATGCTCGACGCCGACAACTTTAACAGATGTCAGTCTCGCAATTCTTAAAGTGTAGTCCATTTCTTAGTTTTTTTATTAAATTATCCTAGAAACAAATAGGTTGTTGTGTTTTCTGTACCTTTACATTCAGAATAAATTTAAGGACTTTCCAATACCTCTGTCAATGCCTAAACTATAATTATACTGTTCGACACCGACATCCAATGATCGACGCCGACAACTTCCCCCCAATTGGCCTCTTTTCGTGATCCTTACTCATACAATAACAATACTCCTACTCATACATAGAGGTGGAAGATGCCATTTGTATACCCGTATTCAATCGCATATATAAACCAAAATCCAGCGAACAGAAACATCTTGTTGAGCTCCGCTAAGCAGCAAACAGGGTGGACGACAGCGATTGGGTAATAATATGCTATGGGCTTAATACCTTGACAGTGCTCCGCTGCAGAGTAGTGCATGCCGAATCGAGGACCAACTACACTGGTCCCTCACTACAGATCTTCCATATATGGTGCGATGACGTCACTGGGACCAGTGTATGTGTTCCTCCACGCTACTCTGCAGCATGGCTGTCAAGGCATTAAGTCCATAGGCCCAAATTACAGTATTCGGGGTCAGCGATTGGTTAATAATATATCAAAACAAATTCCCGCTGACATAGAATTTGCCGATACGCACAGGGCAAAATTTTGATTTTATTCAAAATTAAAAGAAATAAAGAACACTTTGTCATAAACATGAATGCACAAATGCAATATTAATAGTTGATTCCGTGGAAACGACGGTTGTATTTGATTATCACCACAGTGACTTTGGTCACCTGAGTTGCTAGAATTTCAAATCGAACACCGTGAGGGGAGTAAAAAAAACAACACACGCAATCCTAAAATACTTTGCTGTGGTGATATCTGGGGGGGGGTCCTAAGCATTGCTTATTCATATTACAGCAACCTAGCTTGTAACCACGCAGATGTGTTAATTTTGTTGATGCTGTCACTAGGTATGTGGACATCCCCACGATTATTCGTTGTGATTTTGTTCCAGAATGCGGTGATCGGTTCAAATTTGCTGCACTGTAAGTGCTCAAATCGGTTCAAATTCATTATGGATGGAACTAAAAAGTAAATAGACTTAATTATGTATGTCTTTTCTTAGTTTCTACCTAGGATTATCACAATCGTCGAAAGTGGTTAATTTTGAATCGGAAAATGGGAATGTGCACCATGACTGTAGGGGATTTCCACACACCTGTAATTAATATTAAGGTCAGCAAGCCAATTTAGAGCAAGTCAGGTACATTGTAAATTTTGATTAACCATTATTTCATACCCAGTCTCTGTCAGGGTCAAACAAATTTAATGAAGTTATGAACTTTTTTCATTCAGTTTGCATTGTTTAGGATCACACTCATTCCCTTTATTTCAGTTTAATTACATGACAAAAAAACATGCGATTTTAAAGAAATAAAAATTCATAACTTTCTTAATGTTAGACCAATATGCATTCTCTAGGTGTCATTTAAATGCAATTTGTTTGCTCTTTACAATGGTATGAGTTTCATTTCTATACAGTAAACTATTTTTGTTGTCACATACCTACCGTCACGCAAAAAAAAAAACCATTTCTACTAATTGTAATTCTAGTACATACTGTATTCATACAACATAATTAAAATTAAATTCGTTGTTAGTTAGATTATATCGACGCGTTTTAGAAATAGTTTTTACGTTTTACCGGCCTATCCAAGGTCCAGACATGGGGAAGTGATAATAAGTCCTGTCGGTGTCACTGACACTGTGTATGTGACTAGTCTGCTGACTCAGTGACTGTCAAAGACAAAGTGTCACACCCACTCACCTTTTACGCTGTGCTGTGCAGAGTGCTTAGATGAAGATAACGGGTCGTATTCAGAACTCATACAAGGCACTCAATAGCATACTTACTCTTGAAGTAGTTGACAAGTTCCTCAGCAGTCCTGCTGCTGACTGAACAGTCCTTGGTCGTACTATACTAGAAAACATTTTCAGAAGAAGACCCAATGTCGGACGGTCAGAAAACTCTACTGCCGGTCGAGGTCAAAATGTCGGACAGTGGAGTGTGAGCGGAATATTAGCCCCTTGTGTATCTTGTAGCCGCAGCTGTCTAAAAGTAGACCGCCTATACCAAAAAGGTTACTATGATTCGACAGCTAACCGCTTCATAGAAACATAATCGAATTTAATAAGTGTTGTTTTAAGTCTTTCTAGAACTATAATGAAGTTCATTTTTTTAGGTTTAGTTTAGCATAGGAATGTGCCAGGCGTTGGCAAACATCACGTAGGCCCACACGACACGAGCTCACCCTTACCTCCAAACTTACGGTATAGGGAATAGGGCTGTGTGAATCAGAAACCACGTAGTGTGCCATACGTCTGGACAGAATATGTGCTTGGAGCTATTTCACGTGATTAGCAACCGCACAACGCGCTGTATTAATGCGCAGTACATAACATTGTGTATTTTAGAGAATAATTGATGTCTTACTTCATAATTAATTGCGTTATCTCTCAGATACCCTAAATCGATGCGATTTTATGCAAAGACTTTAATAATCACATGGCAGTTTGCTCAAGATTCATTGATTGAAGTGGATGCACACAGCTGAGATGGATGTGGTGTTAGGCTCAATGTTGTTATTGTTGTTGTGCACATGTGGAACCGGCAGAATAGTCCATAACAGACTCAGTCCAACAACTGTTAACAATGGATGGTTTAACACTTATTTCACCTACTGATTTATACAACTTGTTAAATCAAGGTACCGTACATCCAGTACTGAGTGACCCAAATTATTTACTACTTTTAGGTAAGTACAACTAGGTACGATTTTACTATAAAATGCCTACACTACTACTTAGTACTACTAGTGTAGTACTACAGACTACAGTGGTCAGTGCCATATCATTATCAATCAATCAATAGTTCCGTCCTCTAGTCGAGGGTTGGATGCAATGGTTTTCCACTTGTACCGATGCTGTGCTGTTCTGATAGACTGTGAATAATTCAAGCCTGTCTACTGTGAAATATTTGTAAACCATGATGTTCTTGGTCTCCCTCTCCCTCTGCTGCCATTCACCTTCCCTTCCAACAATGTACGGTATATAACTATATTGAACTCTGACGAATGATGTGGCCAAAATAAGTAAGTTTCTTTGTCTGTATAGTGCCATATATTATATATTATTTCATGCCATACCATATGCCTATCATGATAATGATCAGATATGGCATATGATGCAGTGTTATTATTTACGATAGGCCTACTCGATATTATTGTAATTGTAATGGGGTTTTATTGTTAAAGTTGCATGGTCCGATGAAATATAATTTTGTCAAAATTAAAACAACTACTTACATTTGATCCTATATATCAAACTTAGATACTGGTGTATTAGCTAATGATTTGGGACAGCATATACAGAATGACCCATGAATTTATAAACTCACCCCTTGAAATACCCATTATGCAGGGAGTCGATTAACCAATTGGGCCAATCTCATGACCTCATTAGTCTTCCCCGACCAAGTAGGCCAACTGTGCAGGGCCATACCTAGATAAAAGATTCACCCCGTACTTCCAGTACAGGGGTGAAGACCAGCCTTATATAAATACGGGCAAAAATAGCTTTAGTATGGAACAAGAAGTACAATGCCTGGCACCAGCATCAAATGGTTACTTATATCAGCACAGAGTTGGTGAAATGGGAGAGAATGCAAAAATACAAGATGGCGGCCAGAGAACGCCATCGATTTCACTTTTAAATTGAATTAAAGTATATGTTTTATTATATTTTCCAACTCAAAAGTAGCGGGTAAGCATGAAGACATATACAAAGAATAAATGTTGCTTCTTAGATTGTGAAATTTGGCTCTCATAAAGACTCATTTCATTAGCGCGATTTTTTTACCGTTTTTATATAAGGCTGGTCTTCACCCCTGTACTACAAGTACCGGGTGAATCTTTTATCTAGGCCATACCTAGATTCACCCTGTACTTACAGTACAGGGGTGAATGACAACATAGTCTAAATACGGGCGAAAATAGCTTTAGTATGGAACAGGAAGTAGAATGCTGGCACCAGTGTCAAATGGTTACTTATACATCTAGCAATCACTATCCCCTCCCCCAAACATACAGGTTGTATGATCTTGGTAAGTTTGAAAATTGTGAATAGCCCCTATGGCTATATGGCTTGGTTTGCATTTCTCATCTGCAAGTATTCATGTCCACTCTTTCAAACTGATATCCTGCATGTTTTCTTTACAGACGCTCGGGATAAAATAGCATATGCAGAAAGTCATGTTATAACAGCCAAGAGGTCATCAAAGGTATGATTTAAAATTATACTTCCGAAATATGTTGCTCATGATGCGTTTTCTGTCCAGTGCGAAAAGTTCACTAGCGGCCCCACCAGTTAAGCTAGTGACATCTATTGGCAGAATCTGGAACCACTCTATTCGGGTACTTTCTCCGAGTGCCGGTGTGGCGGTCTCCGATGCCACAAGGCTGATATGCCAATCACCCGAGCCACTTTTTGGCGCATGCGCACATCCTGCAGACTCGGGTCGAATAATCGAATACGGTTCTCCGCGTAATTATTTATTTTAATAACAAATATACGTACAGCAAAATAGGATTTGAGTTTTATGTCCTGGCACCATCTAAGGTCATATTAGGACGGGTACCGATTTGTAACTGCGCGCACTCATGACGACTCCACTCGCGGTGTTCGATTTGAAATTCTGACGACTCGGATGACCCGAGTCGCCCGGGTCGTGTTAATCGATTACGGCCTTTGAGACTGGCTCAGTTTTGACGCATGCGCAGACGACGCTGTTGGATTCTGACGCATGCGCAGAAGCGACATTTGGCATATCAGCCTTGTGGCATCGGAGACCGCCACACCGGTGTCGTGGTTTAAAACCCCGGCGAGATCGCATCCCCTGCCATGGCTTCTGCGCATGCGCG
This sequence comes from Branchipolynoe longqiensis, assembly GCA_030323885.1. Taxonomy (NCBI): domain Eukaryota; kingdom Metazoa; phylum Annelida; class Polychaeta; order Phyllodocida; family Polynoidae; genus Branchipolynoe; species Branchipolynoe longqiensis. Next base: position 20,346,399 of record CM059195.1, read on the forward strand.
GAGTTTGTAAACATTGTGTATGTGTGCGCAGCTCGGCTGCAGAACGAATACACACTGCCACTGCCACTATTAAAAATTAATAGAAATGCACAACCCTAACCGTATAAATTTAATATAATCTATTCGTTGAATATGTTTTCTATATGTGTACCACGCAGTTTGTTTCTAAGTGGTGTAGTTTTAGAGATATTTCACTTTTTCTGTATGAAGATTGCTCACGGCCATTGACACTGGGGAGAATTTGACGCATGCGCAGACGACGCGCTTAAAATCCACGCATGCGCAGAAGCCATGGCAGGGGATGCGATCTGGCTGGGGTTTTAAACCACGACACCTGTGATTTCACATGCTATATCTCCGTAAAGAATGTTATAAGCTCTTATCCTGGAAGGTCTTACATTGTGTTTATTTACCGATTTGTTGGTTTATTTGTCACTGCTTTGAGCAGTTTGGCCTCAAAAGTTGGTGGAAAAGGGTTTGTTGATGGAGGGGAAGTATTTTTTTAATCATGTAGCATCACATTGTTGCTAAAAAAAGTCGCAGTTGTTGACACTTTGGAGGCTCTGGCAAAGGATTAGAAAGGTTCGGGCAGTACCCGCTAGGTGGCGCCACATACTTCGGCGGCCCTGATTATAGGTAGAGCCAGTGGTGGAGGTAGTGTTCTTGAGGGGCACCATAGGTAGGTACCCCAGTAAAGTTTTCAAATTATTCCAAACATTCAAATTATAATTTCATTGGAAGTTCCAATGAATGAAAAGCAATATGCTTTTTGAATTTTTAAGATATTCCAAAAATTGAATGAGATATGTGCATTTGAAGTTTGTTGAATTTAAGATTTTTTGTATTAGCTAATGCACTAGAGAAGTGCCTTATTTAGGGCTGTCAAATAGACTAATTATAACAACATTTCTTTGTAGTTTCTTTATTAATGATCACATCCTGATCAAACTTCACACCAAGGTTCTTCTTTGTATACCAAATCACCCCAGCTTATCAAAACTTATATTTAAAAAAATAGAAAATGTAGGTTTCCATGGCAACCATAATACAATCACTCCCACCTCCATGTCCGTTTATCGTCCGTAGAATCGTGAGTTGTTTATAGGATAACATGAAACATTGTATATAAAACCTTTAGAATGAGCTCTTTACATTGGTGCAATCCGCTAAGCTCTACTCCTATTATCCAATGAGTATTAGGCATGTGCACATCACAGTATTTACCCGACTTTCGCTACGGCCGATAATCATGAATATTTATTATTATTTGAGGATATTCATTTTTTAATCTACCATATTCATTTTCATATACCTGTTTTCTATGTATTGACCAATTTTCATAAAAATTGGGTGATGAGCAGATGCATTATGATGATGCATAATAGGCTGCGTGATGACTCACTCACCCCAGCCATAACATTCTGACCTAGAGAATCCAGTCAAAACTGCCTGACACCAACTTTTGGCCACCAGATTCTAGAGTTGTGATTCCAGTTGTAGTCATTGTATGACTATTTTTAGGAAGAAAAAATGCTAAAGTTTCACATTCTGATAGTTAACATGCACATTCCTGGCAGTCTTACCTCTGATTTTTGCATGTGAAGACTTTAATGGCTTAGTAAAATGCCTTTCAAATGTCGTACAACACTGAATATAGTCTCTATCTGTGCGTAAGTCTTTGGTGCTTCAAAAACGGATGTAGCAATGAATGCAGTGTGCCTGTGCTTCATGTGTGGTGCCGTTTTCCAACATGACTGTGCCGCTCAGGAGGTCGCAAAAAGTTGTACCAGTTTGATTGGCCGGCGACAGTGGCGCTCCCGGCGGATTCTGGGGTACCTACCATAGGTGGTATTAAGTGTAATCCAAGATGGCTAACTGCTGAGTGATGACGTCACATGCACTCCCTCTATAGGATATAGCTATAATTATCCAAAATGATTAAAAAATGGTAAGTATGTTTTCTCTATAAATCCACATTTGTGCTGAAAAGACTGTGTCCGTTGCTCAATATGAAGCCAGTGTTAAAGTTGCATAGTCCGATGGTTTTGAGTTTCTCACATTTTCTGAGATAAACATATTAGGTTGTCCATTATAATCTACCTTACTTTAGTCTGAAGTAACTTTTATTTTAAATCGCTACCTTTTGAGATATTTGAAAATGGAAACATGCTAAATTAATTTGGGCAAGTTTGCCCAAACTTTATAACCATAGGCTTCTGCAGTAACAGGTTCTATTAATTGACTCAGTATCCCATTATATGTGACGACAAATGGTTAATAAGTGCACCAGCATCTAAGTTAGATATGTAGAATAAATTTAGATAATTGTTTTGGTTTTGAAAATGTTAAGTTTTCATCGGACTATGCAGCTTTAACAGAGCCTCAATTGCCTCTCCTGAGACTGTGACCCACAAGTCCAGTCTGGATTACGCTATGCGCATGTGTCGCGGTAATGGGGGACCTCCGACTTTTTAGTTCAAATTCCTGCCGTTCGCGTCGCCACTGAACGAGTGGGTCTATTCAGCACACTGTCACACTGCAAACCCAATGGCTATGAGCAATCTTCATACAGAAGAAGTCAAATATCTCTAAAACCACACCACCTAGAGACAAACCGCTTGATACACATATAGAAAACATATTAAACGAATAGATTATATTAAATTTATAAGGTTAGGGTTCTGCATTTCTATTAATTTTGAATAAAATAGACGTTTTGCACTGCGCGTCCCGGCAAACTCAATGCATTGTCAATGGCCGTGAGCAATCTTCATACAGAAGAAGTCAAATATCTCTAAAACCACACCACCTAGAGACAAACCGCTTGGCATACATTTAGAAAACATATTCAACGAATAGATTATATTAAATTTATAAGGTTAGGGTTCTGCATTTCTATTAATTTTGAATAAAATAAACGTTTTGCACTACGCGTACCAGCAAACTCAGTGCATTCTCAATGGCCGTGAGCAATCTTCATACAGAAGAAGTCAAATATCTCTAAAACCACACCACCTAGAGACAAACCGCTTGGCATACATATAGAAAACATATTCAACGAATAGATTATATTAAATTTATAAGGTTAGGCTTCTGCATTTCTATTAATTTTGAATAAAATATATGCGTTGCACTGCGCGTACCGGCAAACTCAAAGCATTGTCAATGACTGTGTAGGCCCACTAGTACCGACGCGCCACCAAGTGTCAGAAAATGAACTACGCAACATGTCCCCCATGTATTTGCATAAAACTCTAATCGCGCTAAAAAACTGAACTATGCAATTAGGTAGGCTAGAGAATATTACCTGCAGAAATAAGACAGATAGGATGCCTCTGTTCACTTGCCATTTTCTGAAAACACTTGTTTTGTCACTGTGTGTGTGTGCATATAAATAGATATATTATATATATATATAATATACATATATAATTTCTATGTGTGTACATATATGTATTACAAACATATATATACATGTATATATGCACACACCTATAATATATATAATTTTAGTGGACATAGTGGTGGTTGGCAATCACTTTACAGGAAACATGCATCTTGGAACCATAGGCGATTAGGATAACCTCAGTGCTGATATAACCTGGCTTGTGAGCTTGGTAAAAATAACCAATCGCTATTGATTACATGCGATAATAGAGCGTGTGTATATATCTACATTCATATACATATACGCACACATGTCCGCAGGCATGCATACATACATTTATGCATAAATATTATAAAGTTAATATACTATGTATGTATAAGTGTGTATTTATACACACACACACACATGTATAGACACACCTGTCTCAGACATTTCTACACACACACACACACACACAAACCCACAGACCTGGTGGTGACTTGTGACACAGAGTGAAAGGTGCACTGAACATGAACCACGAGAAAAGGATAATACATATATAAAAATAAAAGTAAAAACCTTCAAAAAATTAAATACAATACAAATGGCACCTGGTAGGCCAGCCTCCCAACCCCTCCCCTCTGTCTGGCAAAGTGGTTGACACCTTCAAACTGACCACCTGGGACGTCACACTCCAACCCCCCCCCCCCCCCCCCCTTCTCCTCAGGTTACACCAGACACCGGTAGGTAGCAGGCTGTGGAACCCTGGGTCAGAGTGGAGGTGAGGAGGGGGGCACAGAGAGGTCTGTCACATGCAGGGAGAAGGCTCCAACAGTTGTTGTTGGTGTGTGTGTGCACTTGTATGTGTGTATGTGTATTTGTGTGTGTGTGTTCAGCCCCACTACGGTCAGATAGGCCAACTACTGTACTGACTTATGAGCTTATGAGAAGGCTTATTTGTTACAAAATGGCACCTTCTGCATGTGTATGTGTGTATTGAGTGTGTGTGTATTGTCAGTGTGGGTGTATTGAGTCTCCACATACTCTGTGACCCACAATTCTAGTCTGGATTACGCTCTGCGCATGCATCGCGGAAATCGTGTATTGGCGGGGTCTATTGGGCCCCTCGTACACAGGTAGAAACCTGGCGTCTAGGGTCTCATTTCACTAATGGGCCATACAGAGTTTTTAATATGTTCATTGTCTTACAAAGCATATGACGGAGGGGTGCGGGGGGGGGGGGTATCAGTCAAGTACAACTTTTATCATTTAAGGTTGCATAGTCCGATGGTTTTTGGTTTTTGGTCCGATGGTTTTGAGTATTTGCCATTTTTCTGAGATAAATATATTAAATTAATTGTTACAACCTACCTTACTTTAGTTTGAAATAACTTTGATTTTAAATGGCTAAGGTTTGTTACATCTGAAGTGCAAGCTTGCCAAAACTCACCATAGGCTTCAGCAGTAAATTGACTCTGTATTCCCTTCTATGTGGCAACATACACCATACACTCTGTATAGGCCTACATGTATGTCGGATTGAAAGGGACTATGAATTTTCCCATTATGCACCAGCCTTATGATTAAATAATTAAAAACAGATCTAAATTGCAATGTTGCGACTCATCATGTCTTTCGTTGCAGAATGAAAGTGAGAACTACGTTGTTCCATACGATGCTGAGTTGGAGTGTCGACAGTATGTTATCGTGTACGATGAAGATTCAAACAGTGTTAAGGAGGACGGTAATTGTTTTACTTGTGTATGAAAGAACTAGAAATTATTTACAACTCTTTTTCGGTGTTGGTTCGGCAACTTCATTCTTTATTATTAGATTCGTTGTTTATTATTAGATTAAATCCTGAAAAGTGTCATGTTCTATACCTAGGCCATAACAACTAGAAGTACAACTACAACATGAACAATAGTCTCAATGAACAGACCATGCTGCAAGAAACACTGTTGGAAAAGGAACTCAGAGTTCTGATAGACGCAACCCTGACTTTCAGGTCTCACTATGGGGCTCAGGTTGGTAAGGCCAATAGAATATTGGGTATGTTCAGGCGGACGTACTCTTACCTGGATAACAACATCCTGGTAAAGTTGCACACATCCCTTGTAAGACCGAGACTAGAATATGGGCACCGGGTACCCTGCCTGGTCACCACTATGTAAGGACGGCAGCATACTAGATAATGTGGAGAGAAGGACCACCAAAATGGTTCCCAAGCTCAAGGATCTACCCTATGAAGGCAGGCTTAAGGTCCTGAATCTGACAAGTCTGTTCTATGGACATACTCGAGGTGACATTATAGAGACATATAAGCACATATTTGTATTATATACCATAAAGGCTCTGATGCGGATTCCGAGGGACACCAGTTTGCCAGGGACACTTCCATTCAAATGCATTGTTAACGGCCGTGAGCAAATCCTCATACAGAAGAAGTCAAATATCTCCCAAATTACACCATCTAGAAACAAATCGCTTGGTACACATATAGAAAACATCTTTACCATAAAGGCTATATTAAATTTATAAGGTTAGGGTTCTTGAATTCTATTAATTTTGAATAAAACTAACGTTTTGCACTGCGCGTACTGTCAAACTCAAGGCATTGTCAATGGTTGTGAGCAATCTTCATACAGATAATACAGAAGAAGTCAAATATCTCTCAAATTACACCATCTAGAAACAAATCGTTTGGTACACATATAGAAAATATCTTTACCAAAAACATTATATTAAATTTATAAGGTTAGTGACGATGCTGTTCGATTTTGACGCATGTGCAAAAGCGATGTGTCCCTCGCAAACTGGTGTCCCTGGGAAACCGCAACAGCTCCATACATTAAACTGGAAATATCACCAAAGGAGACCAGAGGACACAAACTTTGTTGTCTTCACAAACAGGACAAACCGGCGAGAAATGAAAAACTTTCTTCTTGATGGCAAACACATCGAATAGGCTTTCACCCAAAATAGTCGAAGCTCCATCACTAAATGTATTGAGAAACCGACCCGATAAATTTTGGAGTCAGTGTCGGTATAGTCAGTCCTTTAACTGCTATAATTATGACATGTCATATATAGACAGGCCAAATCTGTTAACAGGCTATTATGCCTAAATAGTACATATATGAACAGAAGAGGATGAGTATAAGTATAAATAAGTATTCTTGGCCTAAGATCTGTATTAAAAACCAGGGGGCGCCACCATACACAACCTCAACGTTAGGTGGGAATATGGTTATTCCCTGAAACTGGACACTTAGTGTGACATGGAAGCCAAAGGTAAAAACTGTCCGGATAACAGTAGAAAATATTCCAAATAATAGCAGAATCCATGTCCATATGAAGGTTTACATGTTGTGCATATGTCAGAGTTGGAAAAAAAAGTTATTTCACTTTTTGATTTTTATATTATACAAATCACTTGTGTAACATGGAAATCAAACACACATCCTAACCATCATTTTAACATGCACAATAAATTCAAAGAAGGTTTGATTGATTACAGTTAAGCAAACAAGATTATGTCTTACAAGAAAAAAAGTTGAAAAAAAGTTAGGGTAAATGCGTGGTGTCAACTTCACATTTTCACTTTAGTACAAAATCCTATTAGCATAATTTTGATACATTTTGTTGGATCGATTAAATACATGTAGACATTTAACACACAGAGACAACAATAATGAGGACCTTTCAGTTTGCATGAGTCTCTCGTCAGATGGCGACTCATGCCGGTCTCTGTAATGCTTTGGTTGGTACCCTTTACACCCCAACCACACACCTAAACCCCCACCAAACACTTACACCCCCATGACACACCTATACCCTCACCACACACACACAACACCTACACCACCACACACGCATACATCCTCACCACACACCTACACCACCAAAACACATACCACACACCTAAACCCTCACCACACACCTACACCCCCACCACACACCTATACCCCACCAGACACCTATACCCCACCACACACCTACACCCCCACCACACACCTACACTCAACACACCTACACCCACCACACCTACACCCCACCACACACCCTACACCACCACACACACCACACTCCTACACCTCCACCACTACCTAAACCTCACCACACACCTACACCCACCCCACACCTACCACCCACCACACATACACACCACACACACCACACTACTACACCTCCACCACATCCCTAAACCCTCACCACACACCTACACCCCCACCACACACCTACACCTACACCCCCACCACACGCCTACACCCCACACCACACCCCTAAGCTATCACCACACACCTACGCCCCGCCACACAACCACACAACACACCTACACCCCCACCACACCCCTAAACCCTCACGGAACCCCTACACCCCAACCACACACACACCACATCCCTAACCCCCCCCCCCCCCCCCCACACACACCTACACCCCACCACACCCCTAAACCCTCACCACACAACCTACACCCCCACCACACACATACCTACACCCCCACCACATCCTTAAACCCCCACCAACACACACACAGCAACACCCTTCTAACCAACCATGATGGCAGACTTGGACCGGGAACGGGTGCTGCCACCACGTGTAAAGTGAGAGAACTGGCTCATGAAAGCTCCCCATAATTAGACTTGCTACCAACAAATAGAAAGAATTAATTTTCATAGAATAACCCAATTATAAGACACTGGAAATATTGCAGGTGATGCTGTGAGTTGTGCCAAGGTGATGTGGGACATGGGTAGCCGGAATCCAGTGCGCGTGCTCAGTGGAGGCTACAGGGACTTCTCTGCCCTCTACCCCTTCCTGCGAACGCAAAAGATTATCTACATGCCCCGAGTAAGTCCGTATAAAAGAAAAAAACACGTAATATATTTTTGTCATTCAGCATAATTTTCACTGTTGTTATTCACAACATAATTTTCATGACTTTTACTGTTGTCGTTCAAAATAATTGTTCACTCTTGTCGTTTGATAAAAATGTCCATTCTCTTTACTATAGAGGGGGTGTAATGACGTCACGAGACAACTTCCGGTGGCCATATTGGATTACATATGAAAAGCTTGGAAGTGCTTACATTGTGTTTATTTACTGATTTGTTGCTTTATTTGCCACTGTTTTGAGCAGTTTTCCCTCAAAGGCTGGGGGAAAAGGGTTTTTTGATGGTGGGGAAGTAGCCTCATATCTTTAAGAGCAGTATGTTGACACTTTGGATGCTCTCTCAAAGAATTAGACAGGTTCAGGCAGTACCCACTAGGTGGCGCCACATACTTCGGCAGCCCTGACTACAGGTAGGCCCAGTGGTGGACGTAGTGTTCTTGGTATAAGACAGGGGGCGCCATAGGTGGTATTAAGTGTAATCCAAGATGGCTAACCGCTGAGTGATGACATCACGTGCACTCCCTCTATTGTCAGTCTTTCTCTCTTCACTTTCCGATAACCCACAAGGATTGTTGGAGCGCAACTCATGACATTTTAACCGGCTCCCGTTTTGGTAGATCGTTGGATTCGAACCACTGGGTTCGAGCCCTGGTCGAGTCAAACCAAGAGCCCTGTTTACACGGGCGATTTAAAACGTTTCATATGAAACCACTTGCCTAGATCGACACACATTTGGCGTGTAAACGCGACTCTGAGGCGGTTTAGGGCTGAATCGATTCATATGAAACGGTTCATCTATACCACCTCGCGAGGTACTATAGATGAAGCGATTCAGCTGGTTCCCGGCAGTGTTAGGGCCCGATTAGGCCGAAATCTAGTGAATGCGATCATATTTAACAGAATTTCATACTCAAATAATGAAATTTAATTAAATTAACCTTAAATTCCAAGCGATATTAACGTAGCAGCTACATCTGAGTCGAATCGACGAGTGTAAACTAAACACATAGCAGTGCTCACCGGCTACAGGCGCACCACAGGCTGCTGGTTCCCGGCGCCAAAACACTTTTTAAACTCTGTCCGTGTAAACGCGCCTCAAAAACGCCTCATATAAATCGCCTTGTCTAGAACGTTTCACAATTCCCCGTGTAAACACGGCTAAGGACTTAGACTTTTTCCAATGTACAAACATTTTGCGGTCTTATTGACCATCCCTTCATTGACAGGACATATGCTATATCAAAACTATTTTGGTCTGAATGCAGAGTTCTTTTATATTTTATTTGAAGACAGGCCCTATGTATATATATGACCATTCTTTATATATATATATTTAACCGTTATGCTTTTCATATTGGAATCTTTGCATGTTGTACGTCTTATATAATTTCCGACAGCAACTAGCCTGCTTGGCACCGTCGCACCAGTTTCCGCGGCGGGTGGCAAGCGACACCCGCTCCGCCGTCAACTAACTCCGCGGTATAGAGGGGGTGTAATGACGTCATAAGACAACTTTCGGTGGCCATATTGGATGACATACAGAAGGATTGCACCTGCCTACACTGTGCTTATTTACTGATTTGTTGGTTTATTTGTCACTGTTTTGAGCAGTTTGGCCTCAGAAGTTGTTGCTAAAGTGCTGCAAGTAAACACATTGGATGTAAACTGCCCAGAACCTCCCATATAACACAAGAAATCTCTGTTTTACTGCATCTGCATGCATTAACAACATGGCTAGGGAGGGTGCTCATAATCCAAGATGGCAGACCGCTGATTGATAAGTAATGACGACACGTGCACTCCCTCTATTCAGTATGAGATGAACATGTCTTCATAAATTCGAATAATATTAGCACTCCCCCCCCCCCCATTAATAGTAATAATAGATATTAAATTAGCCCGAGCTAGTAACAACAAGTCTGACGGGTTCGAGTGATGGGCTCGAACCTCTTCCCGTTGCCATGTACAAACACGCCGCTGTAGCCATGGTGCGTTTCGTAGCAACGGGAAACAACACAGGCTCTCCCACACATGTGGATCCCTGCGGGCCTATGTAGGCGGCGGCCCGCGATATACGAATCGTGCCTGTCTCCGTTCCACCAGGAATCACACTTGCATACAGGCTCGCCCACATCAATGGGGGACATCCGGGGTAGTTCATTTGTTGACACTAGATGGCGCATCGGTACCAGTGGTCCTAAACGGCCATTGACAATGCACTGAGTTCGCCGGTACGCGCAGTGCAAAACGTCAATTTTTATTCAAAATTAATAGAAATGCAGAACTCTAACCTTATAAATTTAATATAATCTATTCGTTGAATATATTTTCTATATGTGCCCCAAGCGGGTTGCTTCTAGGTGGTGTGGTTTTAGAGATATTAAACTTTTTCTGTATGAAGATTGCTCACTGCCATTGACAATGCATTGAGTTTGTCGGTACGCGCAGTGAAAAACGTCTATTTCATTCAAAATTAATAGAAATGCACAACCCTAACCATATAAATTTAATATAATTTATTCGGTGAATATGTTTTCTATATGTGTACCAAACAGTTTGTTTCTAAGTGGTGTGGTTTTAGAGATATTGCCATTGACAATGCATTGAGTTTGCTGGTACGTGCAGTGCAAAAAGTCTATTTTATTCCAAATTAATACAAATGGAGAACCCTAACCTTATAAATTTAATATAATATATTCGTTGAATATGTTTTCTATATGTGTACCAAGCGGTTTGTGTCTAGGTGGTGTGGTTTTAGAGATATTTCACTTTTTCTGAAAGAAGATTGCTCACGGCCATTGACAATGCATTGAGTTTGCTGGTACGCGCAGTGCAAAACGCCTATTTTGTTCAAAATTAATAGATATGCAGAACCCTAACCATATAAATTTAATATAATCTATTCGTTGAATATGTTTTCTATATGTCTTCCAAGCGGGTTGCTTCTAGGTCGTGTAGTTTTAGAGATATTTCACTTTTTCTGTATGAAGATTGCTCATAGCCATTGAGTTTGCATTATTACAGTGTGCAGTTCAGGCCCACTCGTTCAGTGGCGACGCGAACGGCAGGAATTTGAACTAAAAAGTCGGAGGTCCCCCATTCAATTCTTTTATTTTAACTCTCTTTAAGGTATGTTTGCAATAAACTGAGGTGATACAATAAATGCATACAAATTCCTTGCAGACAGAAAGGATCCCAGAAAAGCGATGCTTATCTATGGTCTCCATGATGTGAATGAACAAGTGATGACAATAACAGATGATTAAGCTTAAGCTAAATTTTTAACTAATGATTATGATGAGATACTGATGCGTCTCTTCACAGGTAGTAAAACACAAAGTAATGATAGGAATATTATATGTATATCGTGTCATGGATTCATGTACTTACATGCATTATCAGTAATTATTTTGCATTTATGTTAATAGGGGTAAATTTTATGTTCTTTGCCATAGCCACTTGATATTTTAAATTAGCCGACTAGTTAATGACAACTATATCCTATTATATATATTCTTGACTGATAATTAATTTAGTATTCATTGAGATAGCTTATCTTTAGTTTTTTTACAGAAGTTTTTCATAGTTTTAAGTTTTCATGTATTTACAGATATACATATAGACCTATATATACATATCTTAAATGGTTACATTTCTTGAATCAACTGTGAAGGTTTCTACAACCTTGCAGGGAATAGAATGTCTATATAAATTTGATTTAAAACTAGATACATTCGATAATGAACAAGGAATGCTGTTGCAACCGTTTTGCAGGAATTGGATGAACTGAAGACCTATCCAACAGAGGTGATTCCCGGCTTGCTGTACCTGGGGAACTGGCGTCATGGGACCAGTGCCTACATCCAAAAGGACCTCAAGATCAAGTTTCACGTGATTTGTGCGGTGGAAACAGAAGGCTGGTAAGTAGGTAAAGCAATGGCGTATTGCATATTGCAGCCACCAATGTTTGTTTGTTTGTTTGTTTTTTATGTCCTGACAAAATCTATCGACTTGTGACAGTGCACACTCATGGTGACTTTTATAGTGATGCCCTATTGGCAGATCAGGCCACTGGCACCATCACCTGATATCTTAGTCTCCAATTATGTCAATACTCAGAACATCGGATCCAATCAGATCCTGGCTTTCAAACTGTCCAATCAGGTGCCTTGTTCTAATAATGGACTGTAAAATGGTGCTACCCATACTAAAGCCGTGTTTACACGGGGAATTGTGAAACGATCTAGACAAAGCGATTTATATGAAGCGTTTTAGATGCGTGTTTACACGGCAAAGTTTGAAAGTGTGTCGGTGCCGGGAACCAGCAGGCGCCTGTAGCCGGCAAGCACTGCTATTTGTTTAGTTTACACACATCAATTCGATGCAGATGTAGCTGCTACGTTAATATCGCTTGGAATTTAAGGTTAATTTAATTAAATTTCATTATTTGAGTCTGTAATTCTGTTAAATATGATCGCATTCACTAGATTTCGGCCTAATCGGGCCATAACACTGCCGGGCACCAGCAATTAGTTACTGCTCCTCCTGTTGCCAGCACGCACTACTATTTTATACTATCGCCGCCCGGGAATCAGCTGAATCGCTTCAAATAAACCACCTCGCAAGGTGGTATAGATGAACCGTTTCATATGAAGCGATTCAGCCCTAAACCGCCACAGCGTCGCGTCTACACGGGAAATGTGAGTCGATCTAGGCAAGTCGTTTCATATGAAACGTTTAAAATCGCCCGTGTAAACAGGGCTTAAGTTCCAACAGAATTTTGCCTCTGTATTTTTTATTTTTTTTTTTTGTTAGAAATAAAAATGCATATGACCTGTTTTTTTGTTAGTACTGTCAGGGTTCTATTATTTAAAACTTGTATTAAAGCACTGAAAGGGGACATATCCTGACAAGAGATTTAGTGATTTCACCAGCTTTACTGATCTGCCTCGTTTTCCCCGATCTGGCAGTATTTTGAACATGTTATCTGGCCATTTATTTATTTATTCATAACTAGGTTTGAACTATGGTCATGGTTGTGTTGTTTTAATTCACATTTCCATAAGAACCAGAGTCACGTAGCAACTAGTATCAATTTTGTAAGTCATCGGTTTGACACGGATGGGATTATACATTATCCTGACACCGAGCTAACCAGTCCATACTCTATCCTAGGAATGCAAGGTTATGTATATACAAGTATCAATTTTGTATGTCATTGGTTTGACTTGCTCGAGATTTGAACTCCCGACCTTCCGCACGGGTCGCCTGCGCTCTACCGATTGGGCCACTGTGTCCGGTAAAGCCACCAATGGGCAAACTGGATCCGAGAATCAGACTTTTCTCTCTGGGAGTTATTTATGACCCAACCGTGATCTAACTCTGAAGGCCCAGTCACATAGCTCTTATAGTGGACGTAGTTGAACGTAGTGGAGGCTAATGTAGTTGAACGTACCGGAGAAGTATGGATGCTGGTACGTTCAACTACGTGTTAGCCTCTACTACGTTCAACTACGTCCACTAACGTGTATGTGACCTGGCCTTCAGGGTATCTGTGGTCAAACTATGGCTATTAGTGTCATTTAGCCCTTACTCAGTTGTTAGAATGGCATAAACCAGGGAATACTTACAGGATATGAAAACAGTTCAACCCCTACAACCCCTTGAAGTTGCATAGTCCGATGTTTGTGAGTTTCAGCAATAACAGGTTAAAGTCGCCGGCTATACCTCACCCAGATACAAACGAATCCAGCATCAAAAGCTCTCCAAACATACCTTTGCTTAGTTTGTTCAGTTCATGCCACTGAACATGTGGGAGGAGAGTTGAGGTCTGCGATGTAAGAATGATATCATAGGTGGGATTCCCTCATCACATGACCTAGAGGGGTTCCCCACACACAGGGGAAGCCATGGTAACCACCAAGATGGCAGCCACAGAAAGCTCTCAATTCAACTTTTAAAGTCTATTAATCTACATGATTTAATCAATTATTCACACAAAAAGTAGCTGGTTATGATAAATAAATATTTGAACTTTATATTTATCATTTTAGATTGCAATTTCTAACATTTCTTTCTCTATACGGTTGTCTAAAAGTGTCAGTGCTGCTGGACTAAATACAACACAACAGAAGCAACCAATCTCAGGACTCTCCCCCCACATATGTAGTTGCATAAACTGAAAACCAGCAAATGTATGCTTGGAGAGCATTTGTCGGAGTACGGGCACTGTCTCAGCGACCTATATCTGGTCCCTTTAAAGAGGTTAAATTGACTTAGTATTCCCTTTTTAGCAACAAATTCTTTATATGTGCATGATAATCTAAATTGGATATGTAGAATTTAATCTAGATAAGGTTGTTTTTGTGTGTGTGTAGGGGAGGGGGTACATTAGTTGACAAAGCAGGGGAAATTTCAATTTCAGACATCTGCTCTTCCTCATTCCACAGCTCCTTGCCCTATCCTAGTAATGCCGAACACCAAGCTAGGACGTGACAAGTATACATTTTAAAGTCATTGGTTTGAACTTGACCAGGGTCCATCGATCCCATGACTTCATAAAACCCACATATTCGACTCCCTTGACCTACCAAAACGGGAAATCAATTCATTTGGCCACCCCAGTCTGGTCTTTTGATTTTAGAAAATATTATACTTTTCATCGGACTGCGCCAGACAGAATTTGTTCTTGGCAGGATATAATCACGCTTATAAATTGCACAGAATTTGATATTAACAGTGGTTTGTGCTTGTTATTATCCAGTGGTCACATTACCAATCTAAGTCACTCTACACCACCAAGTGGCAAAGTTCAGTACTAATCATGCAACACTTGTTTTCTCCACGAGTTATTACATTCAACAACAGCAAAATGTTTTCCCTCCTATATGTGTTTATGATTAAATTATGCAATAAAATTGTACCACCATATATTTTACATTACAGCAAATATATTTCCTGTATGAACTACTCTAAACAAAATTGAAATACCTAAGTTTTACTCTAACTTCTCTCCACTCACCCAGCCATTTTCAAAACAGCAGCTGGAGTCCCAGCCTCAGCATCCCCTCCCCCCTGCCCCCACTGACCTCAACACTCCCCCTGACCCAGTTCAGGTGCAGCGAGTCTACTACTCCCCCCCCCCCCCCACCATATCTAATTAGATAAACATAAAAACTAAGCAAAATTGTACTTGGAGAGCATTTGTCAGAGTACGGTTCCCGTCGCCACGAGGTTTAACGGGTTCCTTTAACGTAATTCGGTCGATTCTTGAACAGCCTGAAGGATCCCGGCCAGGTGATGCTGCAGGTGTCGATTGAAGACGAGCCAGACGCGGACCTGTACTCCAAGCTGGCCGGGGTGTGCGCCTTCATCGACCAGCACGAGGCTAACAACACGTGCGTCCTCGTCTTCTCGAAGCTTGGCATCAGCCGCAGTACTGCCATATGCATCGCCTACCTGATGCACCACCTCAAGATTTCGCTAAAGGTAAGTTAAAACAAAAAAAAAGTCAATTTACCCTTTAGAACAGGGCTGGACAGGTTTTCCCACTAAGTGGGGGGAAAACATGGAAAAAAACAGGTTGTGTCCACTCAAAGCCGAAAAAAAACATTGAGGGGGGGGGGGGATAATATGGAAAAGTTGTATTTTAGTTACATAGTCAGATAAAAGCATCACATTTTGAAACCAAAACCATAATCTAGATTTGATCCTACGTCTAACTTAGATACTGATGCACTTAAGAAGCAATACGGAGTCAATTTAATAGAACCTTTTACTGCATAAGTCTATGGTGTCAGTTTTGGCATGCTTGCCTAAATTAATTTAGCATGTTTCCACTTCAATTCAAATATCTCCCAAGATTAGCCATTTAACATAAAAGTTGCTTCAAATTAAAGAACGGTAGATTATAACCATTAATTAACCTTATATATTTATCTCAGAAAATGACAGAAACTCAAAACCATCGGACTATCCAACGTTAATGCAAGAAAATGACAGAAACTCAAAACCATCGGACTATGCAATTTTAATGCAAGAATTAAAATGACAGAAACTCAAAACCATCGGACTATGCAACTTTAATGCACGTTTCAGCTAATAATGGTTTCCTTTCTACTTTTGACCAGCTGGCATACAAGCGGATCCTCAAGTGCTGTACCGCGACACGCCCAAACCGCGGCTTTATCAGGCAACTCTCCCAGTTTGAGAAGGACATATTCGGGGAGGAAAAGACCGACGTCAGCGACCCCAAGTTCTAAACGTCAGTTTGATCAATCTCAATGTTCATCTAATAAATATCAAGTATACGAGTCTGGTTTATCTGTCTGAAAGAAGCGTCGTTGTTTTATTCTATTAAAGAATATAAATCATTTCTGTTTTGCTTGGTGTCATTTGTGTGTATGTGGGCCATTCTCTGAAACTAGGTACCACATATTTGGTGTCCATGTTACGATGGATATAGGTCTTTCTTTTTTTAATAGCAAGTCAAATAATTATTGTTGCCTCTGTGTATTAAACATGTTAGCAATACTATATCTATTTATTCTATCCCATAAATTGTATCAAAAGTACGTTTATATCATTTTGTAATAAAATGAAAATTTACATATTTCTTTCTCAAGAAGAGAACGACCCATGCATATAATATATATTTAAATAAAATAACAAATTATTGATTAAGCAGGGGAAACTTTAACTGCACACAATTGGTCTTTGTCATCCCACTGCTCCTTGCCCTATCCTAGTACTGATAATTTAATGCACCAATATCTAAGTTGGAGATGTATGATCAAATGTAGGTAGTTTTGATTTTGTTCAAATTGTCTCATCGGACCATGCAACTTGAATTAAGTTCCCCAATTAGTCAGCAAGACAAAACCCATTCCAAGCAACGGGGGAAGGGGGGGGGGCGGGGTAAACTATGACCGTTGGGTCCAACTACTATTTAGAACAATGTAGTTTGAAACTACCTACAATGTATTGTTAGGAATTTACTAAAGGTGGAATAATAAAGGATGAAAGTCCCTATGGTCATTCATCCCTAATATGGCCCTTCTAAGCTATTTGAGCGCTGGGAGCGCCCGAATGCACCAGTCCTATCTTATATCATCTCATCACCAATAATACCATGGAGGCCAAATATGGTATAATTGGATCGAGAAATCAATTTACTTTCATACATATCAAATCAACTTGATTTTCAATGTTTTTTTAGATATATAAATTTAATTGCACTAACATCACATTCAAATTTGTCAATAATTCAGTTAGGACCCCGGGGACTTAATTGAAATCTCTTTATGGTTGAAAGAGTTAAACTGGTGGAGATGATAAGTAGGGAAGCAGAATTGTACGCAAGGATTCTTTCCTCTGCAAGATGGGCTCAGAGGTCATTATAAATGACATGACGCAACATATCAAACCTTTATAGTGCAAAGTGCTATTCTTTCGGCACTGGCAGCCATTGTGCCAGTTGCTTATCATCATCTTCATCATCAATCCCTTAACCATGAGGGTTGTTGGGGCATGACAGATTACTTTACAACCATTTTTCCTTATTCCCCACTGCCTTCTAGGACTTGCAAAACTGGTCTGTCCATTCCCTAATGTTATCTTCATATCTCTTCCCTTTGTCTGTTTTGCTTTCTTCCCCCTTTCACTGTTCCTCGCAAGATAGTTTTGAATGGGAAAC
Organism: Branchipolynoe longqiensis; assembly: GCA_030323885.1. Lineage (NCBI taxonomy): Eukaryota > Metazoa > Annelida > Polychaeta > Phyllodocida > Polynoidae > Branchipolynoe > Branchipolynoe longqiensis. The sequence goes on from CM059195.1 coordinate 20,364,357, forward strand.
ATGACCATACAATTCACCCTATTCACGCCGTGGCCATGTTGAAACCAGACCGAGGCTACTTATGCATCTGCGAGGCGCCGCTGTATGAAAAGTGATGTGAATACTTTTTTGTCGACCGTAACCTCTCGAAATCACTCAAATTTGAGGGTATTCATTTTTTAAACTACCATATTCATCTTTGCATACATGTTTTCTATCTATTGGCCAATTTTCACGAAGATTGGGTGACCCTTGCATGGTGATTTTTCCCATTCTTTAACTACAATGTGACTGTTAACTTCAAGTCTGCATAGTTATGGTGGTATCATGTAATGCAGCACTGTCAGCGTAGTTATCTGTGCAACCCAGTTAAACAACTAGTCTTAGTAATTACAAATTAATAAAAGCTTTAAAAGGATCCAAATATATTTTTTAAATATATCTATATTAAGAAAGTTATGGAATTTTGAATTTAAGAAAAGATTGGCAGCCAAGGTGAGTGACTTTGTTGACATTGCCTACTGAAATGCATCTGATCATCACTCAATCTTCATGAAAATTGACCAATAAATAGAAAAAAGGTAATCAAAAATGAATATGATACTTTTAAAAGTGAATATCTTCAAATTTTACTCCTTTAATTTCTGTAGTAGTTCATACACATCGGCACACAGTAGTGTCTTATGGCCATTTCCAATACCGACGCTAACTCAGACTCGTTCTGATGCCTAATTAGGTCGCGCGTGAATATGGTGAATTGCAGTTTGTGACTCTTTATGATTATCAGATCTTTGTGTGGTCCAATCGCCTACTGGATCTTGGCATTAACTTCCTCGTTGGTAACATGGCCTTTGTATGAGATGTGTAGTATCTTACGGTAACACCTCATTTCCATTGTTTGTATTCTTCTTTGGAGTTCTACTGTGAGGGTCCATGATTTACAAGTTTAACCGTTCTGTTCCTCTAGTTCTATTAATATACCATGGATTCCCCACACCTTCTGCTGGCCGCCGCCGTCTATCCTTCTCATTGCCATCACGTTTTCATTAATATAATCCCACCCAAGTGCTGACAGCCTATGTACTACATGTCCACAGGCTCTACCCCCCGCATCTGATGTGTATTAATTACCATTACTCCTCCGCTTCCATAGATAAGGTCGACGGAGTACTCCGCCGCCACTGTCACTTGTAAACACCCGAGATATTACCTATTAATTGTCTGTATTAAGAATGTGGTTACTAGTCTCGAAGAGAGGGTTATGCTACATACTGTGATGTCTACATTACTCCCTAGTCTGTGCAGAAGGCCAAAAGTAATAGATATAATAATTAACCATTATTAGGGAGTTGACCAAGACGGTTAGTGTAATATATGGGACCTGTTCGTAAACGTTAAGGAATGCAAGGAACGTCTCAACAACATTTTAAGAGCTCATGACTTTATTTCTGTTCCTACCAACACCATCTAATTTCTACAAATGTCAATGGTATGAATTAATACTTCCCCTCCATTTCCTTTATAGTTAAGATACTCCCAATTACTGTATTTAAAGCCATATTATCGTCTAAAACATCAGAGCGCCAATGAAAAACGTCTGATGGGTCTGTGCCCGATGGCTCGAACCTTCTACATTGCTAGGAGACGGGGATGAAAGTGGTCTCCGGGAAAAAAAGCTGAAATGCTTATTCTCCCTTAGGCTTATCATTGTCAGGGAATCGCTGAAAATTCCCGGAAGTCAGGTTTCATAGCAACATAAGGTCATATCAGGACTGGCACAACGTATTAGTCTACACTTATAGCTACAGGAAAAATCCCGAAAATCGGCGAAATCGGGGAGATCTTTCATCCCTGAGGAGAGTAACAGTTTCTTTCCAAACAATATGCATACAAGGCTGTATGAATATAGTCTTACATTTTTTGGTATATTCAATCCTACTAAATTCTATTTGCGATATATCTTTAGAGATATGTCTTTGGGAAACATAATACCATACAGACGATATATGAACATAATATGCAACAAAACAGGGTAGTTTCACCAAAACTCAGACCAAGAATGTGGTGAATTATAATCTAGTTTACCTTAGTTTGGAGTAATTTTTATTTTAAAAGGTTACCGTTGAAGATATCTGAAGTGCAAACAGGCCAAATTAATTTTAGCATGCATGTCAAAACCATAGGCTTCAGCTCATAACAAGCTCTATTAAATTGACTCAGTATGCCCTTCTATGCAGCAACAAGTGCTTAAAAAGTACACCAGTATCTAAGTTAGATATGCAGAATCAAATCTAGATAATTGTTTCGAATTAGAAAATTTAATGCTTTCATCGAATTATGTAACTTCAATATTGATTTGTAATCTCTATTTGCTATAATACTACCAGCATTGAAGGAGTAGGATATATCCGCCGTTAGTTTAACACCAATTATACAGCAGTGTCAGAGCACCAGCAAGCTAGTATTGAGTTACACATCACACTTCTGACATTAAGTAAATGCTGGATGATTAGCATTTAGATGATACTAATTCTACAGGATTCAGCTACATTTTGATTCATACATGAAGGGTTCAGGCGCAAAAACCCGACAACCGCCATACGGGCCGAAATGAAACCATGACAACCAGGTTTCAGCTGAAGCTGCTATCATTCCGATAGTAAAACCTGTTTTTCCCCCTGAAGTTGCCACATCCCTTATGTAATGCCCTACTCAATATGAAATTGATAGACTAACTGGAAAGCGCAACACTAAATTTTGTTTGACAGAAAACAACTGAAATGGATAATTCGGTTTTGCGCCTGAACCCTTCACACGCTTCCGACTGACATAATCAAACAGGGGTAACATTAGGGACCCAATGGCAGTATGACGTAAGCACCAACATTGGGATGATATCGGAATCGCCATGGGTCTGTGGGCTTGGTATTTTGATGGCGATGGCGTCCTACCTCTGGGTAGAAAAGGGGGGCGGAGGAAGGTTGGTATAAACCATGTTAATTTGCTTGAAATATGCTGACTAGCGGCATCTCGATATTGCGGTTCATGATAGCATCGAGCATCTTCTGCAGGTCTGAGTCCAGGCAATGGTCACCCTGGTAGAAGCGAATCTCCAGCTGCTCACGGACATACAGGTACATCTTTCGCGTGCCTAGAAATACAGCAATACAGAAAAGTATACATACTCAGTGCTGCCACTTTGGATTTTTACAAAAGAAACCACCATAAAATCATATTTTAAGAATCAACATTGTGTACTCACTATGGAGTCACCATGAGACATGAGAGCACACTGAATGGCAGAAGTGTGGGCCGGCACACCACTCATGCAAAGAGACTAGCAAAGCACATCTCTCAATTTCATCAAAACCCTAATTCTAAATCTGAAGAGTTTTCAATTACCAGATTGGCAATTCTTTGCAGGAAAAAGTTATATAAAAAAAAGAAGGTATTTACACCTTAAACAAGTATATAAAAAATAATAAAGAGTGCTTTTCCTTGCAAAAAGTACAATACTTTTTTTTTCAAGTATAAAGTGGCAGCACTGTAAACAAAGACCACCAATTTTTGGATACATTTTCACGACTATCATGACAATTTACTAATTGTTTAAGAGTAAAAAAACCCTGCTTGGGAGCATACCTCCAGCCTTTCAGGCCGCACACCAACCTCCAGTACCCCAACCACCAAAGGCTACATAATAGAGGTTACTGGAGAAAGAATGTAGCAATAGAAGAATCCAAAATCACATCGTCATTGAAGATGCAAAAATATACACTATGTTATCCCAGAATTTTCTGTGGAATGTCACCACTATTCCCTTTTTTTAAATATAAATATTTCTTAGATTAAATTATTTATGTAAACGAATGCAATGTGTAGAAACCCAGTGCCCCAGCACTGACAAAGTACATTTACTAACTGAATAAAATAAACATTTACCCCAAAAGAAAAAACCTCAAAAACATTGGACAAAACAAAAAGAAGAAAAAAAACCCAACTTCATCTAGATGGCTTACCTTGTCCAAGTGATGCAGCAACCCGCTTCACATGTCTCCCAGCATATACATCCTCCATGAGGCCACTGATCTCTGAGCTGACACAGTTCACAAAGTCTGGCGAGTTCAGGTGCGGCTTACTGTCAAATAGTACTTTTGTTGCGCCAGTCGGGGTGAATGCAAAGTCATACCTATAGAAAGGTGAACACCGAGATTACCATAAAAAGGTCAGTTCAAACACAAAGGCCCACCCTACATCCCACCATCACCCTTTTAATGAGTATGTCACATCTAGAAAGATATTCAGTTATGTCCCCACCCCTACTAATGCTTACCATACTAGTCTAACATAGCTACCTCCCCCATTGCTTCTTTTTTCTTTTATCTTGTTCTTTACCCGTCATTCATATTGATGCTCTGCTTATTGTCTTGTAATTGTCTACCTATATTGTTGTAGCTTTGTTTAGTATGTAGTAGCAATTGTTATTATGGGTAGAGGACCAGTGCGTCAGCACTGACATGTTATTCAGAGGAATAAAAACCTCATTGTTCTCAGTAATCCTTACTTCGAAAGTACTCAGAATGAGAATCTAACCACTCTCCCTACAGATTGGCCTGACCAAAGACCTGTCTCAGATCTTGTCCGTACATTTTTCAAACCATACCTGCAGACCATAAGTCATGTCCTCAGACCACGAACAATGTTCGCTGACCATCAACCATGGCATCAGACTTTCAAAATCTACAGACCATAAACTATGTCCTTAAACCATAAACCAGGTCCTCAGAACCATAAACTATGACCTCGAAGTGATCTAATCTCAGACCATGCCCTAAGCCTTAATTAATTTAGCCACACCAGAATGAATTTACCATGGTTCAAAGGTTTTATTCACAACCCCAAGTCTTTTCAACATACCCCCCCCCCCCCACTTACACAGAATTACCACGCTTCAAAGGCTTTATTGACAACCCCAAGTATGTTCAACATAAACCCCCCCCCCCCCCCCACCTCACTTACACAGAATTACCACGCTTCAAAGGCTTTATTGACAACCCCAAGTATTTTCAACATAAACCCCCCCACCCCACCTCCCACCAAACTTACACAGAATTACCACGCTTCAAAGGCTTTATTGACAACCAGAAGTATTTTCAACATAAACCCCACCCCCCATCCCAGCCAACTTACATAGAATTACCATGCTTAAATGGCTTTATTGACAACTCCAAGTCTTTTCAACATAAACCCCCCTCCCACCCAACTTACCAGTGCACAGTGTGACTGCCCAAGTCACTGTGGATGACTCCCTGGCCAGTCAGCAGTGAGGTCACCTGACCTTTCAGCCAGCGGAGGTCAATGGCTTGCACCTGACAGACAGTGATGTTGGCCAACATTTGATGAAGCACCGTAAGCGCCTGCTCCGTCCAGCGTGCTGACAGCAGCGCAAGCGAGTTAACTGATTGGTTGTTCATCTCTGCGGACAGAGTGTGCCTTGTCACCGGGCCTGTAGAAGAAGGATATGATACTTAACCCTTTAAGGTCGGAAGTGAACAAATGCGCTTGTAAGTTACACATGCTTAGTCTGGGAGCACCTGAATGCGCCCGCCATATCTCATATAATATTTCATAATGAGTAATACCAAGGAGGCTACCTTTGTATCATTTTAAAGAGAAATCAATTTACTTTCATAGGAATAAAATCAATTTGATTTTTAACAGCTTTTGAGATATATTAATTTAATTGCACTAACATTATATATTCAGGTTTTTCAACAATTTGGTCAGGACTCTAGGGACTTAACAATTGAAATCTCTTTAGCGCTAAAAGGGCTGAAGATGAATACAAATGTGAGAAAACCCTCGCACCTACATCCATTCACAGAGGTTGACACACAAAACCGCTGCTGTACTTGTTTTATATTTGCTGCTCATGACAAATTATTATACTTTCGTTTTGTATAGAAATGATTGTAAATGCCACTATATATATAGGGATGGCTGAATGAGTTGAACACCCACTTAGAGAGTTCCCATGTGGCAGGTCAAGGGATTCAAACCCCAGATTCAAACCCCGTTTGAGTCGAACCAATGACGTAAGATTGTACACTTGTCACTACTCAGCATGTCGCTTGCCAGTACTAGCATAGGCCAAGGAGCAGTGGAATGAGGAAGATCAATTGTTTGCGATTGAAGTTTCTCTTGCTTAATTAACAAAGGTCACAACAACAAAAATCCAAAAAAAGATTAACCTACACACAGAAATGATATATATATGAGTCAGCCTCACGAAAACGGGCCAATCGGTGGTCAAGTGAAGATGTCCCCATCACAATTCTTAAAAGTGTAGTGCATTTCTTTGTTTCATATTAAATTATCCTAGAAACAAATAAGGTTGTCGATCGACGCCGACAACTTTAACAGATGTCGGCATCGCAATTCTTAAAGTCTCATGCATTTCTTTGTTTTATATTAAATTATCCTAGAAACAAATCAGGTTGTTGTATTTTCTCGACCTTTACATTCAGGATAAATTTTAAGACTTTCCAACTCCTCTGTCAATGCTAAATTATAGTTATACCGATCGACGCCGACATCCACGCTCAACCCTAACAACTTCCACCAATTGGCCTCTTTTCGTGATCCTGACCCATATATATATTATAAACATGTACATGTACGCTTTTTTCTAAGTATATAGTGAAGAAATTGAACCAGTTTTTGCCAGAGGATAAAATGGGTAAATTTTCTGAGGGTATGACTATGACTCTGTACCCTCAAATTGTTGGGATAATCCTTTTTTTAAAGGTTCTTCAATGAGCCAGAGACAACACAGCTAGCATCAATAATCAGTTAGACTGTTAGTATACAACAGTAATCATAGCAGTGTTCATAAATGACCAAGTGATGTAGAAAAATAATACCCCTCCCCATTCTGCATACCCTCAAATTAATTTCTGGTCGAAACCCTGTGAACGTATTACAATTCTTTCAACCAGACTTTAGTTTTTCAGGTTTACAAAATCCAATTGAAAAAAATTTAAATTCTTTTTTTTTTAATTGAAAAGGGAAAAAAAAGCAATATTCCAACTACCTTCAACATCCCTTATGCCCGGTACACACCTAGCGTATACGATCGTTTTCCCCGCACCCACCTAGCGTATACGACCTAAAACTACCCAAAAATCGTGAGGTGTGCACTCCCCTAGCACACCTACCGATTGCGATTCACGACTAAAACTAATTTTTAGGGCTAAAACGGTAGGTGTGCGCTAGCACTACGATTGCGATTCCCGATTCGAAAAATGAATCGGCCCGACTGCAGTTTTAAGCTGATCGGGAGTCCTATGCGCGAATCCTATACGCTATGTGTGTACATGGCATTACACACGCAGCTAAACTGAGGCCATGACTGCAAACACCCTGTTGCCATCACTGTTATTCTCCAGTAACCTACTTGTCAACAAGTTTAGCTCCGACATATAGGAGGCCATGGCGGTTTCTGTGCCTTTAAAGCCAAAGTCTATCCTGTAGTCAGATCCACTGAGATTTGGCGGAAGCCCGCAGTTCAGATCCATATTCACCAATTCGGACATCTGTGCAAACAGAAGTTTGCCACACAGCTGCAGGGCCTGTCGAGCATTATCCATTGCAACTGCCATTGCAGTACCCTGAAACGATGAGACATCAATTACACATGCAATAGAACATGAACAGGTGTGTATAGTCCCCCAGCCGCGCACACCCTCTAATATGCCAGGTCATACCTAAAAAGGCAGGTCATTGCTCACAAGTCGGGAAACCGCAAATCTCATCCCTATTATACACTAGGAGGTTAATTAGCTTAGGCCTATTATGCCCTAATATGAAAGTTGAATCCCTCAGGCCTTTGGAATGTGTATTGAAGTTGACCTCATCTCAGTTAATACTTCCTTTTTAAAGGCCCTCGTGGCTCACACACCCATGTCAGGCTATAACTGCTTAAAGTTACATCAGTGATAGATATAACATTTTTCACTTGTCCATAGGACAAGTGTGGTGTGATTTTTACTTATCCACCTGAATTTTGACTATTTTGCAGCACTTATCTGAATTATGGAATGATTCCGTTATTTATATTTGAATAAGTCCTTATGCGTTATACAGACCTGCATACACCAAAATTCCTATTTGGGTACTCCGATGAAAACAAAAGTGTACATTAAAAAAAAATTGAGTACAATACAAAGAAATGTGTTTACTTTTTAAAAGAAATTTCCACTTGTCCAATGGAAAAACTCAAGCCATATTCTGCTTGTTTTTCCCTACTCTCACTTGGATCGGACAAGCCTTAGTTCGAACGCTGTACATACATACCTGGAAGTTGCCTCCCTGCAGGATTCTGCCCTCACGATGATCAACCACTGGATTGTCATTCGTGCTGTTCAGATTTATAATACAGGTAGCAGTGGCTCTCTGCAGCTCGTCAACCGCAGGCCCCAGCCACTGGGCTGCCGTCCGTAGCGCATACCGGTCCTGCTTCAGAACCCCATAGTCCTTCATATCCATATCAAGCTTACTCACTGCAAGCTTCGACTCCTCTAGGAGCTTGCGAACATTCTTTGCCACTTCGATCTGGTGGACGTGTGGCATGCACTTGTGTATTGTTGGATGGAAGCTCTCCAGCTTACCATTCAGTGCCTCGATTGACATTGCAACAGCTAACTGGGTAAGCAGTGCGGCGGTGTTGGCTGCATACATGACCTGGCTGCCAAGACAGTCAGCAAAGGACGATGAGTTAAGAACTGCCAGAGCCTCTTTATTGATGAAGGTGATTGGCTGCAGCTTGACCGCTTGCAAGGCCTCGTCTGCGAACTTGACCTTCCCAGCATGCAGCACCTTGCAGTCTTGCCGGCCCATCATCGCGGCAGTGATGTAGGAGCTGGGCATTAGGTCGCCACTGGCACTAATGGAGCCACGCTTCGGCACTATTGGCACAATATCAGCTTCGATCATGGCGCAGAGCAGGGTAGGAACATCCGGCCGTACGCCAGAGAAAGCGCGTGCCAACGAGTTGGCCCGAATCAGCAGCACCCCACGTGGAACTGACACATCGAATACCTCTCCGAAACCTGCAAAGTCAGCCCCACTTTTGATGAATAAAACAAGCTGAAGTTGTTTTTAGCTGAATGCAAAACACAGAATGAGGTATGCAGCATACAGAAAGTATTGCATGTATTTTCTACACTGCTTTTTGTGGCAGATACATTACTCAACAGCAGTTTTACACAACACCCCTCTATCCCACACTCACCGTCTTTGCGTGCTGCCCCACTGAAATACCATGCCGTAAAGCACCAGGACACAATATCCCATTCAGTTACAACTATCCAGTCACTGATCAACCCAGTCCCTGGTCTCTCCTATCAATGTCCTGTGCCACGTGACCAAACAAGAAGCATCAATTCTGAGAGCGTTCTCTTTGGTTTGAGTCTGTTAAGAATTGAACCCATGACTTCCCGCACGGGAAGGGAGATGCTGTGAGAAGAACTGTCTAAAGCTACGATTCCATATATGCGGGATGCAAATGTGACTTTTCATTGTTTGTATTAGAAAAGGCACACTCGGTTCGCATTCGCACCAATCATTCCATATAGCGAGTGTGCCGTTTCCAATATATGCTGTCAAAAGTTGCCGCATACCCTGGAATCCTAGCTTTATTCTTCCAGATTGAGATGCTATGGCAAGAAAGACCTTAATTACTGGTGCTTAAGATGATATGAAAAGAACTGTTTTACATAGGATGGCCAAATCGGTAAGAGCGCCGGCCGGTTCCCTATGAGGTCGTAGGTTTGAATACCAACCAAGTCAAACGTACAAAATTGATACCTGTCGCTATCTAGTCTGGATGCTTGGCATTAAAAACCAAACTCCCTATCTTTCACCTGCAAGGCCCGTGCTCTACCGGTTAAGCCACCTCGCCGGGTGCCATCCAAAGAACTGCTTACTTACTAGCATTGAGATGCCATGGCAAGAACTGCTTTACTTACAGTCATTGAGATACCGTGTGAAGAACTGCTTACTTACCAGCATTGAGATGTCATGGGAAGAACTGCCTTACTTACTGACATTGAAATGCCATCCAAAGAACTGCTTACTTCCTAGCATTGAGATGCCATGGCAAGAATTGCTTTACTTACCAACATCGTGATGCTTTGCAAAGAACTACTTACATACCAGCATTAAGGTACCATGGGAAGAACTGATTTACTTACCAACATTTGAAATGCCCTCTGAAGAACTGCTTACTTACCAGTATTGAGATCTTATGGGAAGAACTGCTTTACTTACTGACATTGAGATGCTGCGTGAAGAACTGCTTTACATACTGACATTGAGATGCCGTGCGAAGAACTGCTTACTCACCAGCATTGAGATGCCTGACGAGCGCCGTCTGAATTTTGACGGTGTCTTGACATCGGACATCAGCACTGCCTCCAAAGCCGGTATTGACGCCATAAACCACAAGTCCTGAATTGATCTTGCTCATAAAATATGTTGAGTTGCGCTCCATTTCTTCCAGACTGCTATTTGACAAGGACACCTCCAGATGGCTAATCTCGCCAACTGCATGCACCTTCAATAATAAACAGTTAATGTCTGGGTCCGTCAATGAATATGTTCTATGGAACAGTGGAAAACCTTTGATATGCTTAGCTCTGCAGGGAATCATGAAAGAAATTGATTGGAAGTCAAGCTTTCGCTTGTTATTGCTGTGGTCAGAGGAGACTTTCATCCCAGAGCCTTGAACTGGACGTGAACCTCAATATTTAAATATTATTGAACGCAAACAATTATCTCTCTATCTCTCTCTATCTATGTCTCTCTCTATCTGTCTCTCTCTATCTATCTCTCTTTATCTCTCTCTAACTATGGCTGGAGAGACTTATTCGCTCAGTGGAGCACCCTGGCATTTGTTGTAACCATTACGATGGAATAAAGTCATATCTAAGTGATACGCAAGTCTCACGCTTCCTTTCCCACGCAGACAAAGACCAGATTTCGACCAGTGTAGTGACCAAGTCTGAGAGCCTGTTGAAGTGGGGTGGGGCTCGCAAAATAGTTAAATATAGCAGGTAAATGGGCCATTCTCGCTTCCCAACACCCCTTATTCTCAGCAGCCCCCCCCCCCCATAACCAGGTACTCTCTGCTTCCCCTTTCCTGGGAACCGACTCCAACGGTCTCCCAGCTCTCACTTCGGTAGGGCATATATTTTCCATGCCGGAGAAAATAAACTCAACCCAAACAAAGTCTAGTCTTTCCTTCTCATTTCCTGTTCGATTATTTATATATATACAGTATAACCCTGTTAAACCAAGCTCGGTTAAACCAAACGATCGGTAAATCCAAACCTTTTTTGGCAGCCTGGCAAAATACTACCATTTATCATATAAAAAAGTTGGTTAAACCAAAGTCATTTAATCCAAATTATTGGTGAATCCAAACAAAATTGTCGGACCAAGGCCACTTCCGGAATGGTTAAACCAAACTTTTATGTGGTAATAAGGTCATCTGAGACCCCACCAACTTTTTTATATGATAAATGGTAGTATTTTGCTGGGCCACAGAAAAAACGTTTGGACTAACCGATCGTTCGGTTTAACTGAGCTTGGTTTAATGGGGTTATACTGTATATACATAAAAAACAATAATCAAGGTATCCATATACATTTTATATTACATGTGCAATACACGCTTACTCAAAGTCAAAACCAAAGCTCGGTTAAGCCAATGATCGGTTAATCCAAACAAATTTCTAAGGTCCCTTCAAGTTTGGTTTAACGGGGTTATACTGTATATATATATATTATATATACATATACTTACATATATATATATATATACTTATATACTCGAATATAAGTCAACTTAGCATATAAGTCGAGGGATATTTTTAAAGGAAATATCTGGAATTAGGCCGAACCCAACTATAGGTCGAGCTTCATTTTATTTACTGACAAATTAAACTTCATTCATACACATTCACAAACATTCAACAAGATGACAACACCACTGGTCACTCAAAAACCTTCAAAGTCAGACTCGTCATCAGACTCCTCCAGTAACTGCAGTACCTGCTCATGTTTAAGAGTGTCACTGTAATATCACCAGCATCAATCTCCATATCCTCAGTCATCATCACTGACTGAGGCAGACTAATCTTGCCACAAGATGTTGTCCTGGGTGCCATCCATGCGGCCTCGGGGGAATCTCAAGTATAAGATGACCTCAGAATAGGAGATCTTTTTGTGTGGTAAATTTTATCGACTTATATTCGAGTATACACGGTACCTGTGCGATACTGAGATGTTCTCCATCTAGCAGTATTTTATGTGTGATTGTGCGTCGTTCATCTATGGAGTGGAGAGTTTCTGACAGATGGCTTGAATCCACTCGATGATGAGTCTTCATGCATTTGTTTGACGTCGAACCGTTTTGATGACTGGCCATTGTCCTTTTTCTAAAAACACAACAGGATTAAGAGTTTTAATTGCTATTGTAGTAAGTAAAGAAACAACCTACCTACCTTTTTGCTTGCTTGTAACCGAAACCACACTTAAAATTAAAAAAATGCTGCCTACTATTATTTCCTAAACAATGTTCTTGCCATACTTGTCAAGTTATTGTTAGTTCTAGTGCATGTTTACGTGTCAAATGTCGTATATAGGGCATGATGTGACATTATGCACTGTCATGAATAGTCATACACATAGGTCACACATCTAAGCAGTCAGACAGTATGAAGCAGGCATCATATATTACAAAGCTTTCCCTGTGATTATAACAGGGTCCGGATGGGATGGGCGAATGGGTAGGAGCGCTAACTGGTTTGCCATGTGGGAGGTCATGGGTTTGATCTCCTGCTGAGTCAAAGCAACGACGTACAAAATTGATACTACCTAGCCTGGCGCTCGGCATTAAAGTTGCATAGTCCGATGCTTTTGAGTTTCTGCCATTTTCTGGGATAAATACATTACACTAATTGTTATAATCTATGTTACTTATACAGTTTGGAGTCACTTTTATTTTAAATGGCTAACTTTGGAGATATTTGACATCAAAACATTCCAAAATTAGTTTTGGCAAGCATGCCAAAACTCTGACACATACATAGACTTCAGTGCTAACGGTTTCTATTAATTGACTTATTATACCCTTCTATGCAACAACAAATGCTTAATAAGTGCACCAATATGTAAGTTGAATATTTACAACAAATCTAATCGGACTATGCAACGTTAATAGGATAGGGCAAGGACTGGTTTACTAACATGTGCTGTGTATGTTAAAATGATGTTATGGATATGATCATATGTGCTTAATTTCCATGTTACACAGGACATTATAACATATTGCTTAATTTATATAAGATCAAAATAAAAAAGTGAAATAGCTTTTTTTCTCTCCAACTCTAACATGTCCACATGTAAGCCTTCATATTGTAAAATATTCCGACTTTTTAGGTCTGGTTCATAAATAAATAATAGTTTAAATAAATTCTAAAATATCTCCTTTTCACAAAACTCATATGTGAATCATATTTAAATCATCCAGTTATTTCTATAAAGTCATTATAATAATATTCCAATTATATAACTACCGCTATAAAACATCTGTAATAATACCTAATTCATTATATCATGTTGGTTATTCAAACCAAATTGTGAAACCCTGGTAGATTATGTATATTAAGTAAAGTGATACTTAATATCAGATTGTAAAGTCGACGGCTGGCAGCTGTGGTTGTGTAGGTAGGCTAAATATGAAATCACTACAGGCAAGAGAAAGGTAGAGTAGAAGTGCACAGAAAGACAGAGAGCTTATACCCTCAGGTTTATTACTATATAGTTTCAGGAATCCAAGATGGCTGTAACACCTGATCAGCTCCTCCAATCAGCAATAGGCATTCTCAAATCAACCAATGAACATCCAACCTGACTGTATCCAAGACTTGGTTGTTTATGGCTACAGTGCCCTGTTGTGTCTGGGTGTGCAGTGATCCATAAATAACAATTGGGGGGGGGGGGGTATGTGAGCAGAGCTCCTAAGGCTCTGTCACACTAAAAGTAGTGCTCCTCTCACACTATCTATAACTACATAATGTTTATATCAAATTCAGCAACGGATCACCAGCACCACATAATACCTTAATGCCTCTGGCTCTATATACCATTTACCTTTTTATATAACAATTGTAATTACTTTAAACTAGTTCACACATCCGCCAATGTCTAAATATCGGGAAATTTTACAAGATTGTTCTAATGGTGCAGTCACACTACGACGACATGGGCGACGACTGACCAATGAGTTCGATTTTCTAAAAACCCGATGACATATGCAAATTCGGGGCCAAGTTGGACGACATCCTGGGGTGGTCGATGTGGGTGAAACGACGCTCTAACGGCATCGGAACGACACACGGAAGGCGAAGATATTTTTTTGCCGAACAACGTCATAGCAACATCATAACGAGATCCTGGCGCGCTCGACGGCGTGATAACGTGACCGTAGCAGCGGCATCACGTCTAGCGAGCGTCAACATCTCCGCCTCAGCTTTTTAGCGCGACGAGCGAATAACGATTGATTGACGACGTCGACGTGATCGCGACGAGGTTTCGACGGGGGCTCGGCGACACTCCGACTACACGGGGACGGGGCTTTGACGAGGCTCAAACGTCGTCGCAACGAGATCGGGACGGGGTTTAGGCGACAGCACAACGACAGCAGGACAGGGCTTCGAGGTGCCACTGGGATCGCCGAGGTATATATATGACCTGTGTCTTGCTGTCTCCTCACAACTTCTCCAGCATGCCAGGAAAGCAGACCGCACCTACAAGCTCCAGCTCCACTCCCCGGTAGGGGAGGGGAAGAGGGAAGGGCAGGAAGACCATGCTGTGCACACCACCTCCACCTCCAGCACCAGCATCACCACCATCTCCACTGTCTGCGATGGTCTCGTCACCGCCTCGCCCAGACACAGGCGAGATTATGGACACGCGGTCCCTGTCTCCTTGTTCGGGCCATTCACATGCCTCATCTGTAGCCTCCACCTCATCAGCCTCACACAGTCTGGCAGGCAAAGGCAGAGCCAAAGGAAGAGGTTGGCGCAGATCGACAGCACCCTGCATGCAGACGAGGAGGAGGTCCTGCTCGAGTTTCTGCTTGAGACTCCAATTTTGTGGAATGTCAAGCTGAGTGATTATCGCCGGACGGACAAAAAGGGCAGGCTTTGGGAGGAGCAGGCCCAGAAGATGGGGAGAACCACCACACATCTCCAGGGGTGGTTCAAGTCCATGCGTGACAGCCACACCAGGCTTCTCAGGAAGAAAAGCGGAGATGGTGCACCCGACTGGACAGAGAGGGAGCAGTGGATCCACGACCAGTTCAGCTTCCTCCGCTCATTCGTCCGGCACCGGCCGGAGCCCTGCAGAAGTGTAAGTACTATATTTTTTTAATTTGCATTCATTGCTAATTTATGTATTTAATTAGTGATTTACTTAATTCCTTTAGACCTCATTTTGGAAAAGTCTAATACTTGGTCCAGCAGAATGTTCATGACCGACCGCGTGATGGCATTATAGCATGCCTTTGTTGTATGCATTCATTTATTATTGGTCTCATGTAATGTCATGTTGTTTTTTATTCATTGTACTTATGTTGCTTTATTATTTTGTCTTGCAGGTGTTGGCCGTGATAGACGCAGCGCGAGACGATCTGGGGGCTGCGGAGACTGTGTGCGCTGAGCAGCAGATCGGGGACCACCCTCAAGAACCAGTATCTGACCGGCGACGCAAGGGCAAGCAGGCAAAGATGACGGAGCAGGACCTGCTGGAGGTCCTGAAACAACGCGTCGCGGTCTCGGGCGAGATGTTGGATGCGCTAAGCGTGCGTACACCTCAGACGGCCTTCGCTAACTATGTGAAGGACTGTCTCCTGTCCATGCCAAAGGGCCAGTTCACATACACGCGGTCGGCCATGAACATTCTGCTGGACCAGGTGATGGCGTCGGAAATTTCGGAAGACGGGACCGTGATCTTGGGGCCTGCCCTGTCGCAGGTCGATGGCCCTACAATCACCAGGCGCCCTCTGCGGCATCAGCCTACTCATCGTCGTCACCATCTGAGGCCTCGTGCCAGTCGCCGATAGACGCCTACCAGCCCCACCCACACATGTGGTGGTACCAACCACCTGCCGGGACGCCATGGGCATCACAAAGTGCAGATTACATGCACCAATATATGCAGCAGCCACTGCAACCTGCCCAGCTGCAATGTGCCCAGCTGCGACCTGCCCAGCTGCGACCTGCCCAGCTGCAACCTGCCCAGCTGTGACCTGCCCAGCTGCAACCTGCCCAGCTGCAACCTGCCCAGCTGCAACCTGCCCAGCGGCATCCTGCCCAGCTGCAACCTGCCCAGCAGCAACCTGCCCAGCTGCAACCTGCCCAGCTGCAACCGGCCCACCTGCAACCTGCCCAGCAGCAACTTGCCCAGCTGCAACCGGCCCAGCTGCAACCTGCCCATCAGCAACCTGCCCAGCTGCAACCGGCCCAGCTGCAACCTGCCCAGCTGCAACCTGCCCAGCAGCAACCTGCCCAGCTGCAACCGGTCCACCTGCAACCTGCCCAGCTGCAACCTGCCAAGCAGCAACCTGCCCAGCTGCAACCGGCCCACCTGTAACCTGCCCAGCTGCAACCTGCCCACCTGCAACCTGCAACCTGTCCAGCTGCCCACCGGCCCGCTGATGCCGTTGCTGCAGGGAATGGCCCCCGAAACCTTCAGGATCCCAGGAGACACGTCTCGCTCACCACAGTCGCAGCCTGCAGCACAGGCTAGTAGTGCAGCAACTGCGGCCTGGGTGGCGAACCAGAGTGCCAGCACCCCACGTGGAGCGGGAATGGGGACACCAGCCCCTGAAGGACTTCTAAATTTGTCGGGCCTGTCTGGCATATCAAACCTATCCAACCTCGGTGAGCCAGACATATTTGGGGCCGCGAACGAGGCCGGGCCTGGACCCCACCCACCCCCAAAAGTGACAGTGTTGATGCATGCAGATATTGTGCCTGTTTATTTTTGCGTATTATTTCAGAATTCATGTATGCCTGTACTTATACCTTACCTTAATAAAAGATATCAAAATGTTATTGATGTGTGCCTGTACTTATACCTTACCTTAATAAAAGATATCAACATGTTATTGATGTATGCCTGTACTTATACCTTACCTTAATAAAAGATATCAACATGTTATTGATATCGAACCTTGACTTTACGTGTCCGTTATAAATTTGTTGGGGGGGGGGGAACAAAATCTAGTATACAATATACATTTTATTTAAAAGACATATGATTTAACTAAACTATACTGTGTGATATGGAAAAATGTGCCATTATGATATGTTATACCTTAATAAAAGATATCATATCAAAATTTAGATCTTGTTAGGGGGAATATTACATATTTATTGTACTACTTAACATAAACATACTCAAAGAACAAAATCTAGTATACAATGTTCATTTTATTTACAGGACATAAAAATGAAATGTACATATGTACAGGCATACATTAATTCAGAAATAATAAGAAATATATACAGGCAAAATATCCACACGCATCAATCAACACTGTTGGATAGAATAGATATGCCAGACAGGCCCGAGAAATTTAAAAGTCCTTCAGGTTGCAGGTGGGCTGGGCAGTTTAGTTAAATCATTTGGTCCTGCCATTCAACAGCACCCGCTGGTGAGTTCACCCAGTCTTTTAGGAGTTCCCGTTGTTGTTGTTTCCCTGCCTTCGAGCTAGTGTTCTGGCAACCTCTTTGCCGTCCGATGTCCGGCAGATTTGCCCCCTCCCTCCATCCTCCAGCGATGAATTCGTTGTCGCTGTTCTCAGGGCGGTCTACCTGCTGGTTTTGTAGCGCCGGATATCTGATCCGCATCAGGTTGTGCAGAACCATGCACGCTGTCACGATGAGCTTCACGGTGGAGGGGCGGTGCTCCATCGTGCTCAGCAGAACCTGAAAGCGGTTTGCCAGGATCCCGAATGCGTTTTCAACTATTCTCCTAGCCCGGGAGAGACGGTAGTTAAATATGCGTTCCTCGTGAGCCATACCCCTCCTGCTGTATGGTTTCATCATGCTCGGGCGCAGGCCGAAGGCATCGTCACCGATAAAGTAATACGGAACGCGCGTCTGGCCGTCCACAATAGGCTTGGGTTCCGGGAAGCCTATTGTCCCATCGTCAATCCTGGCTTTCAGGTCTGACGCATTGTAGACCTGCGCATCTGATGCCGAGCCTGTACCTCCAACGTCCGCCCAGATGAATTTATAGTCCCCATCCACCAGTGCCATCAGAACTATGGAATAGAATCCCTTGTAGTTATAATACAGGTATCCACTGTTTGGGGGACACCGGCAGGCCACATGCTTCCCATCGAGAGCCCCGCAGGTATGGGGGAAGTTCCACCTTTCCGAAAACTGTTCGGAGATGGCACGCCATCCCTCCGGAGTGGTGGGGCAGATCATGACCTCGTCGATGTACTCAGCGATGATAGCCTTGCACACCTCTCGCACAATCAGAGATTGGGTGTTGTGTGGCACCCTCCACCTGAAGTTCATTGATGAGTACTTGGTTCCACAGTGCCGCAGTGCCGCAGTGATAGTGCCACAGTGATAGTGCAAGCTTCAGGCCAGGCTCGAGCGGCTTCCTGTAGGTTGTGTAGGTTTTCCCGATACGGGGACCCACTCTTGCTAACATCTCATCAAACATCTGCGGAGGCATCCGCAGAAAGTTTACGAAAGAAGCCACGTCCTCGTTCCTCAGTTTGACAAGAAGCTGGTCGTACAGCCCAAATTCATGCCGCCTCGCGATCCACTTGCGCACCCACATTCGCCTCACCGCCCGCTTTTCCTTGCGTCTCCGTATATCATCCACATAGGTGAGCAACAACACATTTGTGTCGTGCGCATACTTTAAAACAGCCAACTGGGAGTCCTGAGAGTCCTGCATGATGCACTCCTGGAGATGTGTCTGCTGTGAAGAGCTGAGCTGCTATGGAGAGAGAAGCCCATCCCAGGTTTATATATACCCAAAGGCAAAGGGGAGCCGACGAGAAGCCGACGAGACGTGACGAGTACGTAACGGCGACGACGACAGTGTAACGTGACCGTGACTTGACCGTGACATGACCGGGACGAGTTCTGAAGTCGTCGAGCTACGTCCAACTTTTTCAACATGTCCAAAACCTCGACGACTTGCCAACGAGAGTGGATGAGTTGCGACGACAGCATAACGAGACCGTAATGAGATCCGACGAGTTCCCAAAAGTCCAACTCATTGGTCACTCGTCACCCTTGTCGTCGTAGTGTGACTGCAACATTAGATTCTACATCAAATAAAACCACTGGAGATAAGAACTCTGGAAAATTACTGTATTGGTATATTTACACGTATTACTGAATTGAAGTCTGTTGGTATTATATATTGTATAAAGGGAGGTAAATGCTGAAACTAAGGCCAGCATATACAGTTGCTGCAGACTGTGGTTTCTTCACCAAGACAAATAGTCTGTGAAGAATGCCACAGAATGGGTATAATAATTAAGTCAAGAAACTGAGTTCTGTGTGCCTGTTATGGTATGATTTACAGATGGCAGTATCTGAGGGAGTGTTAGCACAGAGGCATATGACTAACAGACAATCGCAGGATAATGGGATGGGTAACCAACCGATCCAACCAAGGGGTAGGGACCAGTGTAGCGGTGCCCTCCCACACTATAAACAAAGCAAGAACTACTCCACCTGGGTGCGTAGTGTCTACTGCTACACTGAGCGTTTGCTAACTCAAGTCATGACCTCCTCATTGGCCGGTTCTTCGGTTGCGAAAATCCTGCCTCAGCTTCTTGAAGCGGTTGGAGTTGCCGTCAGCCGATTTCTTTTTGTCGGTTTCATGTGTTTTCTGCACTTGGAGCTGGTCTCCACTTGTTTGAACAAGTATTGTAGTTGTCTGCCGAACATCTTGCCCTTATCTAGCGGCTTGCCCTTAATGGGCCGTTGGCCCGACGGTGATTTGCCACTATTGGTGTATGTTGCTATAGGTGGCAAACGCTGTCGGGCCACCGTTGGGCCAACGGTGGCATATGCTCGTATGGGTGGCTTGCCACCGTTGGCCCGATGGCCCGATGGACAAAACACCGTTGGCCCGACGGCGATTTGCCACCGTTGACCCGACGGCGCGGCCACCATCGGCCCGACAGCTATGTGCTATCTGGTTAATAGAACATTTGCATTCCCCCCAATGCCGTAAATCAGAATATTTTACACTAGGGTGGTCAGCAAAGGTCCAAACAAGTTGGTGTCAATATTCTGTCTGTGGCTCCTTGCACTAAATAGCACTATAGTAGGATTGGTACCATTGGAAAGGTAATCGAATTGTCTATTTATCCATATAAATCTTAATAGGTTTTAAATATTTTTTAATTCAGTAAATGGGTTTTAAACTTTCAAAATAGTTTAAATACAGAATTTAACCTGACTGACCTTTTTGACCTATGGCAGACTATATATGGATAGAGAGTTGAGGTCATTGCGCTTCGTTTGCTACCGTCCATGACTTTCTACGATATTGTGCAAGTCAGCCCGAGCCCATTAAAAATACCCTGTTTTCAGTCGTTTTCATTGACACCAGTAATGAAGGAATATTCACTAAATACACTCATCATACAAATGGACTTTACTTAAATACAAACTTACTCTATATTCAATCCAACAAGAATATCAGATAAAACACATGTTGATCTTCTAGGTTATGAAATTTCATCAATATCAAATTCATACAGAAATAGTTACAAACATGTGAATATTGATTGCCCTCACTAAACGTTTAAAGCTGCATAGAAGGGAATATTAAATCAATTTATAGAACCTCTCAGTGCTTAAGTCAGGTGTAAGCGAAAATGAACTTGGCATGTTTCCCTTCAAAATTGAGATTGCCCCAAATTTGCACTGAAATTATTGCTTCAGCTTTTCAACATCTAGAGCCCTGTTCACACGGGGCAGTTAATTCGAATCATAAAAATCGACTTGTATAGTTCGGGTTACATTTCGCGTGTGAACGCGAGGCTAAGTTGGATTAGGGCTGATTCGATTCATATTATTCGGATTTTATAAACCATTTGTGTAGGTGGTTTATATGAACCAAATTTTATGATACGACTTATATCGCCCGTGTGAACACAACCGACTTACTTGAGGCGGATTAAGGACGTCACACGCATGCGCAGTCGAGACCTTAGTTTGTTGACTTTCCAGTCGATCAAAAGCGCATATTATATAATTTGGTCTATGAAACCGCTAGCTGGGCACAAATATTTTTTTCATGATTTATTTTATATTTTCACTGCCCAGCAGAAATTTTGACCGTTCCAAACCAATACGATTCAGTCCATACATATCTAGGTCGAACCCACACTCTCTCGTGGCGACGTCGACTATAACCGAAACTGGCGCTGGTTAGTATGGACTTGCTCATGCGCAGATATCAATTTCCGCCTTAAACCACCCCAAGTACTACCCGTGTGAATGCGACACACTTTCAAACGCTTTCAAACTCGGTCCGTGTGAATGGGCATCTAAATCGATTCATATTATCCACCTTGTATAAAGCGGCGTAAACTTTTCCCGTGTGAACACGGCTTAGGAATCAGGGCCGCATTCAGGCTCCGTCTCGGAGGCGCCTCGGCGACGGGCATGACGTCACGCCAGTCTGACCGACAACAGCAGTTGGTCGCCTCGAAAATGGCCGCCCCCATAGGCGGCGGCCATTTGCAATGGACAAGCTGTGCTGTTATTGGCTGAAAGCACTGAATGCGGCGGCCATTTTCGAGGTGCTTTTCATCTGCAGTCTGAAAAGGGAGGCGTCTAAAGCCGTGGTCACACGGGCGCTGTAAATCGATTCGTAGAAATCGACTTGTATAGTTCGGGTTACATTTCGCGTGTGAACGGGCGTCTGAGTCGAATTAGGGCTGAATCGATTCCTGTGATCCTGATACTGGAAACCACTTGTGGAGATGGGTTACGCGAGTAGATTTCTCTGAGTCGATTTATTTTGTCCGTGTGGACGCATCTGAGGCGGATTAAGCACCTCACACGCATGCGCAGTCGACCTTAGTTTGTTGACTTTCCGGTCGATCAAAAGCGCATATTATATAATTTAATTAATGAAACCGCTATCTATGCACAGATATTTTTTTCATCATTTATTTGTAGGGTTTCACTGCCCAGCAGAAGTTTTGACCGTTCCAAACCAATACGATTAATTAAATACATATCTAGGTCGAACCCACACTCTCTCGGCCGACGTCGACAAACCCAAACTGGCGCTGGTTAGTCTGGACTTGCTCATGCGCAGCATTCGATTTCCGGCCCAAGTACTGTCCGTGTGAACGGGCTGCTAATTCGCCTCACCTGATTCGATTTGTGTGATTCGCCTCACATTTTGTCCGTGTGACCACGGCTTATGAGACGTCACCGAGACGCACCCTGAACAGAAATAGGCCAAAAAGCATCGCCGAGACGTCGCCGAGGCGCTTCCGAGACGGACCCTGAACGCGGCCCAGGTTTTATCCCTTCTTTTGGCGGAAGGCAACAATACTACTGATTCTCAAACCTGGCTAAGACCACAGCAAAGCCAACAACTACCATTCTGTAGAACCTCACAAGTTGTATCTAAAACCATGAACTGATGGAGTGGATAATAAATAATCACCTTGTCTGGCTACTGGAATCGGAACACCACTTTTCTGATCTCCAATGTGGCTCTAGACACCCCGCTGTCATGTTGTATTGACTTGTCTGGATGCCATGTTAAGTAATCAACCTTTATTGGTTCTCAAAGTCAACACCAGGTGGCAGCACCACACTGTAGTTTGCACCTTGCCCTTGGAGCATCTAGTCCACAGAAACTTTCGTATGTTATCCTAAAACAAACCAGCTGACCGCTGTGGTGGTGACCGAATCGGTAGAGCGCAGGCCTTGCGTACGGGAGACTGGTTCCTGGTCGAGTCAAACTAATGTGTGTGTGATGGGTATATTTTTGCTGCCTATTCTCGATGTCGGACATCGGGGCATTTTTCAGCTCAAAACGCTCGAAGGGTAAAACAAATGTCACTGTAATTAAGCCGTGTTTACACGGGCGAGTTAAGTCGCTTCATATTAGTTCGCCTCACATTGGCCGTGTAAACGCGCCACTGAAGCGGATTAGGGCTGATTCGCTTCATATGAATCACTTTATATAGCCGTGTTCACACGGCCAAAATGTGAGGCGAATCAGACAAATCGAATCAGGTGAGGCGAATTAGCGGCCCGTTCACACGGGCAGTACTTGGGGCCGGAAATCGATATCTGCGCATGAGCAAGCCCAGCCTGACCAGCGCCAGTCTTCGATTAGGCAACGTCACCACTAGAGAGTGAGTTCGACCTAGATAGGTATGTACTGAATCGTATTGGTTTGGAATGGTCAAAACTTCTGCTGGGCAGTGAAACCCTAAAAATAAATGCTGAAAAAAATATCTGTGCACAGCTAGCGGTTTCATAGACCAAAATTATAGTATGTAGTTCGACATGCTTAGTCCGCATCACGTAAGTCGGTTGCGTCCACACGGGCAAAATAAACCGCATCACAGAAATTGACTCATGTAAACTACCTCGATAGGTGGTTTACAGTATCCAGATCACAGGAATCGATTCAGCCTTAATCCGCCTCAGACGTCCGTTCACACGCGAAATGTAAGCCGAACTATACAAGTCGATTTCTACGAATCGATTTACATTCCCCGTGTGAACACGGCTATAGCCGTGTTTACACGGGCGAGTTAAGTCACTTCATATAAACGCCTTGCCTAGTTCGCCTCACATTTGCCGTGTAAATACGCCACTGAAGCGGATTAGGGCTGATTCGCTTCATATGATTCACTTTGGGCGTAATCGGGTGACAAAAATGGTGGCCGTTTTATTAGTTTTTTTAGTAGCCGATATAATTACAGCAAAATATAATTTAACTACGGCATAGTTTAGTGATATTTCCATTTCATTAATCTCTGTTATTACCAACAAAAAAAAGTATGACTGGTACCGGTGGCTGTTGTCCTGCAGGACGGTACCAGCGCAAATGTGACGTCATCGCTCCTTGCAAACCCCAGCCAAGAGGTGGGTTACTGGGGTCGGGTTGTTTTGCACACGGCACGTGTATTTGTCGACTCCACTCGCGGTGTTCTATTTGAAATTCTGACGACTCGGGTGACCCGAGTCGCCCGGGTCGTGTTAATCGATTACGACCCATATGTAAACCACCTTGACAGGGCCGCATTCAGGCTCCGTCTCGGAGGCGCCTTGGCGACGGGCCTGACGTCACGCTAGTCTGAACGGCAAAGGCAGTTTATTGTCTCGAAAATGGCCGCCCCCATAGGCGGCGGCCATTTGCAATGGATAAGCTGCACTGTAATTGGCCGAAACCAATGGACACGGCGGCCATTTTCGAGGCGCTTTTTGTCTCCTGATTGAAAAGGGAGGCGTCGCTGAGACGTCGCCGAGACGTACCCTGAACGCAAATAGAGCAAAAAGCATCGCCGCGATGTCGCCGAGACGTACCCTGAACGCGGCCCAGGTGGTTTATATGAATCGATTCAGCTGGTTCCCGGGCGGCGATAGTGTAAAATAGCGGTGCTCGCCAGCTACAGGCTCAGCTGTAACTAATCGCTGGTGCCCGGCAGTGTTAGGGACCGATTAGGCCGAAATCTATTGAATGCGATCATATTTAACAGAATTACATAGTCAAATAATGAAATTTCATTAAATTAACCCTAAATTCCAAGCGATATTAACGTAGCCGCTACATTGGTGTCGTTATTCATATTGTGAATCGACGAATGTAAACTAAACAAATAGCAGTACTCGCCGGCTACAGGCTCACCACTAAGGCTGCTGGTTCCCGGCGCCGACACACTTTCAAACTCGGTCCGTGTAAATGAGCCACTACATCACTTCATATAAATCGATTTGCCTAATTCGCTTCACAATTGCCCGTGTAAAAACGGCTTAAGTAAACCACCTAGCGAGGTGGTTTATATGAAGCGAACTAGCTTAAGCACATCACACGCATGCGCAGTCAAGACCTCAGTTTGTTTATTTTCCGGTTGATCAAAAGCGCATATTATATAATTTGGTAATGAAACCGCTAGCTGTGCACAGATATTTTTTTCATCATTTATTTTTACGGTTTCACTGCCCAGCAGAAGTTTTGACCGTTCCAAACCAATACGATTCATTCCATACATATCTAGGTCGAACCCACACTCTCTTGTGGCGACGTCTACAAACCCAAACTGGCGCTGGTTAGTCTGGACTTGCTCATGCGCAGATATCGATTTCCGCCTTAAACCGCTCCGTGTTTAAACGGGCCCCTAATTCGCTTCATATAAATCGCTTTGCCTAATTTGCTTTACAATTGCCCGTGTAAATACGGCTATAGAGACAACATTAAAACTACCATAACTTTCACAGTGCTTTTTGGTGCTTTGAAAGTAAATTTCTCTTGTCTCAATTAAATAGTTCAGATCTTTCTCTACAATTTCACATTCAGCTTTTTTTTTTATCAGCCAATTAGAAGTACTTGAATTTATTTTGCGAAAATAGTTTTTGAGGCCATGATCTGGTAAGGCTAAAGCCGTGTTCACACGGGAAAATTATAAATCGATTTAGACAAGGCGAATACTAGGAATCGAATTAACGGCCCGTTCACATGGGCAGTACTTGGGCCGGAAATCGATATCTGCGCATGAGCAAGTCCAGTCTGACCAGCGCCAGTTTTCGGTTAGGCGACGTCACCACGAGAGAGTGGGTTCGACCTAGATATGTATGTACTGAATCGTATTGGTTTGGAACTGTCAAAACTTCTGCTGGGCAGTGAAACCCTAAAAATAAATGATGAAAAAAATATCTGTGCCCAGCTAGCGGTTTCATAGACTAAATTATATAATATGCGCTTTTGATCGACCGGAAAGTGTGACCTCCTTAATCCGCCTCAGTGCGTCCACACGGGCAAAATAAATCGATTCACAGAAATCGACTCACGTAATCGACCTCCACAAGTGGTTTACAGTATTGGGATCAGAGAAATCGATTCAGCCCTAATTCGACTCAGACGGCCGTTCACACACGAAATGTGCGTCGAACCAGGCAAGTCGATTTCTAAGAATCGATTTACATTGTCCGTGTGAACACGGCTTAACACTGGCACTGACACTCAGAATATCCGAACTTTCACTAGTATCTCTATTTTTAATACTTTCAGAGAAAATTGCTCTTAGGTTAAATCAAATACTTCAGATCTTCCTCTTCAATCCCCCATTGAGATATTTTTAATCGATCCAATGAAAGCTTTTAAATTTATTTGGCAAAAATAAATGCTCCGCATAGACATAGCATTGCTGCAGCACAAATCACTGCGGTATTTTACCCTTCGCGGGCTAGGAACAGCTGTTTTGTGACGTCACGCCGACATCGAGATATTCTCGATGTCGGCATGACGTCAAGTCTAATGACTTGTTTTCGCCGCTCGAGTAGACAGTAAAGTCTTGTGACTCCCCTTCTTTTTATCACTTTCAGTTGTTATGTAGCTAACTACTTATGAAATCCCGTCTTTGCGGGCCCCCGCGTTTATGCGGGGTTTCGAAAGCTATTGATGTGACCTATAGCCGTGTTTAGACGGGCGAGTTAAAACGGCTCATATAATGCGTCTTTCCTAGTTCGCCTCACATTCGCCGTGTAAACAGGACTCTGAGGCGGCTTAGGGCTGATTCGCTTCATATGATTCACTTTATGTAAACCACCTTACCAGGTGGTTTATATGAAGCGATTCCGCTGGTTCCCGGGCGGGGATAGTGCTTGCCGGCTACATGCGCAGCTGTAACTATCGCTGGTGCCCGGCAGTGTTAGGGACCGATTAGGCCGAAATCTATTGAATGCGATCATATTTAACAGAATTACATACTCAAATAATGAAATTTAATTAAATTAACCCTAAATTAAAAGCGATATTAACGTAGCAGCTGCATCGGCGTCGAATCGCCGAGTGTAAACTAAACAAATATAGCAGTGCTTGCCGGCTACAGGCGGAACTAAGGCTGCTGGTTCCCGGCGCCGAAACACTTTCAAACTCGCTTCGTGTAAACGCGCCGCTACTTCGCTTCATATGAATCGCTTTGTCTAATTCGCTTCACAATTGCCCGTGTAAACACGGCTTAGGAGGTGGCACACAGAGTTATGACTCTTTTCATTCTGGTGCCTCATGCCATTGGCTGTGCTGCCTAAAACCGTGTTTACACGGGCAATTGTAAAGCGAATTAGACAAAGCAATTTATATGAAGTGAAGTAGTGGCACGTTTACACACGGAGCGGTTTAAGGCGGAAATCGATATCTGCGCATGAGCAAGTCCAGACTAACCAGCGCCAGTTTGGGTTCATCGACGTCACCACGAGAGAGTGTGGGTTCGACCTAGATAAAAGATTCACCCGGTACTTGTAGTACACGGGTGAAGGACAACGTACTGTAAATACGGGCGAAAATAGCATTAGTATGGAACATGACCTAGAAACTGTGGCTCCAGTATCAAATGGCTACCCATATAAGCACAGAGTTGGTGAAATGGGAGAGAATGCAAAAAGACAAGATGGCGGCCGCAGAACGCCGTCGATTTCACTTTTAAATTGCATTAAACTAGATATTATATTATATTTTTCAACTCAAAGGTAGCGGGCTATCAATAATACATATGTAAAGAATAAATGTTGCTTCTTAGATTGTGAATTTAGGCTCTCAATTCATTGACCCGTTTTTTCGACAGCTTTTTACATAGGGTTGGTTTGCACCCCTACTGCAGCAGTACGGGGTGAATCTTGTATCTAGGTTCGACCTAGATATGTATTGATTGAATCGTATTGTTTTGGAACGGTAAAAACTTCTGCTGGGTAGTGAAACCCTAAAAATAAATAATGAAAAAAATATCTGTGCACCTCTAGCCGGTTCCTAGACCAAATGATATAATATGTGCTTTTGATCGACCGGAAAGTCAACAAACTAAGGTCTCGACTGCGCATGTGTGTTATGTGCTTAAGCTAGTTCGCTTCATATAAACTACCTCGCGAGGTGGTTTACATAAAGTGAATCATATGAATCGAATCAGCCCTAATCCGCCTCAGAGTCGCGTTTACACGGCGAATGTGAGGCGAACTAGGCAAGGTGCATTATTTGAGCCGTTTTAACTCGCCCGTGTAAACACGGCTTAACAGTAGGTACTCCAAAGTGATTTCTATTTTCAACAGGTCAGTATTACATGTTATATATCTGTACATATCTTTTAAATTGGATCTCAATGATATAGAAATCATTTAGATCGATTGAATAGCTGCAAAGTTATGAGTGTTTAAAGATTGATTTCTTTACCCCGATTTGTGCACATTTCCAAATTAGCCAAATCTTGGTTTTTAGGGTCCCACCTGGAAGCTATTTTGCATATGATCTGTCCAATATTAAAGAATCTCATTCTCTATAGTACAAATAAGAAGCTCAATTTTTTACAGACCATCACTGTTAGTATTCTTTCTGAAATCTCATGTCAAACTTGCTAAATTCCTTAATTTTCAGCAACCACCAATAATAAATTCAGTAAAATATAGAAAAATAGCATAATTCCTGTTCCAATTGTCCTACCACAGCAATCTTTATACCAAAATAACCAGAATCAAAAGCTCTACATGATGACATAATTTTCTAACTGATCAGAGAAAAAAAGACAACATTTAATTTTAGGCATCGCGAGCTGACAATAAAATTAAGAAAAATAGCATAACTCCCATTCTAATTGTCCGATCACTGCAATCTTTATACCAAAATAACCAGAATTAAAAACTCTACACGATGACACAACTGATCAGAGAAAGAAAGACAACATTCATTTTTAAGCATCGCGAGCTGACAATAGCCACATTCTTGCAGCAGTCACTTCTCAGACCAACCTTGATGCGCATGATATAAATCTCAACCAAATATTGTTCTGGTTAGGTAGAGGAAGACTTAAGCTTTCTGATGATATAATTTTCAAAACGATCCTGATCAATTTTCAAGGAGGATTAATGTCTTAATGTTTTCACTCCTTCAGTTCAATCAAATTTCCCACCCAAAAACACCCATGCTTGATATTCTAATGAAGCCTAGTTTCTTCTCTGTCTTTCATTGATGGTTATTTTTAGCTCAGGTCACTGTAGGCCTACTCACCAAGGTATCAATTTTAGGGAAGGGAGTAGCTCAAACTGGATGAAAACAAACTCGGCGAGCATGCTCAAAGCTGCCGTTGGTACCCCCCAACAAGTGTCCATTGACTGTAATTTATTTCATAATAATAATTAAAAATCAAATACACTAAAAGACAAAAGAACAAGCTTTGATTTCATATAAATTTTATTTCAAACCAAGCAGAATTAGTGAAGATTGGAGTGTTTTTAAAAGGGTTAAAATATGTCAAATTTCGCGCTGCGGACACCGTACACGCCCACTTTGGAGTACCTATTAACAGTAGGGCGAACCGGCAAACTCAAGGCATTGTCAATGGTCATGAGCAATCTTCATACAGAAAAAGTGAAATATCTCTAAAACCACACCACCTAGAAACAAATCGCTTGGTACACATTTACGCAGTAGTAGTACTACGCTGATTACCTGTATTATCGCTCATGACGTTAATTAGTACTGTGAGACCTGGGCTGCGTCCAGGCTCCATCTCGGAGGCGCCTCGATGACGTCATGGCGATGCTTTTTGGCCCATTTGTGTTCAGGGTGCGTCTCGGCGACGTCTCGGCGATGCATCCCTTTTCAATCAGGAGACAAAAAGCGCCTCGAAAATGGCCGCCGTGTCCAGTGGTTTCAGCCAATCACAGCGCAGCTTTTCCATTGCAAATGGCCACCGCCTATGGGGTCGGCCATTTTCGAGACAATAAACTGCCTTTGCCGTTCAGACTAGCGTGACGTCAGGCCCGTCGCCGAGGCGCCTCCGAGACTGAGCTTGAACGCGGCCCTGGGCCGCATTCAGGGTCCGTCTAGGAGGCGCCTCCGAGATGCCAGTGACATCACGCTAGTCTGAACGGCAAAAGCAGTTTGTTGTCTCTAAAATGGCCACCCCCATAGGCGGCGGCCATTTGCAATGGAAAAGCTGCGCTGTGATTGGCTGAAACGACTGGATACGGCGGCCGTTTTCGAGGCGCTTTTTGTCTCTATTATGAAAAGGGAGGCGTCACCGAGACATCGCCGAGATGCACCCTGAATGCAAATAAGCCAAAAAGCATCGCCGAGACGTCTCCGCGGCCCCTCCGAGACGGACCCTGAATGCGGCCCTGATGGTAAGAATAAACACTTCTGGACCAGCATGATGTCGTTGATCGTTCACACAAATATGGGGTCAGATTAAATTAGGAAATATGAGTGTTTATGACCATTAAGTAACTCTGAGTGAGTACACACAATGAACATAAACATTAGGCTAAAGTACAAGTGGTTATTAGCCTGAATGTGTAAACATGAGAAGAACTGGAACTAAAACTATGAACATTTAGTAGGCCTAGTCACTAGTAGTGTGTTGGTGAATGCAGTAGTTGGTGGTGGTATCATTGATATTGTACCAGTCTTGAGGCTCTGAGTGCTCCGAGTAGTGTATTAAGAAATAACATTTACTACGATAATTGCGGGCTATAGTTGGTCTGTAATCAAGGACAGTGTGTTTTGTCTGTAGTAGCGTTGGAGAGCCATGACATCATCATTTCGTCCACCAAAAGAGCTAGACCTGCAGGGAAATGTTGCATATAATTGGAAAAAGTTTGCATCCGAATTTGACATTTTCATGTGTGCCACAGGGTTTGATGAAAAACCCGAGAAAAGGAAGGGGATGTGTCTACTTAATTTGGTCAGCGTGAGAGGTAGAGCAATCGACGAAACATTCCAGCTCGAGGAGAACGACGACAGGCTAAAGTTAAAGCCTGTGCTAAAAAAGTTTGAAGAACACTGTATCCCTAAGCAAAATGAACTCTTAGAACGGCAACGGTTCTATGAACGAAAACAGAAGGCTGGTGAGTCAGGGGCTCAGTTTGCGAGTGAACTGCGAAAACTTGCAGAAACGTGCAACTTTGGTGAAGCGGAAGATAGTGCTATAAGGGATCAGTTAGTGCATGGTATGCGTGACGATGAAACGTTGAAAGACAAGCTATACGAGGAAGACGATGTCACACTGGAAAAAGCGCTACAACTTTTCGCCACGCATGAGATACGCCAAAAGATGATGGGAAAAGCATCGCTTTCGGGACTGGCCAAAGGCATCGAAGCAGTTCGTATAACGAATAATTGTGGTCGCGGACTTGGCCGCGGAAGAGGCCAAGGTCAGCGTGGTGGCCGAGGAGAGAGTCACCCGAGAAGTCATGACGATCATGGCTCAGGTCAACACCGAGAGACTTGGCGATCAAGAGATCAGACGTTGGACAGACGGTGTAGCAAATGTGGCTACGATAACCATCGTGGTGGAGTTTGCCCAGCAAGCAACGCCACATGCTACAAGTGCCGAGGAAGAGGGCACTATGCAAAGAAATGCTATGAGAAAAAGACTCATGAGGTTCAGGAAACTGAAGACAGTTATGAGACAGATGATTACATGTTTATTGAAACTGTTACTGTTCAAGATGATGTGTCTGATAACAATGAGAAACAGGTTAATGTTTGTAGTAAAGTAAATTCCCCGAATTTCACTGACAAAATCACTCCAACAAAAGAAAAGGAGTGGAAGGTTTTTGTATGAGTCGACAGTAAAAGTATCGAATTTAAGCTTGATACGGGTAGCGAAATAAATACCATATCAAAGGACTTACATGATAAACATTTTTCCAACATCAAGTTAGTGCAGACTAAGGCTAGGCTTGTAGGGTACTTTGGTACAAAGGTCAGACCTCATGGAAAAGTAGTTTTAAATGTAGAACATAAAAGTTTGTTCTATCCTGTAGAATTTATGGTGGTTGAGAAAAGTACTCCTCCAATCCTGGGCGTTCAAACATGTGTAGATATGGGTCTTGTGAAACGAATGTGGGAAGTCACTAAGGTGAATTCTAAGTCAAGAGAGATTTTGGAAGAACCAAAGTACAAAAAGTGTTTCACAGGTCTGGGTACGATAAAAAATGCGATTTATGATGCGAAGATGAAGCCAGAAGTACGGCCAGTAATAAATCCCCCCAGAAAAGTTCCCCATGCTATGTTGGGAAGGCTAAAGGAAGCCCTCGATTCTCTAGTGTCCCAGGAAGTTATAGAGCCTGTAACCGAGCCCACAGAATGGGTGAATGCATTAGTTATCATAGAGAAGAGTACAGGCAAGTTGAGGCTATGTATTGATCCACGTCAATTAAATAAAGGTATCTTGCGGGAGCATTACCCCATGTGGACAGTCGAGGATGTAGCAGCACAACTCTCAGGAAAGAAAGGTGACAGAAGCAACATCAAAGTTGCTGACATTTAATTCTGCATTTGGCAGATATAAGTTCAAGAGAATGCCTTTTGGGATTACATCAGCGTCCGAAGTTTGGGAGCGCACAATCACAGAGATGTTTAGTGACATCAAAGGAGTATAAATAATACAGGATGACATTCTCATTGCCGGTGAAGATGTGCAAGAGCATGACAGAATACTCAGACGAGTATTGGACCGCGCAGTGGACCGAGGCCTAGGCCTAAACAGAGAGAAGTCAAGGATTGCCGTAAATAGTGTGCATTACCAAGGGCATATGTTTTCGGCCACAGGTGTTGAAATCGACCCGGAGAAAGTTTGTGCTATAACCGATTTTCCAACACCCAAGTGTGTTGAAGAGGTGCAGAGATGGTTAGGAATGGTAACATATTGTAAAGTTTGACCCCTATCTTCATGGCCGCGTCCTGGGTCAACTTCGCAGATTCTTATTATGTCGCTGTAGACTGTGCTCCTGCATAGTCTATGCCGCTCATGGTCGCCGTAGTGAGTCCCCTCCACAAAGAATGAAGAACACCATAGTCTTCAGTGCTCAGAAAGGAACTGTCTTTTAATGGTAATGTACACAGTATATATTCAAACTCCCACCCACGCATCTACCCACAAAGTTCCGGGATGTGGCTGACACGACATGCCCAAACACGTCATTGTGTGGGAGGTCAGTCAAGCATTCTGGGTATCTCTGATGACACCAACCAACTTTCCTTAATGTATAGATACAACCTTTATCTGGCAGGCTACTCAGTGTTTCCCAGTATAGGGTGTGTGTGCTTGTTGGGAGTTCCCCGTCATTCAATACCCATAAACCTGTCCACCACAACCCACACACACATCCGATTCCCACCGCACCCACATCCTTCTGGAGGCTGATGGGTTACCCAGATCCGGGTTAGCACGTTCACACAAGACGATGGAGTCTCTATAGACTTTATACATTTGAACATATATGGTATGGATTCTGTGCACATATTATTATAAATCAATTAAAACTAAAGACATTACTGTGGCTGTCTTTACAATATGTTGGTAAGTTTATTCCAAACTTGTCCAAGAAAGCGGCGCCACTGAGATTGTTGCAGAAAAATCAAGTGCATTGGCACTGGGATCAAGAACAAGACAAGGCTTTCGAGACCTTGAAGAACGATATCATAACAGCGCCTGTTTTGAGATACTATAGTTTCTCTAAGAGACCGACAGTGTCTGTTGATGCCTCTAGCTATGGCTTAGGAGCATGTTTATTTCAAGATGACAAGCCAGTCGCATACACTTCTTGCGTACTTACACCGTCAGAAAAGAACTACGGTCAGATTGAAAAAGAGATGTTGGCGATTACATGGGGATGTGGAAAATTCCATGACTACATTTATGGAAGAACAGATGTAACGGTCGAGACAGATCATAAACCCCTTTGAGACTCTGTACAAGAAGCCATTGGGCGCAGCACCCCCACCCATCCAAAGGATAATGCTCAAGGTGCAGAAGTACACCTTTGAGGTGGTTTGGCTAAAAGGAGTTGACCTGACAGTGGCAGATACCTTAAGCCGAGGTCCTTGCACGAAGAACACAGAATCTGATGAGGAAAATGAAGACTATGAGGTTCATACTGTAAGGAATCTCCCGATAAAAGATGGAAGGCTTGAAATGCTACGAGAAGAGACCGCAAACGACACAACACTTCAAATGTTGAGTAAATATGCCATGACAGGATGGCCCAACGACAAGATACATATACCCCAGGAGGTAAAACCGTACTGGAATGTGCGGAATGAGATATACATATCTGAAGGGTTAGTTTTAAGAGATAACCGATTGATTGTTCCAGCAACATCAAGGAACAAAATGCTAAAACAAATTCACCGAAGCCATCTAGGTGTTGAAAAATGCAACAAATTTGCAAAGGATGTATTTTTCTGGCCGGGAATGTCAGCACAGATTACAGAAATATGTGAGCAATGCAGCACTTGTGCAGAGCACAAAACAAAGAAAATGAAAGAACCTATGATAATCTCACAAATTCCTGAGCGACCGTGGCAGAAAGTTGGCAGTGATTTATTTGCATTTGATGGAGATACATATGTCTTGATAGCAGACTATTACTCCAAATTTGTAGAATACACAAAGTTGTCTGAGGACACCAATAGCTATGCCGTGATACAATTCATGAAAGAACAATTTGCACGCCACGGCATACAGGAACAGATAATTTCAGATGGCGGCCCTCAGTATGACTGCTGTGAATTTTCAGTATTTGCAAAGGAGTACGGATTTGTGCATATAAAATCATCACCAGGATATCCACATAGCAACAGCTTCACAGAAAGCCAGGTAAAAATCCTCAAGCGGATAATTAAAAGATGCAAAAGCGCAAATTCAGATATTAACCTTGCTATACTAGAATGGCGCAACACACCAATCGAGGGAATTGGATCACCAGCTCAAATTTCTCAAGGTCGGAGATTAAGGTCAATTATTCCAACAACAATGCAACAACTAAAACCAAACCCCATAAAGGTTAATTTGTCAGACGCACTGGAGGAAAAAGCTCAGCGCGCAAAATATCAATACGACAAAAGAGCGCTACACGCACCCAGAGAACAGCTAGAGATGGGTGAAAGAGTTCGGGTGAGAACACAAATAGGATGGCTGCCAGCCAAAATCACCTGTATTGGATCAGAACCAAGGTCCTATCAGATAGAAAGACGTGGACGTTTCTACAGAAGGAATCGGAAAGATATTCGGCAGACCAGGGACATTGAAGCCACCCAAAACAACATGGCCACACCAACCAAAATCGCCCAAGAGACATTTGTAGACAAGGTACCAATGCCAATAATTCTGCAGAAAACAGCAGATAAGGAGAAAGTCCCACAGGAGATTCTAATGACAAAACCCACAACCCCTGTGAAGGAAAAGCCTCAGGAGAGCACAATCATTGTCAAACCAACGATTACACCTATTGAAACGCTAGCAGAGCCCAAGCAGTTCACAAGGCGTGGATGTGAAATCAGATTGCCTCCCAGGTATAGGTAGTTTTGTCAACCAGATTTCCAGACATTAAATGTCCGCTAAGTTAGTTGTTTTTTAATAATCAAAACCAAGTCATACATTAAGTGAAAACCTACAGATCTGTGTAGTACCACATGTATTAAAAAAAATATATATATATTATATTCTTACAAAGTATTTGCATGATCAGAATTTGCAAAATCACATTACTAGATATGTGGACTTTACTATGAGTGTGTCTCACCTTAAAGGAGGAGATGTTATGTAGTAGTCGTACTACGCTGATTACCTGTATTATCGCTCATGACGTTAATTAGTACTGTGAGACCTGATGGTAGGAATAAACACTTCCGGACCAGCACAATGTCGTTGATCGTTCACACAAATACACATATAGAAAACATGTTTACCGAAAAGATTATATTAAATTTATAAGGTTAGTGACACTGACACTATAGTGACAGTATGAGGCAGTGATGCGGATTCCGAGGGACACCAGTTTGCCAGGGACACATCCATTCAAATGCATTGTTAACCGGCGTGAGCAAATCTTCATACAGAAGAAGTCAAATATCTCTAAAAGTACACCATTTAGAAACAAATCGCTTCGTACACATATAGAAAACATCTTTACCATAAAGACTATATTAAAGTTATAAGGTTAGGGTTCTTGATTTCTATTAATTTGGAATAAAACTGACGTTTTGCACTGCGCGTACCGTCAATCTCAAGGCATTGTCAATGGCCGTGAGCAGTCTTCATACAGACAATACAGAAAAAGTGAAATATCTCTAAAACGACACCAGCTACAAACAAATTGCTTGGTACACATATAGAAAACATGTTTAGCAAAAACATTTTATTAAATCTATAAGGTTAGTGACGATACTGTTCGAGTTTGACGCGTGTGCAGAAGCGATGTGTCCCTGGGAAACTGGTGTCCCTGGGAAACTGCAACAGCAGCGATTTGCGGCGATCGGCGACGGTTTGAATCGGTCTGATGTTGACACATGGGCAGACGATGCTTTGATGCATGCGCAGATG
Organism: Branchipolynoe longqiensis; assembly: GCA_030323885.1. Classification (NCBI taxonomy): domain Eukaryota; kingdom Metazoa; phylum Annelida; class Polychaeta; order Phyllodocida; family Polynoidae; genus Branchipolynoe; species Branchipolynoe longqiensis. The sequence goes on from CM059195.1 coordinate 20,401,030, forward strand.
CTTTGACGCATGCGCAGAAGCGATGTTGAGAACTGAAACTGGTTGAAAACTGAAACCGCGACAGCCGGCAGCAAATTTTAAAATATGCCTATGATCCAATATTTTTATTCGTTCCTGTAGACGTTGAAATTAGAAAGCCAAATAAAAAAAACAGTTGGGCTATATATAGTATTGTTCTGGAGATAATAATTTGTTAAGATTAAATATGAGTTCAGGCGCAAAACCAAGTAAGTCCACCCGACGACCTCTTTTGTTTAAAAATCAAGATTTTTGTATGCCCATAAATATAATTCTCAGTAATTCCACTTTTATTTGTATTAAAGAGTTAAGGGCAATGAACAAAATACTATGAAAGTGATAAATGAACCATTATTCCAAAACTCATTAATTAACCAACTTTTATTGATTTTTCTGCAAAACCAAGTAAGTCCACTTTCGGTTTGTTTGCAAAACCATGTAAGTCCATTGTCAAAGACTAATCTTATGGAAATCTTGCAGAATCAAAGAACACACAATTAGAAATATCTTAAACGTGAAGCATGTATTATATATTCAAAAGAACACCCTTTCTTATCTAGGAGTCCAATCTGCTCTAGTCCTCGGCTCGACTGATTGGGCGGGGAGGAGTCTCTATGTTACCCGGAGACCATTCTTGAACCATAAGCTTACTCATCATCACCACTATCCTCAAGGTCCTGCACAATGTTCTGATCACCATCATGAGAGAGGGCATTCTCATAGTAACCCCGAACCTCTTGATTTACATCCAACTGTTTCAGCAGCTTCATAACATCCTGCTTCTTAGCCTCTTTCACGCAGTTAATGTCAGCCAGTAGTGAAGGATTGAACTGTGCCCACTTTTTCCCCCTTTTTAGAAGGGAGTGTTGGCAAAATTCCCCAGCAAATGCACTTTTGAACCCCAACTTATTCTTAGAAATCTGTAGCACTCTTGCCTCAGTAATTTTGAAAGATCTTTTAAGCTTTGTGAAACTGGCTGATTCTGCTTTGTAATCATAGCACATCCAATCCTTTCCATACACATGAACAGAACCATGGTTCCTCAGAATCTCGCAGTATTCCTCTGGCATTAATATTGTTTCCTTCTTTCGGATTTCTTGCTCGATCCTTCCAAACACTCGGTCTGCAGGAAGAAAGCTGTGTCCCTGTATTGGGAAAGTGTATTCAACAGTAAGATTTGGGTACTTCTGGTTGCACAAAGCAAACAACATGGATAAAACGTTAATGTTCTTATTTTGGCTGTAACAAGAATCTGAGAACAAACGTAGGAGTTCAGTTTGATTTATGTCCATGTTAACCACTGAACCTAAGTAATCATGTAATGCAGAAGCAATTGTATTGCTGTCTTTGGCATTCTGATGTTCAAGCCATATATATAAATGAATGTCATCTTTCCCCTGCGGTTCTCCTCTACCTCGGTGATGAACAATCCCAAACACATACATGTATAACTGGCGAGAATAATACGTTTGCCCTATTGGGGACTTCGGAAGAACAAGATTTTCCATAACATCAAAACAGACAGTGAAACTATCTCCCACCTCATTCATCTTGGTGTAAAATTGACGGGCACGGCGACGATGCAACCCATACAGCAGAATATTTTCTCGCTTTTCATCAGGGGTTTGCTCTAGATCCTAAATTTTCAAGCGGCATTTCATACATGTGGAACATACATCTGTGGCAGGGTGACCAAATGCAAGATTGAAGTCATACACAAAAATGCTCCAATACAGTGAGTACGTTATCCTGTCATGATTCTGCATCTGGAACAATTTGTGCATCTTTGCAACACTTAAATCACTAGGAAGGTACTTCCTCCCTGGTGCACCTCGACGAGCATAGTGGCTGGCTCTGCACGTGAAGGACTTTATATGATTTCGAACGCTCTCCTTCTTCCCCCCATTTTCTGCAGCTCTTCTGTAACCATCACGATTTTCCGGAGGAGATCTACCGTGCTCAAGCCAGAACCTCGCGACGCTCTGGACTCGATATTCCTTGACACCTCAAAGAATGAATTAAATTAAATATAACAAAGCTAATGAACACTTTTATTGGGCGGGGGAGGGTCTCTTCCTCTCCTCGCATCAAACGTAATGCTACGCAA